>JANVCC010010369.1:13502707-13625150 GCA_025345505.1 Todiramphus chloris collaris
ATGGAGCTGAAGTAATTATTCCAGAGCAGCCACCTCCCACATATATTCAGTCACAGCTTTTACTATCTGAATAATACTAGCAGTTTGTCTCCTACTGCTCTACATCTTTCTATTCATACTTAGCTGCACCATTTCCTTCCCTGTGGATTATGCTATGTTGCTTTCAGCCATTATTGCTGCTGTCTTGCTCTTTTGTTTTGTCTTCTAACAGGTATCACAGCACAGAAAGTAGATGACGCTGCTGTGGAGTAAAAGCTTTATTTATTGCTGTAATTCTTTCAGCAGATTTGTAAGGATGTTGCCTAAAAAGGAAGTTTTAAGTCTGTGTTTAAAGACAGATCAATTCTCAGGAAAGGAGAGGGAATACCTTACATCTCATTGGAGAATAAAAAGCTAGAGCCATGGAAATACTGAAAAGTATGGCACATAACTGAATCAGACAATTCAGAATGGAGGCTGTATTTTTATTCGTGTCGAGTCCAGAAGGAGTTTTAAAGCTAATTCCATACCTTTAGAGTGTGAAATTCATACTTATTTTCTTTTTGTTGTTTAATACATAGCTCTGAGATTCACAGCTTCATCTTGTAACTTTGCTTATGTGAGTGGGCATATTGCATTTGGTACTGTTGATGTATGAGCAAAGTTTGTAGCTCAAGGCTCTTAAATAAGGTACCACTTTGTTCTATCTACAAGGAATATCTGGTGAGGCCCAGCAGCAAGAAAAAGATTAGGGAACAAAAGAACAATTGCCAAAATTGCTCCTTTATGAGGGTGCTCTGGATGCTGGCAGAAACTGAGAGTGAAATTGTGTGACACATGTAAAAGAGATTTAATATCTTCTGCTCTTGTAAGTCATCTTAATAATCTTTTTAAAAGCAAGCTGTGTGGAAAAGGGTGATGACTCTTTGTGGGCTGACAAACTTGAGGTCACTTTTACCTTACGGTGTGTCCTGTCAAAATAACAGCACAAATCTTCATTTTTTTTGATTGTTTTCATGGCTCTCTTTGGATTAAGGAGCTCTGTATTCAAACTGCTGCTTTCAGCAGCTTAGCCACTGATAAGTTTTAACATGCCCTAAAACCATATTAACTGGGGTGTTATCTCTCTAAGATAATTACTGTGTGCTATCAGCAGCTTTTATATGAAAGAAGGATGTACACTTTATTCTAGGATAGGTGTAGGGACTTGATAAGAAGTACTGATCCAGGAAGGAGAGAAAAGAAGGGCCACAGGACACCTTACGAACAGGCTGTGAACCTTCCAAGAGCCCCATGAACTGATGCTCTAGCTTATTTTCCTGGTTACCTACATAGGTTAAACTGAACCGATGAAAGTACTGCCAATGGCATATATTTTCTGTGCAACTTTCTCTGGGTCTTCTGTCTTCAGAGACACTACGCAAATACAGTACAAAGGACTGTGGCCCGGCTTGGACATTAGAGGGCTGCAGAAGAACTACAGAATTTCAGAGCTGTAGGGTTGGAAGGGACCTCTGAAGATCATCTAGTTCAACTCCCCTGCCAAAACAGGTACACCTAGAGCAGGCTGGACAGGAACATGTCCACATGATTTTGAAAATCTTCAGAGAAGTAAACTCCACAGCCCCTCTGGGCAGCTGATTTCAGTGCTATCTCACCTTCAAAGTAAAAAAGTTTTCCTTATGTTTAGGTGAAACTTCCTGTATTCCAGTTTGTGCCTGCTGCCCCTTGTCCTGTTGCTGGGCATCACTGAAAAGAAACAGGCCCCATCTTCTTGACACCCACCCTTTAGATATTAATAAACATTGATATGATCCTCTCTCAGTCTTCTCCAGGCTAAACAGACACAGGTCCCTCAGCTGTTCTTCACAAGAGAGATGCTCCAGTCCAGTAAACATCTCTGTAGCCTTCCTCTCTCTTGAACTGCGGAGCCCAGAACTGGGCACAATACTCCAGAAGCGGCCTTACTAGGGCAGACTAGAGGGGAAGGAGGAACTCCCTCGACCTGCTAGTCACACTCTTTTCAATGTACCACAGGATACCACTGGCCTTCCTGGCCAGAAGGGCACACTGCCAGCTTACAATGAGCTTGTCCGCCAGACTGCCAGGTCCTTCTCCATGGAGCTGCTTTCCAGCCAGTCAACCACTAACCTGTACTGGTGCTTGGGGTCCTTCCTGCCCAGGTGCAGGGCTCTACGCTTGCCTCTGTTGAACTTCATTAGGTTCCTCTGTGCCCAACTCAGCCTGTCCAGGTCACACTGGATGGCAGCACAGCCTTCCAGTGTGTCAGCCACTCCTCACAGTTTTGTATCACGGTACACTTGCTGACGGTACACTTTATCCCTTTGTTTATAGCAGCCATGTTTATACTGCTTTTCAGACTGATGTTGAGGTATAGCTTAGCTACTTTGTTCTTCTTTAATTTATCTTTAGAGCATTGAAGCAGGATGAGGTCAGAAAGTAATTAAAACCTGTGCCACGGTGTGTTTACCCAAGGGAGGTACACAGAATCTGTTATCTGAGTTAAAAAAACTGCAGAAAATGTGCTCTAGTCAGAATTGAAACTTTTACTTGGAATGTACCAGTTTTCATTTAGAAGTTACGGCAATTTAGATTGAAGTTGGAGATCACAGGCACCCTGCTTTAGCACTCCCAGAAAAGGAAGTATTACTGGAAATGTGACCAAGGGAGCCTTTAGCTTCCCAGCTGCAGAATCAGTAAGTGGTGGGGCTTATACATACTGAGGTTTGTTTCAGTCGATGACGCTCCGCTTGGTAATGAATCAAACCAACAAAAGATGCTGTCAGGCTTTGGTAAATGTGGAGACGAGATTAGAAAGCATCTGTGGGCGGAAAGGTCACACCAGTCTGCCTAAGGTGAAAGAATGGAAGGGCAAATAAAGCAACTCTGTTACACTCTTGTGAACACCAACACTACAGTTTAATTTTTTTTTTTTTAGGTGAGAGTTTTCTTGAACTCTGAACATGCCAAAGCTGTTGAAATTTGTACTATCAGTGGTGAGACACCAGACGAGTAGGGGTGATACTGAAAGAAGCATTCACCTTGAATTAATTAACAGCGGTGTCACAAAGAATAGGACTTTCAAGATCCTTCAGAATGAAGCTAGGTGGTGCAGTTGGCTAGCATATGAGCTCTTGTCTGATGGGGACTGTTATAAAACAAAAGCTAGGTTTATTAGTAGGTGCAAAAGAAACGGCATTTCCCCAGGAAAAGCTGTGAATTATGGTAAGGAATTTGTATAGTAGACTGTTACTTTATATCTGACATACTTGTCCATGAATTTTTACTTCTCTAAAGAGGAGGATGAGAAGAGGTACAAGGCTGCAGGTAGATATTAGCAGATGTGTCTTAAAAGTTGTTTTTTAAGTATTTCTTTTTTTCTTCCTGTGGAAAGCAGTCAGTATGAGAGGAGTGCAATAATGATATATTAGTTATTAAAGGTTTTGAATAATACATTAATTGTGTAAATATTCTGTGGAACGCTACTTACTTGCAAGAAATGGTGGACATGAGGATGGTTTTTCTTAGTAAAAAGATCAGCTCAGGACATGGATTAGGATCCAGCTCCCATCTGTAGCGTGGGTGAGGAATTGGTTGATGGGTTGGAGTGATATCAGGTTGGTGTCCAGCCACCAGTGAGATTCTGCAGGGCTTAATTTTAGGGCCAACGATCTTTCATGTTTTTATAAGTGTTCTAGATAGAGGCATTGAATGTACATAAAGTAAGTTTGCCAATAATACTAAACTTGGAGGCACTGCGGACTCCCTCAGGGATAGAGAAGCCTTACAGAAAGATATGGGTAGACTAGAGAGCTGAGCAATCACCATATGAAATTTAACAAGAGCAAATGCCAGATTCTCCACCTGGGATAGGATGATCCTGGTTATACGTACAAATTGGGAGACAGGAGGCTGGAGCGAAGCCCCACAGAAAGAGTTCTAGGGGTTTGGGTTGATGGCAAGTTGAATATGAGTCAGCAGCGTGCCCTGGCATCCATAAGGGCCAACCATGTCCTGGGGTGCATCAAGCACAGCCTAGGTAGCTGATCAAAGGAGGTGATTATCTCACTCTACACTGCACTGGTGCAGCCCCACCTTGAGTACTGCTCAGTCCTGGGCCCCTCAATGTAAGGATATCGGACTATTGGCATGTGTCCAGGGGAGGGTGACCAAGATGGTGAAAGGTCTCAAGGGCAAGATTTATGAGGAGCAGCTGAGGTCATTTGGTTTGTTTGTCTTGAAGAAGGAAAGGCTGAGGAGTGACCTCGTCACAGTCTACAGCCTCCTCATGGAGGGGACAACAGAGAGGGAGTTACTGATCTCCTCTCTCTGAAGACCAGCAACAGGACATGAGGAAATGGAATGAAGCTCCATCAGGGGAATTCCAGGTTGGACACCAAGAAACAATTAATGGTCACTGGAACAGGCTTCCTGGGGAAGTGGTCACGGCACCAAACCTGTCAGAATTCAATGAGCATCTGGAGAACATTCTTAGTCATATGGTTTAGTTTTAGGTAGTACTGTGAGAAACAGGGAGTTGTACTCAATGATCCTTTTGTGTCCCCTTCAACTTGAGACATTCAAGGATTCTGTGATTTTTGTCTCTTCTCTTTTTTGTGCTACTTCTGTAAGGAGGTAGTGACTAGATTTTCAAGAAGATTGTTGTGTGCGTTGGAAATTTATCTGCATTTCTGCTCTTGGTGACTGCTATAAATGGGCAGAAAAGAGATGAGAAAGTTCAGTAGTCTTGTAATTTGCTTGAGACTCTGTAAAAGGATGCTCTGATACTATTTGCAGTAATGTTAAAACAAGAACAAAAAAAGTGAAGTGCACAATTCTAAAGGTTCCAGACCAATGCCACTGGATATTTCTTTTGGGGCCTTAAGTCTGACACAGCATCATTAGAAAGGTAAGTTAGACCTAAACCAGGCTACTACAGGACCTGGTGTAATCACTAAAAAGGCTGACAGACATATGAATGGCTCACTGGACCAGAAAGAAGGGAAGAAAAACCAGAATCATAGAACAGTTTGGGTTGGAAGGCATCTTTAAAGGTCACCTAGTCCAATTCCCCTGCAGTGATCAGGAACATCTTTGACTAGATTAGAATTCTTAGAGCCCCATTGAACCTGACCTTGAATGTTTCCAGAAATGGGGCATCTACCACCTCTTTGGGCAGCCTCTTTGGTCAACCTCTTCCAGTGTTTAACCACCCTCATTGTAAAAAATGTATTCATTTATATCTAGTCTATATCTACCCGCTTAGTTTAAACCCAGTATCCTTTGTCCTATGGCAACAGGCCCTGATAAAAAGATTGTCCCCTTCTTTTTTATAAGCCCCCTTTAAGTACTGAACGGCCACAATAAGGTCTTCCTAGAGCCTTCTCTTCTCCAGGGTCAACCCCAGCTCTCTCCATTCTCCCAAGGAATGAAGACATACAGGTTCTTCACTACTGTGGTCTTGCCAGAACTTCTCATAACCTCTCAATTATTTTGACTCACATTTGAACTGTGTTTAATGTGAGCAATAGAATCATAGAATCATAGAATGTTAGGGGTTGGAAGGACCTAGAAAGATCATCTAGTCCAACCTCCATGCCAGAGCAGGATCACCTAGATCAAGTCACACGGGAACATGTCCAGGTGGGTTTTGAACACGTCCAGAGAAGGAGACTCCACAACCCCCCTGGGCAGCCCGTTCCAGTGCTCTGTCACCCTCACTGTGAAAAAGATTTTCCCTTATGTTTACCCTAAGCCTCTTGTGTTCCAACTTACTCCCATTGCTTCTTGTCCTGACATTGGATGACATTGAGAAGAGTCTGGCTCCATCCTCCTTACACTCGCCCTTAACATATTTATAGACATTAATGAGATCCCCCCTCAGCCTCCTCCAGGCTAAAGAGACCCAGCTCTCTCAGCCTCTCCTCATAAGGGAGATGCTCCACTCCCTTAATAATCTTGGTGGCCCTGTGCTGGACTCTCTCCAGTAGCTCTATGTCCTTCTTGAACTGGGGTGCCCAGAACTGGACACAGTATTCCAGGTGGGGCCTCACCAGCACAGAGTAGAGGGGGAGGAGAACCTCCCTCGCCCTGCTGACCACACTCTTCCTAATGCATCCCAGGATGCCATTGGCCTTCTTGGCTGCAAGGGCACATTGCTGGCTCATGGTCATCCTGCTGTCCACCAGGACCCCTAGGTCTTTTTCCCCAGAGCTGTTTTCCAACAGATCAGCCCCCAGCCTATACTGATCCATGGGGTTGTTCTTCCCCAGATGCAGCACTTTACACTTGCCCTTGTTAAATTGCATTAAATTTCTCCCCACCCAGCTCTCCAGCCTGTCCAGGTCAGGCTGGATGGCAGCACACCCTTCTGGCATGTCAGCCACTCCTCCCAGTTTTGTCTCATCAGCAAACTTGCTGAGAGTACACTCCATCCCTTCGTCCAGGTCATTGATGAATGTATTGAACAGTACTGGACCCAGCACTGACCCTTGGGGGACACCACTACCCACAGGCCTCCAGCTGGACTCTGCTCCACTGAACACAACTCTCTGGGCTCTGTCCTTCAGCCAGTTCCCAATCCACCTCACTGCACAATCACCCAATCCATGCTTCCTAAGCTTGGCCGTGAGGACACCATGGGAGACAGTATCGAAAGCCTTGCTGAAGTCAAGAAATACCACATCCACTGCTCTCCCCTCATCTATCCAACTACTTGTGCCATCATAAAAGGCTATCAGATTAGTCAAGCATGATTTCCCCTTACGGAATCCATGCTGACTATTTGTGATAAGCCTCCTTTCCTCCACGTTCTTTGAGATGGTGGCAAGAACAAGCTGTTCCATCACCTTTCCAGGGACGGAGGTGAGGCTGACTGGCCTATAGTTACCCAAGTCCTCCTGTTTGCCCTTTTTGAATATTGGAATGACACTGGCCTTCCTCCAGTCCTCAGGCACCTCTCCCAATCTCCAGGACCTCTCACAGATTATGGAGAGTGGCCTAGCAATGACCTCTGCCATCTCCCTCCTCACTCGCGGGTGTATCCCATGGGGGCCCATGGACTTGTGGATGTCCAGTTTGTTCAGCTGATCTCTAACCCAAGCCTCTTCCACAGAGGTAGAAACTTCCTCCCTCCAGATTTCCTCTGTGGTCTTGAAGTCCTGGGACTCCTGGTAGCTGGCCTGAGTAGTAAAGACCAAGGCGAAGGTGGCATTCAATACTTCAGCCTTCTCTCTATCCTCAGTCACCAGGGCACCCACTTCATTCAGCAGCAGGCCCACATTTCCTCTAGACTTCCTTTTGCCTCCAACATACTTGAAAAAGCTTTTCTTGCTGTCCTTGACCTCCCTCGTCAGGTTTAGTTCTAGAGAGGCCTCAGCTTTCCTTGTTGCATCCCTGCATCCTCTGACAACCTCCCTTCATTCTTCCCAAGTGGCCTGCCCCTCCTTCCACGTTCTGTATAATTCTTTCTTCTGCTGAAGTTTCTGTAGTAGCTCCCTGCTCAGCCATGCAGGCCTCCTAACTTTCTTACTTGATTTCCTGCTCTTTGGGATGCTCTGATCTTGAGCCTGGGGGAAATGGTGCTTGGATATCAGCCAGCTTGCTTGGCCCCCTTACCTTCTAGGGCCCTGTCCCACGGGACTTTTCCAAGCAGTTCCCTGAGGAGGCCAAGGTTGGCCTTTCTGCAGTCCAGGGTAATGATCCTGCTTGTGTCCCTGTGCCTGCTGTCCCTGATTCTGAACTCCAGCATCTCGTGGGCACTGCAGCCAAGGGTGCCTCCCACCTCCACACCCTCAACCAGTGCCTCTGTGTTTGTCAGTACAAGGTCCAGCAGCTCTCCCCTCCTCATCGGCTCCTCCACCCCTGTGTTAGGAAGTTATCATCAGGGCTCTGGAGGAACCTATGGACTGTGCATGCCTGGCTGTGTGGCTTTCCCAGCAAATGTCAGGGTAATTGAAGTCCCCCATGACAGCCAGAGCCTGTGATTGTGAGGCTACTTCAGGTGCCTGTAGAAGGTCTCAGCAGCTTCCTCATCCTGACCAGGTGGCCTGTAGTGAACACCTACTACAGTGTCTCCCATACTATCTCCCCCTTAATCCTAATCCACAAGCTTTCGACCTGTTCCTCATTGCCCCCAGGGAGAGCTCGATACATTCCATTGCTCTCTCACATAGAGAGCAGCTCCAGCACCTCTCCTTGCCAGCCTGTCCTTCCTGTGAAGGACACAGCCATCCACGGCAGTGTTCCAGCCATGTGAGCTGTCCCACCGTGTCTCAGTGACTGCAATGAGATCAGGGTCCTGAGATCGCACGCAGATCTCTAGTTGATCCTGTTTGTTCCCCATGCTGCGTGCACTGGTGCACAGGCATTTTAGCGAGCTGGCAGTGCTAGAGTACCTCCTGACTGGTGCCAACCCCGTGGTAGCAGGGGAGCTGGCACAGCACCCCACGGATGTCCCCGGCTTGTTTCCTGTGAGACAGGTTTTTCCCCTTACAAAGACATCTGATAGTGTGCATTTTGTGGAATTATTGGAAGTTTTGTTTTTTAACTGCAGAACGTTCATATGAATTGTGAATGCTCAGAACGATTCAGGCTTTATTGCTGGGCTTTGGATGTGGATGCAGTCACAAAGGAGATGGTTTCTGGTATTCAAGCCTTCCTCTGCAGGTGAAGAAAACAGCTACTACGTGATGAAGGGAAATGACAACTGAACATCTCTCTGGAGGATTCCTGATTTGCCCTCTTTCTCTGCTGCTTCTGAAGACTCAGAAGCCTTGACCTCCGTCACTTTTTTTGCCACTTCACTGGAAATACAAACACTTTTTGCTTTTGATGAATATTCAGAATGACACCATCTGTCACACTGTCATCACTGAGGGTAGAAACAGTTTGACTCTCCAAAGATTTCCTCTTCACTTTTTTTAAAGGAAAGTTGAATGATGATCCCTATCATCATGGAAAACCACAGAATGATGTGTGCAGAGCAGTAATTAAGAGAAACCGTGCTAGTTATTGGGATGGAGGGGAGGCACTGGAGCAGTTTCTGGCTGGCATTATCGAAGCCTTCTCATTCCCTGAACTGACATGGCAGAGGAATGGAGAGTGGTTTTTGGCATTTACTTTGAAAAAGGCTGTGCTGTTACTGTCATTTGTGCTAATACAGTATTTGTCTAAATTACGTCTTTATCTTGGGTAATGTGATTTTTACCTGGGTCTGACTGCAGGAATATGGTGAGGAGGCTCTTCCCCCTGAGGTGGGGGCTGAGAGGGATAGCTTTTCCCCTCTGATTTTGCTGAAATGCACCAGCTCTAATACTGCAGTCTGGAGGAAGGAATTGCTATCCTTCTTACAAACAAACAAAACACTGCACAACAGGACGTTGAGCTTATGTTGGACATGTAGTTTGGTTGTGAAAATACGAGGTGCTTGTTGTGTTCCCTCTGACCGCAGCCCTTTTCTATCATGTGACCCAAGTGGTCTGTCCTGTTCATTAACATGGCATTTGGAGGAAGCCTGCTTTCAAGGACCACTATTCCCTCAGAAATAAATTTCTTTGTAAGAGTAGAAGGTGGAATGTACCTTCTTCTTCCTAGGTCTGAAACCAGCTGATGTTCTGAAGGGAAAGAGAAAATTTGCACTATGTTTTCAGCCTCTGAGTGTTCCCATTGCACAACATACTCTGTGCTTGGCATAAACTGAGGATTTTGCAGTCTGGTCTCTTTCTTTAACCTTCACCCTTCTGTTTTGTTTTGTTTTGTTTTGTTTTTTTGTCTTTATGCTGTCAAAGTCAAAGCTGTATGAAGCATCATTACTGAAACAATAGATAAAATAGATAAAAGCCTTTGTCTGTCCTGAGATGTCTCTGTAGTGAATTGTTCTGCAGTGTCCTGGAGCACGGTCTTAGTGTTCTGTGGGACAGCTAGGATGTACCTATTTACTATTTAAGGCAGCCATAGAAGTTTGGGTTTGCTTTGCATTTACTGATGGAGACAAGATGTTGAACAGCAGAGGTAGAACAAAATAGTATTTCTGAATTTGAAGGCAGCATCGGAAGGATCCCCATCTTCTGCACTTGCTTTAAGGTTGAGTGGAGACAAGTACAGCATGGAGCTAAGGTCCAGTTCTGTGTTGGAAAGGATGGGAGTTTCATAGAGCTGTCCGCTTTGCTGTGTTCATTAAAATAGATGCCTCTGTATTTCTTTTACTTACATATAGTCTGTGAATCCTGCTGTGGGTGGGCTTCTTTCATGCACTGCAGGGGAATCGTATCTGGCTGAATTGCAATTAATTAGTACCAAATACAGGCAGGGGTGAATCCGGCCAATGCACTGGTTCTGGAGGTGCCAAATTCAAAGGAAAAAAAGTCAGCTCTCTGAAAAAGAAAAGCCCAACTTTTCTTATCTAAGATTACCAATATTGCTACTTGTTAATCATTTAATAAATCTGTATAAATCTTGCTTTTCATTAGAATGTCTTTTTTTAGCTTGCTTAGGAAATTTTTCCAATGCTAACAACAAAAAGATTACAGACCAATGATCCTCACCTCCATCCCTGGAAAGGTGGTGGAGCAGCTCATTCTAGAGATCATCTCTAAGCACATGGAAGTAAAGAAGGTTATCAGGAGTAGGCAGCATAGATTACTAAGGGGAGGTCATGTATGACTACTCTGATGGTCTTCTATGATGGTAGATGCAGGGAGAGCAGTGGATGTTTTCTACCTTGACTTCAGCAAGGCTTCTGACACTGTCTCCTGTAACATCCTCAGGGGTAAGCTCAGGAAGTGTGGGTTAGAAGAGCAGACAGTGAGATGCTTTGAGAACCGGCTGAACAATAGAGCTCAGAAGGTTGTTATCAGTGGTGCAGAGTCCAGCTGGAGACCTATAAGTAAGTAGTGGTGTTACTCAGGGGTTAGTTCTGGGTCCAGTCTTATTCACCATCTTCATCAATGACCTGGATGAAGTGATTGAGTGTACCCTCAGTAAGGAAAGCTGTGCTGCCATCCAGCGAGATCTGGACAAAGGCAAACCTAATGAAGTTCGACAAGGATAAGTGTAGAGTCCTACACGTGGAGAGGAACACCACCATGCACCAGTACAGGTTAGGGGTTGACCTGCTGGAAAGATGCTCTATGGAGAAGGACCTTGCGAATCCTGGTGGACAGTAAGTTCTCCATGGGATAGCAATGTGTCCCTGTGGCCAGGAAGGCTAATGGTATCCTGGGAGCATAAAGAAGAGTGTGGCCAGAAGGTCAAGGGAAGTTCTCCTCCCTGTCTACTCTGCCCTAGTGAGACCACATTTGGAGTATTGTGTTCATTTCTGGGCTCCCCAGTTCAAGAGGGACAGGGAAAAACTAGACAGAGTCTAATGGAGAGCTACAAAGATGATGAAGGGACTGGAACATTTCTCTTGTGAGGAAAGGCTGAGAGCCTTGGGGCTGTTTATCCTGAAGAAGAGAAGGCTGAGAGGAAATCTTATGAATGTTTACAAATATCTGAAGGGTGGGTGTCAAGTAGAAGGGGCCAGTCTCTTTTCAGTGGTGCCCTGGGATAGGATAAGGGACAGTGGTCACAAACTGGAACACAGGAAGTTCCACCTCAACATGAGAAAAAACTCCTTTACTGTGAGTGTGATGGAACCCTGGAAGAGGCTGCGCAGAGAGGCTGTGGAGTCTCCTTCCCTGGACACTTTCAAAACCTGCCTGGATCTGTTCCTGTGTGGCCTGCCCTGGGTGAACCTGCTTTGGCAGGGGGGTTGGACTCGATGATCTTCTGAGGGGCCTTCCAACCACTAGCATTCTATGATTCTAAGATTGTTCCCCACTCTCATTTTTTTTCTTCCTAAAATCTTCCTTTAATCTGGTTTCTGGAATCTCCCAAAAGCACAGACAGTCACTAGGTGGTGATGTTCTGTCAAGAAAACTTAACATGTGGGAGGTACAGATTAATGAATAAAGGATGAAAAAGACCATAGAACAGAGACCATTCTTAATTATTGTTGCTTTTTCTTTACACTGTCATAAGAAACTGCAAGTTTGGAAAAAACCCTCTTTCAGATCCATTTAATTCAATCTGTACAAATCATTTGCTATGGACCTTAATTTAACTGAGAGTGAGGAGATAGTCTATGTCAATAATTACATCTTCCATCATCAGACAGTTAGCACTGTTGCTGTGACGACCCTGGAAGGTTGGTGACATCTGATATTGTATTTTCAAAGATAGTGTTTAAAAATGTGCTTGGAGTTATTTTACAGAAGGGAATAAAGAAAGTGCTGAGCTTGACTTGGTTATGCTAAGTTTCCATTCTGATAAATGTATTTGCTCTGCCTTATGCTTCCCTAATCTATAAGGAGGTACAAAAGTGTTCTTCGAAATCAGGATGGTCTTTTCCACTAAATAACAGGATGGTTGTTTATAGAACAGTAAACAGTTTGCAGGGAACTTGGACTTTCAGAAGAATCACCTTTTATAATCTTCAAACCCTCCAATGTTAAAAACCCTTCAATCTTATCACAATTACTGCATTTCCAGTTGTCTCCCAAAATTTTGATCAGACAAGAAGAATTTGCATTTCCAAAGTATGACACAAGTCTTGGTCTTTGTCTATGCAGTAAAAAGAAGCTGAAAAGACACACTCAATTCTTTTTTTTTTTCCTCTGACAGTTGCTTCTTGCAGAGTGTGTTATGAAACTCACAAGGGAAAGCAGAACACCTGTGTGCTAAAATAAGTGATTTCAGTCCTGTCTGCCTTAGGACAGGTGATTTGCCAAAGCCTGATTCTCCTTTTCCAGCAAATATGATTTTCCTTATTCTGGTTACAATTCCTACATCCACAGAGTTATTTGTCTTTGCAATCTCCTTAATATAGATGACGAGGGAGCAAAAAAACAATGAAACCACAAAATAATCTAAGAAGCTTCTCGATAGTCATAGATGATTTTGTAGCTTACCAGAAATTTTAATCTATGAGCACCAGATTTTGGACTAGATAGGCAGAGTGGGGAAGAAATACTCCCCTGAGTTCACAGCAACCTGTCTAGAAGATCCTGCATGTCTTTTGGGAACTATGCCTGTGCCAAATGACACCACAAAAATTTTCTGCCCAGAGCCTGTTCCTGAGAACTGCACACCAAAATTAATTTATGGGGTCTCATTAAATATAAATTAAAAGTAACTCTTCTCCTTTACCTCTGCCACTAAAAAATACTTCCTAAAAAGATTGTTAAGAACAGTAAACAATGAATGCTTAAGGACTTACACAGAAATATGGCTACCCACCAACCTTATGGACAATAGAATCAGATTTGGAAATCTCGACAGTAGTGAAGGGAGAGGGAAAGACATTGGGACAGGTCGGTGCAAAGAGCTTTTTCAAGTCAAATTATGTCTATTGGGGTTGTAGGGTAAAAAATAAAACAATCAACATTTCTATACAAGCAGAACAAATACCTAGTGCAAATGCAACTCATTTTGACAAAGAAGTCAATATAGATTATTTCTTTAGTCGCAGTAGTAATAAGCTGTGTCAGCAGAAGAAGTTTTGCTGTGTAAGCTGTATCTGTCCTGTTAGGGTTCATTAGCCTTCTCTGCTGTAGATCAGGCCTTTTAGAGGTGCTTCTTGCTTACTTACTGGCACCAATCAAGAAATTAAAAGAGACTTCAAATGTGACTCCATCTTTTCATCTGATGAACTTACTAAAGTTTACATTTGTCCCTTTCAAGTGTCATGGCTACTCCAGCATCTCCATGTCAGCATTGCTCTGTGTACTAATGATGCCCCCTGCTATGGATGTGGCTTCTAGGCAAAAAAATCAAACCACACCATGTTAGTTGGCTTTTTCTCACCAGGACATGCGCACCTTGTAAGCAGTTCTGCAGCTCTTACTGCCTTAGACAAAAGCTTTAGTCTCTTGCTTATGCCATGTCAAATTATTTACTTCCCCTTGCAAGTAAACATTTTAAATCCATAGTCTGATGGCATTAAGTCTTTTTGAAAGTTCCAATAACCTTTGGAATGTCTTCATTCATAAGTAAAATCTGTTATGTTTTCTGAAAAAGGCTTTTAGCTGTGCTTTCTGTATTTAAAAAGTAGGCTTTGTTAGAGAGAACATAATTCATATTTATATATGAAAATTGTACTGTCTCTGTGCCTGAATTCTATAATAACTTTTTAGTTTTACAGAATTTTAATACTGGCACTTAGTGAACCTGCAGATTCCACATCTGAAATGATTGCAGATCAGCAGTAATATAATATTGCAGGTTCCGTTTTTTTACCCTTGATACAAAGCTCATTTTTAATGTATTTAATTATGCCACACTTCATTGTGAAGCATTAGAAAAAACCCACAGTTTAAGCCTTGAGTCTTCTACTTGTGTGCTCAGTAATGCAGCTGTGCTTCTCTCATACCCTAGTGGGGTAGGTGTAAATAATGCAAATATTGCTTGTGTTTGAATGCAAATATTGCTTGGGTTTTAATGCAAAGTAATAAAATGCTGAAGCCAGTTAACGGTGTTGGTGATGTATTCAGAATGACATCCAAGCTCTCAAAATCTAACTGATCCTGTTTTAGAGGGAAAGGAGATTCTGGGCATTTAGTTAACTTCAGTAGTGGAAATGGCCATTAACAGCACTCTAATGCCAAAGCTGTGCACAGGTAACTGCTTTTGGTTTGGTCTCTTCAGGCTATACTGTGTAAAACTGCTGCTGAAAAATCTGTCATAAAGCTCCTTTTCTGCTGCTACTAGAATGAGGATATTTTTGTAACCGTTATTTTATATAATTTTTCTAATTTGGAGATTTTTCTTTCATAAAACCCTCTGAAGATGTCTGCACAGGCAAGCTGTTTTGGTGGTGGCAATCCCAGCAAAGCTGCCACAGCAGCCTGTGGCTGCAGGATGATGCTGGGATGCCTGACTGCAGGAGGCTACAGCAGAGCTCACTGCCTATAGCAGGATGGTGAAACCAGCAACAAGTTCTTTAGCTTGGCAAAAATCAGAAATACAATGAGAAAGGTAGCATAGGGTCTTTTCACATTGGGAACAGAAACCTTATACTACACCATACAGCTGCTGGATTTTGGATTTGAGGAAGGCACTCTCTTTGTGTCCAGGTTTGAAACATCCATTAATTTCATGCCATTTCATATAATAGTTGTCAGATGGTGGTACCTCTCTGTCCTTTGATACTGGCCAGCTTTGAACTGGTGATGAAAAGGTTCTGCGTATGAAAACCTCTCTGTTGCTGCAACTGTGAGTCACCCACTCATTCCTCAAACTTCCCAATCATCCATCATGTTTTGCACATCTAATTGAGGTACTTAATAGAGGGCTTTTAAGGAATATGGCCATCTGTATTTACAGAAAAACTATTTGAAGGAGATTTCATATTACTCAGCTGTAATGAGGTAATGTTTTGTAAGGTTTGGTTTTTTTGATAAGCTAATAAAACATTTTACAAGGGGAGAATGATACTGGCAAGATAATGGGCTGCATCTCAATATTTTTTCCTCATTTTCTTGAGGAAAAAGACTTCTACTTTTGATTTCCTCGGCTGTGAGTCTAATTCAGTTTAAGCTCTCTATTGCCCAGTAGCCCTCAGGTGAAGGTAGTTGATAGTGAAGGGCTTTAATCCAGGAGAGCTACTACTTAGCTGCATGGCAACAAGTATTGTGGAGAAAAATGTAAATAAAACTGGAGAATATATATTTTTTTTCCCCTAAAAATTTCAAAACATCTTACTATAGAATAAGTTTTGGTAGGGTCTGGAATGGAAAGAAATGGTAAGATAATTTGCATATAATATTATAAAATTGAAAAATGACTGTGTTGTGCAGCCCTCCATAACCACGTCATGTAAGGGAGTCCTGTATTGCTTTTTGTTCCTGACAGTGGTGAGGAATTGATGCTGGTTTGGCTTCTTTCTGTACTGAAGTACTTCCATGAAGGTGATGTTTTGCAGTTTGAAGTATTGCCTGTGATATTGAAATGATTAAACTCATACTGACTGACTGTACACCTTCTCTTTTCCATCTAGTGCTTTACTCTCATGAGGAGCTGGCCAGATGGCCTGTTGCAGACTGAGCAACAGTAAAGCAGTTCTTGCAGGATGCTCTCCCATCAGGTAGCACTGCTCTACAGTAGAAACTTAACAGGGTTTAGATTCATCAGCCATCTTGTGAAGTGGATTAGAAATTCCAAAGTAATGTTTATGATGTAGTAACGCTAGGTAACCCCCTCACTTGCTCTTGTAGATGGGACATAACTGATCTGTCTTCTGCTCCAATTTATTTGCAAAACATTCATTGTCTGTGTGTGTTCTGATGCTTACTTACAGTCAACAAAAGTTAACAATTGGATTAAAGTGCATCATATTGTTTGATATAAATACCAAATGAAATCAATATTCTTTTGTAATTTTTTAATAACTTGCCAGGTTTTACTTTGAAAGTCTCAAAAGCTCTATCTCAGAGAGTTTTAAGCTATTACTGGTCAATGTTCTGCTTTGCTGTCTGTTCAGCAGTTATTGCTGTCACCAAAGCTGGGTCACATTTCTTTTCTGTCCAGTGTTTTACTCTTATGACTTAATTGTATAATATGGAACAAGCTGCAGCAAAAATTCAGAAACATAATTGAATGTGTCCAGGCAATGTTTGTCTGTTTAGTATTCAAACTACGGAGACAGCGTCTGACCTTTACATTTTATAGGCATCCATTTTTTCCCTTATCTCCTTACTAATTATTAGTGGTCTACAGGTTACCAACTGCATATTTCCCTGTAACTTCACCCTAAATCACTGTAGGGATGAATACAGATAGTGGTGTGGTCACAATGACAGGCTGTGGCAGTTTTGCTGTGTGAGGTGACAATAAAGGAAAACCAAGGTTTTTTTCCTTCTGTGTGTGTACATGCTGAGATGCAGGGCAGTTTTTCATCATTGCCTTAAGGGAACATGAAGGGAGAAAAAGACAACATGGTTTCCTCCTCTTTACAGCTGAGGCACCGAGTGGCTAGTGCATCAGGGGGTGGGAGCTGGAAGATGGCTCCTGAAATATGCTTATGGTCTCTTAGTTACTGCATGAATATTAGGTTGTTGGCTCATCCTCTTTTTCCACCTGACCCGAATGGCACTTTTTCACATAGACAAGAAAAACAAAAAGAGCATGGAAAGGGAATTGAGCTGGAGAGGATGATGAGGTGGAGATGTGTCTGCTGCAGGAATTCATAAGAGAATTTTTATTGCAAGTGGGGAGGGAAAGCTTATGGCTGGCAGTGTTTTCTTTCCCTGCAAAGCCTTTGGGTTTAGTAATTGGAGGCCTTTAATTTGTTTTCTCAGTGCAGGTAGATCCCTTCATGACACCTAAATACTTGCCCAAAACATAAGCTTTCAGCTCCACTGTGGCTTCCAGTTGCCTGTGATAACATCAGGGAAAGCTGGCAGGCAGTAGCACAGCCCCCCACACCTTCCTGTACCCTTTCTTTTGGAGAGTTTAGAAACAAAGGAACTGGCATGGAGAGAAGAAACTGGAGGTGTGTCAGCATTGCCTTCCCTGATGCCTGGCTCTTTGAGGCAGTTTCCAGTTCATGGGATTATTTATACAGCAGTATGAAATGTGATTGACATTCCTTCCTGTGAAGAGGTGCTAAATGAGGAAGTCATACTAAATGTGAGCGACACAACTGAATTATGAAAGAAGGCAGAAATATTTCACAGGAATGCCAAGCAAATTATTTCTTAACATATCTCTGTATGAGATCACAATCACTTTTTTTTTTTTAAATTAGTATTTAGGATAATAAATTCCTTTCATGCTTAAATGCACTGCTTTACAATGAACGTTTGCATGCAGATAGCTCAAAATTATTCTTAGGAATGAAAATAATCATATAGATTTGATATATTCAATGAATTAACCTCTTATTGGGGTGATTCCCTCTGCCTCCCCCACCTTTTGGTCTGTGACAGATGAGGCTGTTCAACGTTTTATAGGGCACTGGACAGTATCACCAAGAAACAGAAAATTGTTAAGAGGTTTCCTGGGAAACCCTGTGCCCATAGATTTTCATTTTGCTGCATTATGCACTTGTAGGTCCAATTATTTATGATTTAAAAAATTCCTTCTATATAATCAGTGATGTGATGGGGAAATTATGTTATGTTCTCTGGAAAATCTAATCCTAGTGTCTAATCTGATTTTTTATCATCTCTAACATCAGGGGGTGGGGGGTGGAGTGGTGGGTTTTTCTGGGGGAAAATACTTGCAGCAATAGAAATTCTGCTTGAGAAAGCAATATGGTAATATGCTGGTGACTGCTTTAAATTCAGCTCACATACGATGCAGTCTGCCTGCCAGTGGAAAAACCCCACCAGCTCTCAAGAGAGCCCTGCTCTGATCAGTCTGAGTAGATTATTCCTTCAGCTTTAATAATTCAAACTCCCTGTCTGCCTTACAGGGAGTTTTCCTCTCACCTGGAAGACACATGATGCTGAATGGGGAGATCCCCAGTCTGCTGCTCATATTTTTAATGATAGGTTTATTCTTGACACTATCTTCTCAAGAAAATAAAAAGAAATATTTTTATCCTTTTCTTTTTAAAAAGAAAATCCATATGGAATCTAAAAGACTTATGTAGACTTACACTCTCCAGTTACTTGAGATTTTCTCTCTAAGTAAGAGAAAAAAATTAGCTGTTCCTATTTAACTTGTGCTAACTGCAAAAGATTAATAAAAAAATCATGATTATCCTGTTTCACCTGACTTGGTACCCTGAGCCTCCTTACACCCATTATGTGCCCAAAGCATTTTCTTGATACAAGATTTGATGCTAAAGTGTTGAAAAAGCAATAAATGAAAATCTGACTCCACATTCTGCATCTCCTATGTGCAATTTGCTGCGTTTTGTGTTTGTGCCTGGGTGGTGGTGGTGTGAATATTTTGCTGAGTTTCATGCTTCAGGGTTTCAGCTTTTGCAACACAAGTATAAATGGTGAAACCCCAGCAAGCCCTGCAGTCTGTCAGTAGCCTCTGTCCTTCTCGTGTCAGAATGGACCTTCCTGGTAAATGCCTGATGTGAAAGCAGCCTGGCTGAGATGGGGAAGGTCAGTTATGTTGATGACAAGGGAGTGTTAAGCATGGCAACACAAATAGGATCATAGTAGTGGTGATGGAGAATGTCTCCATTCAGTCTAACTGATTTTGGTAGGTCAGTGCACTGTGGGGACAGCAACAGAGGGAAGAAGACTTTGCATGGCTTGAGCAAGATTTCGGTGTCCTGTCTCCTGTTGCAGTCCATGCACGTTTTGTGGGGGCTGTTGCCACCTGGCCCCAGGAGAGGTTTGTGGGTGTTGAGGGAGCTGAGTCCATGCACAGCCTCTGTGCATTGACAGTGGGGTTCGAACATATGTGGTGGGAGAGAACAATGCAGTCTGTGCTAAATATACTGATTTTCTTTGCCCTCCCTTGCTCATGTAGCATCAACAGAGCATTCCAGCCCAAAAAGCAGCCTCAGGCAGTGGGGCAAGGAAAGACATAATTTGAGCAGCAGCTTTTTTATGCAAGTTCACCCTTGTACACTCCGCCTGCAACTGCAATGCTCTCTTGTGTCAGTCGGGGCTGTGATACAGCATCCTTCTGACTGCACAACCTTGAAAATTTTCCATCTGAGGTGAGGACAGCAATCAAGTGAATTCAGAGCAATGACTTGCTTTTCACGTACACAAAAGGAGTGGTACTCAGATCTCCAGGTGACCGTGGGCCAGTGCAATGGTTGAAAGCTGTGGCAACGCAGTATAACAGGGGAGCCGCTCTAGAAACTGGGACAGCTATCTTCACCCTCTTTGCAGAGGCAACCTACCAACAGGACCAAACGGTACACTAGTAAGGGCAGTAAGTCAAAAGGAGGACAGGGAGTGTTTTTTTCTCCCTTCTCTTTTTCTATAAAATCTAATTTCTGTGCCAGAGACTGTATTTGTGTTCAAGCACACCCTTTCTTTTCTGTCCAAGGACAATGAAGATCATCCCCAAATTTTCTCCTATAAAAGTTACTTTTATATCAGATGAGTGGTAAAAGAAAGGCATATAATGTTTCACAAAGCTAATAGCACAATGTAAATACTTACAGCTTACTGTCAAATTCCCTTCTGTTGCTATGAACAAATTTAGCTTCAAGGTTATGCAGCACCAAACGCTACTCTGAAAGAAGTGATTCTTCAGGTTGTTTAAAGCTTTTGTTTGCACACAGCTATTATTTTGATTTATTCAATTTTTGCATGCATTTTCTGCAATAAATGTGGGGTTTTTTTAAATTCTTTTGGGCAATGATGTAATGCAAAGATTTTGTTTCCATATAAATATACTACATGTTCCAGGGGAATTTCAAATTGCTAGCAACATTGCTTAAGCACAGAAATTCATTTAGTAAGACAGATTTATTGGAGAACTACTGAATTAGTTCACATAATACACACTCCACAGTTTGATATTGCCTTCTGCCCTCTCAGCTTTACAAATATTAAGCAGATTAGATTCCCCATGCAGTGAGCTGTGCCTGCAATTTCCTCTTTTATCTAGAGGTTAAATGAAACACAACAGAATGGTTGTGCTGACTGTGGTCACAGAGCAAATCCATGACTGGGCAAGAAAGAAATCTCTAAATCTCTCATGCCTGTACTCTCTCCCAGTGAAGCCACTCCATTGTTAAGTGTCATACCTGTAATTTTATATGCTGTTTTTTATGAAAGAGACAGGATCTGTAGGATACTTTTTAATAAGGAGCCCTTCCTAATTGTTCTCTGCCGGGGGTATTCATGGATTCAGCTTGAATCCAGCTCTTCCAGACTCTAAGAGATTGAAAATGTGAATTATAATAATACAAAACTTCTTAAATGATCATTTAATCTCTGCCTGTGATGCTGTTGTCCCTGGCCAACCGCTGCAATTGGTGACTGTGATGCAGAGGTGAGTTCAACAGTTTGGTGATGGACACCACAAATGTTCACCCTTAAAAATCCGTCCAATGGTTTAGGCAACATCACTAGAGGAACCACAGAGAAGGAAGCAGCCTCTTGCAACAGCAAAATTCCCTTTTTCTACACAAGGGGGAGAGTCAGTATACCTAAGCATATATGTATGTATATAGGCACATACAAAAGTTTTTAAATCAAATTTCCAGTTCAATATATTACTGTCCTGTATGTTACTAGTGAAAATGTAATTAGGTTATGGGAATCTGGTTTTATTAACTTTGGAGTTTTCAGTTTTCTTACTAAAGTGTGTGTGTTTAGGTTTTGTTTTATTTAGTACTTTTGTGGTCTTATTCCTCAAGAGGAGAATGCCCCTTCACTTTTATATCTTCTATCAAAAGTGAGTGACAATACACTGCTATAGGTAAAAATGTTAGCCAAGCATCCAAATGATAGGGAAAAGAAGGAGACTTAAAAATATTGAGCTTTAAAAGACACATGATAGTAGGTGTTCCGTGAAAGGGTAAAGTAATTTGGCAGAAAATAAACCCCCTTGCGTTCCAGCTGGTCCTCAGATATCAGAGGGACTGGTGGCTGCTAGGTTTAGATTCTGAGCGATGTCCAGTTTGGCACTATTAGTCTGGTTGCATTCAGTCTGGCTGAATTATCACAGCTCGGATTCACTAATGGGGCACTGTTAGTTTGGCACTATCAGTCTGGTCACGTTCAGTGCATCTGAACTAACACAGCTCCAGATTCACTGCTAGCCCCTGCACTGCCTGCCCAGTCACGCTCCACGGTACCACGCACCCAGTAAAGATCTGACAGCACCCGATGAGAGAACCACTGTGACTGGCTGCATGAAAGGTGCAGTTTATTGAGAGCAACAGCAGTACGAGTTCTTCTATATTGCTGGTGATAAATACACTGTCTGCAAAAGTATACATGTATATATGTAGTATACAGCTGTGTTAAGTTAAAGAGCAGCTCTAAAAGGTTTCTAAGTTTAAAGCCTGAATCTTACCCAAAGGCGTCCCTAAGGGGGGGAAGCAAAGTTCAGCCCATTGACTGATCCCAGGAGTCAGAGATGATGTCCTCTCTGACTTAGCCATGATGGTGTCTTCCCCAACATCCCCCCTTAGCTACACCATTTTTAGAGTAATTTTTACCTTCCAGGTGGAGCTTGAGTGACTCTAGTCAGAAATACCTTGATTACGATTGGTGTAAATTGCTCTCGCTTCACTTCTAAAGATACAGCTGAAGAAAATTCACTGCTCAAGCTCTGTGAGGGGTGGTCGCACCTTGGAGGCGGGCAGCCTCTGGGCTGGAGGTGTGTTTTGGTATTAGAATGACATTATAATGAGCAAAGTTTGCAGAAAGGACAGTACTTTGTCAAAGACTAGCAGACTGTTGGCCCAGGGTTGCAAACCAGCAGCTTCTCAGCTCTGTAGGAACAGCAACTTCCCATTTCTGTCGCAACTTTGCGGGACCTGGCGGTGGAATCTTCACTCCACTCCATCCCCTGTGCTGCTTGCAGGCAGTTTTGGCTAGGGAACTGCTGTGGAATGGATTCCTGGCATTCCAGTTGCACTCTGCCCTGAAAGTTCCTTTGCTGTTATACCTTTCCTTAGGTGTGAATGATGCTGCAACTTTAATATGATTTTAGTTTTTAAAATTGCCCTCAGTCATCATTCCACAGTAGGAGATAAGACATATGAGGACTGAAAAAATAGCCAGGTTAAAAGCATAGGAGAAGTTATTTCTTCAGTACTCAGTAGTTCTTTCTCAGTGTAAGAAAAGCTGAACCACATCTACTGTTTCTGAGATAGATAACGGCTTAGATATTTCTGCAGGTCATGTTATTTTACCCTACACTGACAAATTTGGATTTGGTTTAGGGCCCAGTAACTCTTAAGTTTTCATTGCATATGGAAGAATCTACTGTCAATATATACATACATACCCTGAGCTGGGCCATCATAGTATAACTTGGAGGAACTTTTGTGGGTCAGAAATGGATCTTGGCTGCTACTGATGAAGTTGGACCAGAAATTCAAGTGAAGTCTTTAACAGCTCCGAAAATGAGTTGCTGGGATACCAGGAAATGAGCCACACCTAAAAAACCCAGTTGTATCTTATAATCCTCTCTGCCTGCTAAGTGTCTAAAACATGTATTTTGTGCTAAGATTTGGGTCTTGTAAACTAATTGAAATGTGATACATCTAATAAAACCAGATCATATGCATTTGTACAAGTTGACTACTGCCTTTCTCTTCTCTTATGCTCCTCATCCCTACCCCCTAATTTTGTCTCCCCTCAAGCCTAAGCACAGTTCAACTTTGATAAAAACGGACAAACAGCTGTCAAAAGCCTAATGGAAGTGCCTTTCTGTTAGCATGGGTCCCATTGTCCTGGGCAATCTCCCACTCTGAGCAGCTGGTGTCACAGCTTCCTCAAGGTGCAACTTGCCAAAAGCTGGTCCTGCCAGTGTGTCTCCCTTATATCTCTACTTTTGCATTCCTGTACTGTAGATATTCCTGTCAGGAATTTCACACTGCTGTTGAGAAGACTCCTGTCCTTCTTCAGTCCAATTTTCCCCTTTTAAGATTATTTTCTATCTCTTCACCTTGTCCCCATCTTTACCTCTTTATGCTCTTCATGTTCTTGCAATCTCTTCTTTCATTCACAACCCTCAGTGGTGGGAACTGGGATTCATCCCTTCTCCCAGGAAGCGAAGTGACTTTTCTCAACAGAGGGCTATTGGGCTTAAGACCTATAAATGACAAGCTAGTCTGCCACAATAGACTTTGTGAAACCTAGAAGATTAATGATCCAGCAGCCTCTACTGTTAGCTGACTGTGAAGCCAGTCAAGCCCCAGTACTCTTTAGCAACTCTCTATTTTTGAAAGATTTATAGCAGTGTGCCAGCTCAGTTACAGCTAAGATGGTGAATTGCTGTCTGTTTAAAAGGTCAGCTGCTCTAAGATCTTGAAAATCCACACAGTAATTCAGATTGCTTTGAAATTTGCTGTTTCTCTGGGGACACGGTGTGAGGCAATTACCAAGTCTTGGACACTCTGAAGCTTGCAGCCTATCCGGAACATCCTCTCATTTGGTGTGCATGGTGGAACCTAAACCTGGTTCTCTGGTGGATCTGAGCTACTGCAGATTTACCTAGTATCTGGCATCCTTCAGCAGAAGCAGCACAATGTTAACAAAATCAAGGATGAAATTTGTAACCCAAATCCTATTGAGAAGAACAGTGGACTGAGAGACTAGAATGGAAATGTGCAGCAAAATTAAGTCAATATGAGGGCTGTTAGCAGCATCTTGCTGCAGACCTGAGCATCTCTAGGCAACTTACTATAATCACAAAATCTCAGCTGCATTTGTGCTTTGTGAACTTAAACCTTACATTGACAACTTTCTGTTGGTGTGTGCACTGCCCCAGTTGATATTAGTGCTTCTGGGTTGAGAGCAATACTCCAACAAATACTCTACAAACCACAGGCTCATCCTGATTACATGTTAGAAAGAAACGGGCACTGTCTGTAAGTCCACAGCTGAATGGTGCAGAGATCCATTGTGGCACATGACACAAACATCCCAGAAACCATAGCCCAGTATTACTCAGTGCTTTGTGACTCAGCAAAGAAATCATTCCAGGCATGGCTATATACAACTCTTCCATGCTATTTTCTGTTGCTGCTCCTAGGAGTTTTACTTTTAATGTGACAAATGAGTGGAAGGCAGGAGATGTGACTGTTTAAAATAATGTTTCATATCTTTCTCTTTTTTAAGTAGGCCAACTGACATAACGATTATTTCTTTAATCAGTTGAGGAACCTCCTGTCCCACAAAAGTGACAAATAAAAAGAAGATATCTTTTGTCCGTTGCTGTCTTCCTCACAAGGGTAGATAAAAGAAATAGTATCTGCATTATTGCATTCTTTTATCTTAGCAGGGGCTTCAAAGAGACTGCATCTGTTACTGATATAAACATCAGATAATATTAATCAGATACAGCTCAACTTGTGACTGCTGCAACATGAAACTAGAGTTGGGTGAGAACTGTGCAATAGTAAATGTTTGCCCCAAATGCAAAGCACTGGTCAGTCAGTCTGGTTATCACAGCACTTTCTCTCCTGATTATTATTTTTATTTTTTTTTTCCACCTCACATGAACTGCAATAGTAGCAAAACCAAAGGGACAGCTAAATGGTAGAATGAAAGCCACTGATTCCAGTCATCCAGAGGAAGAAGCAACATGATTGGTAATATTTCTTATGCTGATGGAGGCAATGCAAACCCATTTTCAATGAAGAACAGAAACCCTAATGAGAGGGGGTGCATCCCTGGTGTTGTTGGAACAGCTTGCTGCAAGACAAATTATACAAGAACAATGGACCATGTTAAGGGAAAATAATCTGTGGCTTGGGGACAGCCATTACTGTCAGTTTAGCCGGTAATACATGTCTTGGCTTATTAGCTCTATTTACACTTGAAAAAAAAGATACTTTTCTGGAGCTCTGCACAAATAAGAGAGCTGCACTTTGGAATCGCAACGAGTTATAAGATTGATACAAAATATGCAACTTCTTTTTCTTTCCATTTGAGCAGTGCTGTACTTCACGGTTTGAGTTGTGTTAATGTTTTGGTAATGTTTGGGTAAGTAATTCATATTGACATGTGATTAGATGCTGCAGTGTTTGGAAAAAACATTGTGTTTTGTTTTGATTTTTTTTTTCTTTGGTATTTCCCTGTGTTTACACACATGACAAACTATGACCCTCGTAGCCTGCACTTCAATTACGCTCCGGGGTAAAAGGACATAATTTTCTTTTCTACAGCTATTACTTGTAAATCTCATCGTGTGTGTCCCAAATGGTATACTCATCAAAACTTAATTATCAGATCATCTGTTCTGATGTCACTTACATACCTTTTTTCCCTCCACCATATGTCCTCCAGGCTCAAGAAAGAGCTAAATAGAAAAATAGAAAAGAAAAATAGAGCTTCTAGGCTCTACTTATCTCTCCCTCCTCCATGAGCTTCTTTGTCACACCAACCAGCCATAGTCATTTAATTTTAAATAGCTCTTTTCTGCTATTTTTTAGTTTACATTAGATTAGATTTTGTAATTAGATGAAGCTGCACAAAACATGTATGTGATAGTAGAATGGTATTTTCTGCTCTGTTCTTGATTTCTCCCCTAATATTTCTTAATGTTCTTGTTGTCTTTTTGACTGCTGTTATCTTCCTGAAAGATAAAAGATAAATCAAAGCCAGTAATTGCTTATGTATATTGTTAAGAGTCTCTCCTCTTCCCGTGCATGGTACTTTGCATTTATTGATGCAGAATTTCACCCATCATTTTACTACTACTAAATCGACTTGAGATAGTGATACCCAGCTTCAACTGTTCTCAGTTATTTTCTGCTCTGATAACCCTGAAGAAATTCTATTATCTGGAGGCTTCACTCATCAGCCTTGTTTTTGCATTTCCTCTTTCAGATCACAGGAATATTTTAAATGACAAAACATTGACACAACTCTTTGTTCAGTTCCTGGAATGGCCTCTCTTCCTTATTTCCTACTTTGATTTCCTAGCTTCTATGCTGTTTACCATGCATGAGAAAATTTTCCTATCTATCTCTTTCATAGTGTTTTGTGGGAGACTCTGGCGAGGTTTTTGTAAACTGGTTATCTGAAATCACCCCCACACCCCCATATTTACATATTTGTGGATTTCCCCTGGGAATTCTGGAAAAGCAGCAGGAAGAGGAAAAAGAAGAGGAAGAGGAACAGGATGACGGAACAGGAGGAAAACGATTATCATGAGGAAGAGAAGGGAGGGGAATAGGAGGAGCAGGAGTAATAAGAAAATAGAAGAATAAGGAGGAACAGAGGAAGGAGACTAGGAGAGAAGGTAAAGGTGGAGGAGCATGAGGAGATGGAACAACGTTAAGAAAGATACCATACAACACCTGCAACACCATACCACACATACAATAGAAACACAAGCAATACAATACATATAGTACATACTATGTAAGTAATATAATAAAATACAAGCAGTACAACACATACCATACAATACATAGCATACATACAATAAAGAAATACCATACACTACACTCAATACTTTGAATTAGTACATGAAAAATACAATAAATATGATACCATACCATGCAATACATACAATAAATACCATACAGTACATATCATACTGTAGATAGCATACCATGTAAGCCAGTACAATTCATAACATACAATACAAATAATAGATACAATACAGACTATACAATAAGTGCCATACCATTCACAATACAATACAATACAAAGGGGGTGCAGTACCATACAAATCAGTGTACAATACTACAGTACAATACAAAGTGAACTACAGTACAGTACAAGCCATACATTAAAAGCCATACAGTACATAAAATAAAATGAGAAATATAAACCAATCCAAATTGTAATACAATCCAGCATAGAATATAATACAACATACATTGCCACTTACATTACAACATACATTACAAAATTAAATAAAATAAATACCATACCATGCAATACACACAATCTATACAGTGCAATACACACAATACAATACATAAAATACAATATGTAATTCTCAATAGAAATTACAAAACAATATATAAAATGCAATACAAAATGCAGTATGAAATGCAATGCATACAATGCAACACAAAAAAAAAGGCAATACAAAACAAACTACATACAATATACAGCACAATACATACAATACAATAAAAGTGCCACCAAACAACCATGTGAAGTATCAGTAAGTGGAGGTGCCTTACTCAGAGGCACTAAAGCACTCATCTGCTGTACAGACAGCTGCTCTGGAGAAGCTGGCTTCCTACCAGGAGCTTACCTTCACAATGTCAAGGAGAGGTTGCTGAGCCTGGTGAACCCTACAGATTATCATCCACTCCTACCATTCCATGTAGGCTCCAGTGAGTCAGTATTAAGGAAGTACTGTGATCTGCCTTCTTTCACTTCAGGAAAATGCCATTTAAAAAGTTATTTGCGAACATCTTAATTAGTTGGAGATCTTAGTGGTGAAAGGAGCAGGGGTAATGTGGGACTTCTTACACTTGAAAGGAGCAGGGGTAATGTGGGACTTCTTACACTTAGACACTTACTCCTTTGTGCCACCTCTGCTTTTCTGCTCAGAAACAGCCAGCATAGGAAGGAAAGCACTAAAGAGGTGGCCTTAGGAATATGGTTTATATCTGTGAAGTGTTGGCCTGCCTGGTACAAAGTGTCAGAGGTGCAATGTCACAAGACAGAAGAAGTTCCCTGAGCCAGCAACCCCCATGTCTTCCCTCAAGCCATCCGGCTTGCACTGCTGGCTCATGTAAACTAGCTTGACAGTGCCAAAATAAGTCAGTGTCACTGGTGTTCGTTTGGTCTACAAGGGCAGAGAAGACTGAGGATTCAAGGGTGGGAGACTACCTTGCTATGGTCACGCTCATCTTCAGCTGGTTGGAGAGGCCTGGCCAGCATACCAAATCCATTTAACACACGACCTCATTTTAACTCTGGATCTGACAAAGAAAGACGGGCCAAAGACTGTGTGCCCCAGGCACCTGTCCCTCACAGTCCTCACTTCTCCAGCCCTTAGTAGTACTTTTTGTTAGTTATACAGAGGAGAGTGATCTCTCTCCTGAGCTACTTGCTGCTCTGTCTGCATACAGTCTTTCTGTTTCCTGCTCAATCGGAAAACAGGCTAGCCTTCTACCACTAACACAGCACTACCTCTGCTCAGTGCATAAGCATAATAGACCAGAAACTATTTAAGTTTTCAATTATGTCTTAGCCAAATGCTCTTAATTTCCTGTTGCTGTTGCCTGTTATTCTTTGTGCCACTGCTTCTTTGTGAGCTCTAACATCCTGCAGCTCAGAGGAAAAGGGTGCATGCCTTGAAAACGAGCATTGTGTTTTGATAATTTTAAATACAACTGACAGCCTGAAGCATATTAGTCCTACTAACATAATTAGAATGATGAACTACCACATTTGATGCATGCGTCCTTAATCATATCCTTCCCTTGCTCATCTCTTCTGCCTGTGTTCCCTTGTCTTCTGAAATCATTGAGTCCCTTGCTGCTGCTTTTCAAACTATGCCATCTGTCTGTAGTCACCTGTTCTTCAAAGCCTTTAATGCCAACATTAAAGAGAGCTAACTAATACATAGGCATATGTAGCTGAAAGGGAATTCCTCTCTTTTGAGAATCCACACATCTCAATGCATTCTCCTACATAAAATATTTAAATGTTTTCCTTTGAGGCAGATAAATTAATCATCACTGTAATGTTGTCAAGTAAAACTTTTATCCAGAGAACTTCCCTCCCCTAACTTCTATGTCACTCTTCTATAGCATCTTCCATTCAAGAATCTCAGAGAAACTTACAGATAGCAATGATTTCCCAGGACTGCTGAAAGATGAAAAATATTGAACCTTACACTACAGATAATGAATGTAAGGTGCAGGAGAAATCATTTGTCATTTACCAACAGCCATTATTTGGCAAGACTTAGTACATACCCAGGGTGGGCAAGAACCTCCTACTATCCTCCATCCATCTGAATGCCCAGGGCCAATTTTCTGTATCTGCACAATCAGTTTGACAATACAGGAAAAAAAATTACAATGCCTGTCTGTGCTGTGTATTTTTCAGATTCTACATGTTAAAGAAGCTTACAAGATCTAGCATACCATTGAGTCTTGAAACATATAGTGCTGCTAAGCTTTGAGTAAAGTCCAGGGCAGGACACTACAACAAAAGAAAGACATAGGTGTAAAAAGATATCAACAAAACATACTCTTCAAATCTTGGCTGTTGCTGAGCAGCAACATAAAGAATCCTCCTGGTGACCTTCTGTAGGGACAGGTTGCAGATGGACAAGCATGAAAAAAATGCTGAAAGAAAAAAAATGTGATCAAAGAGATGATACCTATTACATTGTGAACTTACTTGATGAGCCATAACCCTTGACATATTTATTGACACTTAACATGGGGCTCTACTGGAGCTCTGACAGATCACCCAAATAGTTCAAATTCCATCTTGCTCAGCTGAGACAGTACCAGACTTTTTCTTTTGAGAGTCTTCAAGAGTTGGAAATTAAAATGAACTGCTTACATCATGTTTCTGAGAGGAAAATGATATCAGGTATTTTTAGAGTTTGCTTCAGAGTTTAGTGCTATAGTGTTGTCTTACCTGATTTATTATTTACTTGTTCTTTGTGTCTATCTGAAAGCTACCCATTCTGGGCACTGGCAAAAGACTCTACCTTGTTGTGGTGTTTATCACTGATCTATGCTGTGCTAAGTTGAGCAGCGACTACACCTATGTACTACAGGTGTCACATAGTGGCTTTTGTTATGAAGTATAGTTTTGGTTTTAAATTGGGAAAAGGTTAATAAATCTTGTCAAATCTTAGGGCTGGGCCAGCCTCTAGACAAACAACAGACCCTCTCTATTAACCTCTTTCCCCTTCCCAAAGTGGAATAGAAAGGGAATAAGGAAGAGAGGTTTATGGATTGGAAAAGAAAACTAAAACAGCTTTAATGAAAATAATAATAAAATGAAATCTATACAAAACCAATATTGAACCAACCCCCTTGATGCCAATTTTGTCACTGTCACCACTGATACTGTGGAGCAGGCACTGGGGAAGTCTCAGACTGGACTCAGTGGCAAACAGGAACCATACGCAAGAGCTGGATTCAGGAACATATGGATCAGGGTCAAAGGCAGGATGGACAGAGTCCTCCTTAGATGGTGGCCATTGAAGAAGAGTTTGACCCTTGTGATCCTTCATGTTTATACTGAATATGATGTATATGGGATGGAATACCCCATTGGTCAGTTTGGGATCATCTGTCCTGTCTGATACTCCTTGCACGTGTGGCCTTTCACTTTTCTGCATCCCCCAACATGGTATACAAGATTTAGCACAGATCTTGGTCTCCATAGAAGCAAATATAAGCAAGAGCTTTTCTACACACTAAGCGCTGGTAGTAGCTATAAATGCCAAGTTCAATCACTTACTAAAGAAGATGCTGTCTACAAAAATATGACATTAACTTCAGGAAGAGCAGTCACTTAGAAGAGATTGAGCTGAAAAATAAAATCACTGAACAGAATTAGTTCTGTTCTAACTCAAACCAGGAGTTTGAGCAAGTTACACAAGTAAATGGGGAACTAAAATGTCCTGAAACTGTAAATTCAAGAGGGAAAGAAAGTTAAATTTATATTAAGGCTTGTAAGATTTACAAATACATTTTAAATTTTCTTGGAGGAGAAAGAAAGAGGCTGTCTCCACCACCAATAACAAGGTTAAGAGGAAAATCTGTACTATGTAGATATGGTGAAACACATAATAAAACTGCTTTATAACAAGTATATTATCCTTCTTCTCTTTCTTTTTCAAAATTAGCTGAAGTACATTTCCTGCCCTTTAGGAGCTAAAAGTTTTTGTGATATAAACCAGTCAGATCCAAGAATCCTTAATGAATGCTTCCAGATAATGGAAGTTTTTATAGGTGTCAGTTGTAGCTGGATGATGTTACCCATTATTCTGAATATTTTTATTCAAAAGCACTTTGAGCAATGGAAAGAAGATTGGAATTACAGGATGCCTCTGGCCTGTTCGTGTAGTAACTATATGGGCTGGATTTCTGTATTTGGGTGGGAAATCTCTCAGCTGTGTCCCAGACGTCTGCTCTTCCTCTTTTTGGGATAAGGATGTTTTAAAACCATAGAATAAGTGGTATAAAAGCTGTACCAGGATAAACACTAGATTCCTGTGTGACTCAGAAATGGTGATGTTCAACAAATAACTCCCAAATTACATTAAATAAGGTCTTAATGGTATATCATAAGAGAAAATGGTAAAGAGAAGAGAGAGAGAGGTCCAATCTTTTCTAGATGACATAAATAATCTAAATACTTAATGTAAAAACTGTTTTCTTGAACTGTATTATTTCTTTGATTGAACAAAATTTCTCTAGTGCAGCTGACTTTCCGATATTTTTTTTTTTTGGATACATATTATTATTGACATTCCTTATAATTCCTTAGAAAATAAACCCCCATTTTTATGGAAAATAAACCAATGAATGCAAATATTGGGTTTTTTTTGTTTCCAGGGAGACCTGTTCCCCCTGATCAGTACCTGTATTATTTGACATAAAAACCTGTAAAGTTTACTTCTAGGTAACCTCAGAAATTACAAATTTAAAAACATTAACACAGCATTTGCTACTATATTCTAATAATCTTTATTTTCTGAGATTGTAAAGGCAGTCAGCTAGGTTTTACATATTGAAACATGCAATGTAAGTGTGAGAATAGCTGTGAGAATGCATAGTTTCACTGATATGAATGATTTTATTCTTGCATCTTATGAAGAGACTGGGATTGGACAGTGAAATGTGCTAACCTGGAATGAGTCAGCTGATGAAATCAGGCTGTTCAGGAAACCTCTCAAAGGGCAAAGACAGAGCATACCTATGGCTTCAGTAACCACAGTGATTTTTTTCGATAGTAATACAAGCTTCATTTAGCCAACATTTTATTTCTTTTATTTTTTTCTATGTCTTGAAAACTAGGCTTTTTTAAACCTTCTCTAAATTCTGTTTAGATAACAGCCCCTTGCAAAGTCTTCTTTCCCACAACACTAGACTGATTTATATTTTTAATGTTTTTCAGTACTCTGACTGCCAGTGTTTCCCTTCTTCCTACAGTTTGTCAAAGAACCCAGTGGTTTAAGAACAATAGGTATGCCCATACATTGTTACTGCTGTTAATGTTATTTTGTTCTTGGCATTAAAGAGATACATGGCACGTGTATAATGAATGACCGATCCCCATCCTCTTTTCTCCACACATATATGTGATTTTTTCCATTCCTCCCCTCTACTTTTAATATTTTTAAAGAAAGCAGAATTTTATTCTAACAGCCTACTGTACAACCTGGGGCTATAAAAGCCTATTGTTGTAATTCAGGTCAATTAGAAGCCATCTATTGAATTTAGTGGGACCAGGACCTGGCTCTAATAGAATTTTCTGCAGAGGTGCAAAGAGTACAGTTCAAGCAGCGTCCAGAGGAGCTCATTGTTATGAGAAGTGCTGCTAGAGTACAAACATATACAAGCCGCAAATGACTGTGCAACAAATATACACCCTTAAGCACAGCCCGCCTTTTCTGTCGGCAGTGAGGTATCAGCAATATATTGTGTTGTTGAAAGTAATGCACCTACCAGGTTAGGAAAATGGGTATGATCTCCTCAGCTACCAGACTGCCACAAGCCTTTCCCCCATGTTTATCTTCTCGAGATGATAAGAAGTGTTGGATGATAAGAAGTATTAGTGAGCTCCAATGTACACCTCTTTTTGTCTCCATTTGGAACCGGAGGGAGAAGAGAATAAGAGAATAATAACAGTACTAATGACAATAATGTAGAATCTCATGAAATAAAGCCTGGTGCACAGTCTGCTCTGGGGACATGTTTTTATTCCTTTTGTGTTACTGTAACTCTTGAATATAAACTGCATGACTAGATCACTTTTTTTTTTACAATACAACTGAAAAAGCTGTGAATCTGTACATGAATGCAAATTTAATAGTGTGTTTTTGGTTTTTTTTTCCTAAAAATGATCCAATAAGTAATTTTATTACAATAAATATTGAATCATAGTTTGTTTCCACATCACAAAGTAGTTGTAGAAGAGCACACTCAGAGAGAGACAATGCTTCTGAGGTGATGTTTCATGAATACTGTGTTACTAAATCAATTTTTTAAAGAATCACAGAATATCCTGAATTGGACCCGTGAGGATTATCAAGTCCAGATCCTGATTCCACACAAGGCAACCTAAAACTTAAATTATACAGCAAAGAGCATTGTCCAACCACTTTGTGAACACCGACAGGCTTGGGGCCACAGCCATTTTCAGTGCTTGACCACGCTCTTAGTCAAGAACTTTCCTCTGATGAATCTTTAAGCCATTCCCTCAAGTCCTATTACTGGATATGAGAAAGCAGAAATCAACCTCTCCCTCTCTGCTTCCCCTCATGACAAATGTGTACACAGCAATTAAGTAACCCCTAGGTTCCTTGTGAGCAAGCTCAGGAACTGTGGGATAGAAGAATGGACAGTGGAATGGATTAAAAACTGGCTACACAACAGAGCCCAAAGAGCAGTGATCAATGGCGCAGAGTCCAGCTGGACACCTGTAACCAGTGGAGTCCCCCAGGGATCAGTGCTGGGTCCAGTCCTGTCCAACACCTTTATCAACGACCCTGGTGACAGGACAGAGGGCCTTCCCAGCAAGTTTGCTGGTGACATGAAACTGGGACAACTGGTGTGGGCATTCAGCAAGATTTGGACAGACTGGAGCTGGGCACAGAGGAACCTAATGAGGTTTAACAAGAGCAAGTGCAGAGTCCTGCACCTGGGAAGGAACAATAAAATGCACCAGTACAGATTAGGAGGCGATCTGCTAGAGAGTAGCTCTGTGGAGAAGGACCTTGAGTCCTGATAGACAGCAAGATAACCATGGGACAACAATGTGCCCTTGTGGCCAAGAAGGCCCATGGTATCCTGGGGTGCATTAAGAAGAGCGTGTCCAGCAGATCAAGGGAGGCTCTCCTCCCCTCTACTGTGCCCTAGTGAGACCTCACCTGGAGTACTGTGTCCAGCTCTGGGCTCCCCAGTTCAAGAGAGACAGAGATCTACTTGAGAGAGTGCAACAGAGACTATGAGGATGCTTAAGGGGCTGGAACACCTGCCTGGTGAGGAAAGGCTGAGAGACCTGGGGCTTTTTAGTCTGGAGAGGAGAAGACTGAGAGGGGAGCTAATTAATGACTATAAATACAGAGGGGCTGGGCATCAAGAAAGCAGGGACAACCTCTTTTCACTTGTGCATTGTGATAGGACAAGGGGCAATGGATTTAAGCCAGAGTACAGGAAGTTCCACCTCAACATGCGGAAGAACTTCTTTACTGTAAGATGTGCAGAGCATTGGAATAGACTCCCCAGAGAGGTTGTGGAGTCTCCTTCTCTGGAGACTTTCGAGACCTGTCTGGATGCATTTTTGTGTGTGATCTGAATCTGGTTTAGTTTTGTCCTGCTGTGGCAGGGGGGGTTGAACTCGATGGTCTTCGGAGGCCCCTTCCAACCCCTAACATTCTGTGATTCTGTGAATCCCTCAGTCTACTCTTCTCCAAGCTGAAGAAAGCATCCTCAGCTCCTCCTCCTTTGGAAACATTCTAGTATTTTTATATGCTTCTTACATTGGGGAGACCAAAACTGCACACATTAGTCAAGGTGAGGCTGCAACAGTGCTGAGTACATTGGGACAATCATTTCTTTTTTCTGGTTAGCTATACTGCACTTAAGGCACCCCAGGGCACAGAGGGCCTCTTTGGCTGCCAGGCCACATTGTTGACTCACATTATGATAACTGTCAACCAAAACCCCCAAATCCCTTTCTGCAGGGATGCACTCCAGCCTTTTGCCGAGCACTCTATACATAGAGGACTACAGCGTCTCTGGTCCAGAATCTGACATTTGTTGGATCCAACATTTCATATAGCTGGTGATTCCTCAGCGCTCCATAGATCTCATACATCAATGTCTCTGTCTGTAATGCATTTTTACCTTCAAGGGAATCAATGCTTCTTAATCTAGTAATGCTAGCAAACTTACTGCACATGCAACTTCTGTGTTCAGGTAACTGATAAAAGTATAGAAGCCCTACATGGAGTCCTGGGGAAAACCACTAGTGACTGGCCACCTGCCAAATGTTACCCCATTTACTACAACTCTTTGAACCCAACCTTCAGCTAGTTGATTTGTGCACGTGTCCAGCTGTATGCTGGACATTTTGTCCAGAAGGATACTGTGAGAGACAGAATCAAAAGCTTTGCTAAAATCCAAGAAATAACACAACCACTGCCTCCTCTTTATCTACTAAGCAGTAACCTTGTCATAGAATCATAGAATCATAGAATCATTTCATCTGGAAAAAACCTTTAAGATTGAGTCCAAACATTAACCTGACACTGCCAAGCCTACCACTAAACCATGTCTGTTAGCACCTCATCTACATGTCTTTTAAATACCTCTAGGGATGGGAACTCCACCAATGCTGTGGGCAACCTGTTCCAGTGCTTAACAATCCCTTTGGTGAAGACATTTTTCCCAATATCCAACCTAAACCTCCCCTGGCACAACTTAAGGCCATTTCCTCTTGTCTTATCACTTGTTCCATGGGAGAAGAGAACAACTTCCACATGTCTACAACTTCTTTTCAGGCATTTGTCGAGATCAAGGTTTCCCCTGAACCTTCTTTTTTCCAGGCTGAACAACCCCAGTTCCTGAGTTGGTAAGGCATGTCTTTCCCTTCATGAATCCATGTTGGCTTTGACTGTACACAGCATTGTCTTTCAAGTGTTTTTCAATGGCTCCCAGATAATCTCCTTCATAATATTACCAGGCACAATGTGAAACTGATGTACAGCAGAACTTTGGCCATACATATTTTCTCTTACAGTGGCAAACAGTACCTCTGTAATCTGCCTGTGTAGCTTGACCTGGCTTCCAAAACACATGCACTTTATTTTTCTTCCTAAATTTCATAGGAATTCCTGGTCCATAGAAAATATCTGTTTGTACATTGAGATCTGTTTCTTTCAACTGCTATTCAAGGTTCAAAGTTTGATTGGGAATTGCACTTTTAACCTGGTAACATAGTTTCTAGTCTTCTCGAAGTTTGAGAATTTTCTTGAGGTTGCCTAAGCCTCAGGTATGGAATACTTTTGGTTCTAGTAGCATAGTACAGCATAATTTTCCTTACTATTGGTCACCAATTTATTCTATAGAAGTAACCCTTATAGCTACATAATGTGAAACTTTACAGCTGAACGTAAAGCTTTTATCAAATCCACTTAGCAACATTATTCATTCCCCTTTTTGCTGCTTTCCTGCTTCAACTTTAATCCAATTACTGCTTAATGCTTTCATGAGTTTGAAATGTAAGAATAATTACTGTGATATTACTGTCCTGTCTGAGAATGTTTTTAATCAACGAACAACAAAGGAAAACTGTGACAAAACCTCAAAGTCAGTCTTCATGAACTGAAAACATGTCACTCTGTGTTGGTAGCAGACTGTATATGGTCAGGTATACTTAGCTGGATTCATCTAGTTACATATACTGTCTTCCAAACAAAAACAATAGGACAAGAAGGAAGATTTTTTTTTTAAAACCAGGACACAAAAACAGCATGTCATTGCTGCTGGTATGAAAAATTGAAAATATAATTAAATATAAAATTTAAATGAATAGAATGAATGGCTTGCATTGCTGTGTTTCAATAGTCTTTTAAATAAAAAACAATTCCCAGCCTTCCATCAGTCTTTTATAGGTAGGCTGTTGACTTTTGAGAGCAGAAATTGATTTTACTTCTGAAAGGAGAATAAAGATTTCAATTCTGTATTCAATTATCACCACAGAATTTAAGTCTATCTCTGTGAATAACTGTGCTCTAGTATATCAGCCTAGCTCAGAATCCTTGATAATATAATAGTATTTGTTATTGGTAATTTTAGAAGCTCTGAAGCCATGTAAGAATTCCAGAGCTATACTAAAGCAAGAAAATGCAAAACTAACAAATATTTCAAACCTAGCAAATTAAGAATACATCATTATAATCTTTGCTACTTCTTTCCAACTCGGCATGCTTCTTAAAAATACATTAATAAAATACTTCTTCAAATGTCTACCTGTGCCTGGGGAGAAGGATGTTAAATTAGTTCATTTGGTAAAATTTCTACAATTGAAATTGCTGATAAAAGCAGATATCATTTTCTGCATTAATGAGTATTTGAAACTTCAGTATGTTTTTATGTTTAAAAGGTGTGAAAACATTTCAAATTCTCTTCCCTGAAACAGAGGATGCCTTTCTGAAATAGGTCTTTGATGTGAAAACCTCTCTGTCTAACCTGGACAAACTTCTCTTGCTAAAGTAAACTAACAGGATCAAAAAAGACAAAAGTCTTACTAAGATTAGGCAGGTTTACTTTGGAAGACTACAAAGATTTCATGAGTCTGTGCAGGAAGCAAATGAGAAGGGCCAAAGCCCAGCTGCAATTTAATCTGGTTACTGTTGTAAAAAACAATAAGAAAAGTTTCTATAAATACATTAATAACAAAAGGAGGACTAAAGAGAATCTCCATCCTCTATTGGATGCAAGGTGGTGGTGGGGAATACAGTCATCAAAGATGAGAAAAAGGCTGAGGTACCAAATGTCTTCTTTTCCTTAGTCTTTAATAGTGAGACCAATTGTTCTCTGGCTGTCCAGCCCCTGAGGATGGGGAAGACATGTGGAGGGGAGCAGAATGAAGCCTCCATAATCCAAGTGGAAATGCTCAGCTACCTGCTACAGCACTTAGACAGAAGTCTATGAGGCCAAATGGGATCAACCCAAGGATACTGAGCGAGCTGGTGAAAGTGCTCATCAAGCCACTTCCTATCATTTATCAAGAGTCCTGGTTAACTAGGGAGGTCCCAGTTGTGACTGCACGTTATCAAATGTGACAACGGTCTACAAGAAGGGCTGGAATGAGAATCTGGGGGATTACAGTCCTGTCAGTATGACCTTGGTGCCAGGGAAGGATATAATCTTGTGCCATCATGTAGCACATACATGATAACCAGGTGATCAGGCCCAGTCAGCCTGGTTTTATGAAAGGCAGGCCCTTCTTCACAGAATCACAGAATCATTTCGGTTGGAAAAGACCCTTGGGATCATTGTGTCCAACCATCAGCCCTACTCTACAAGTTCACCCCTAGACCATGTCCCACAACACCACATCCAAGCGATGCTTAAACACATCCAAGGATGATGACTCAACCACCTCCCTGGGCAGCCCATTCCAACATCTCACCACTCTTTCCATGATGAATTTTTTCCTAGTGTCCAGTCTAAACCTACCTTGTTTCAGCTTTAGGCCATTCCCTCTGGTTCTGTCACTACTTACCTGAGAGAAGAGACCAGCACCAGCCTCTCTACAATGTCCCTTCAGGGAGCTGTAGAGAGTGATGAGGTCTCCCCTCAGCCTCCTCTCCTCAAACTAAACAGACCCAGCTCCTTCAAATGGTCCTCATGAGATCTCTTCTCCAGTCCTTGCCCAGCTTCGTTGCCTCCTCTGCACCCGCTCCAGCCCCTCGGTATCTCTCTTGTCCTGAGGTGCCCAGAACTGGACGCAGTGCTCGAGGTGAGGCCTCACCAGTGCTGAGCACAGGGGGACAATCCCCTCCCTGCTCCTGCTGCTCACACTGTTTCCAGGCCAGGCCAGGATGCTGTTGGGCTCCTTTGCCACCTGGGCACACTGCTGGCTCGTGTTCATTCGCTTGTCAATGAGAACCCCCAGGTCCTCTCCACCAGACAGCTCTCCAGCCACACTGCCCCAGCCTGTAGCTTTGCATGGGGTTGCTGCAGCCCAAGGGCAGGACCTGGCACTTGGCCTTGGTGAAACTCACACCATTAACAGTGGCCCAGCGATCCAGTCTATCCCAGTCTCTCTGGAGAGCCTCCCTATCCTCACGCAGATCGACACACCTGCCTAACTCGGTGTCATCTGTATGCGTTAGTTCTTGACTAACCTGATCTTCTCCTGTGACAGGATGACCCACTTAGTGGATGAGGGAAAGGCTGTGGATATTCTTTGCCTGGATTTTGGACAAGTGTATGCTTTGCTGCCTAAAAAACTGTATGGATGGCCGGGCCCAAATTGTTGTGGTGAATGGAGTTAAATCCACTTGGTGGCAGGTCACGAGTGGTGTTCCCCGGGGCTCAGTATTGAGGTCTGTTCTCTTTAATATCTTTACAAATGATATGTAGGCAGCAGTGTCGATCTGCTTGAGGGTAGGGAGGTTCTGCGGAAGGACCTAGACAGGCTGGATTGATAGGCCAAGGCCAATGGTATGAAGTTCAAAAACATTAAGTGCTGGGTCCTGCAATTGGACCACAACAACCCTCGGCAGCGCTCCAGACTTGGGGAAGAGTGTCTGGAATACTGCCAGCAGAAAAAGACCTAGGGGTGTTGGTCGTCAGCCAGCTGACTATGGGCCAGCAGTGTGCCCAGGTGGCAGAAGGCCAATGGCAGACTGGCCTGTGTCAGGAACAGTGTGGCCAGCAGGACTAGAGAAGGATTGTCCCCCTGTACTAGGCACTGGTGAAGCCAGACCTTGAATTCTGTGTTCAGTTTTGGGCGCTGCAGTGTAAGAAAGACATTGAGGTGCTGGAGTGGGTCCAGAGAAGGGCAGTGAAGCTGGTGTGAGGTCTTGACAGTAAGTCTTATGAGGAGCCGCTGAAGGAGTTGGGCTTGTTTAGTCTGAAGAAAAGGAGGCTGAGAGGAGACCCTTTTCCTTTTCCCCTTGTCCTTTTCCGTTTTCCTTTTTTCATCTTCCTCCTCCTCCTTATTTTTTGCAAGAAACATCACAGAAGCCTTCCAGATTTTCTGTTCATCTGTACAGTGGCTACATTTTTAATCATAAGTAAATAAGTAAAATGTTTACAGCGTCAAAGATTTTTCCTTTAATTCAGGCCGTAATTTGTAAAGCATATGAAACACTGTGTGACTGTCAATATTAGTAATATTTGAATAAAAGAAATTATATCCAATTACTACCTATATCATATTATCTATTTTTTTCCAAAGCCCAAAGGTTACAGATTTCTTTGCACTTCTTGCTTACCGGAAGAGTAAGTGATGTTTTGCAAGCTGTTTTGAGACACTAGTAATAATGCTGTTATCTCTGCATACAGCAGACCTATTGAACAAATGTATTAAAGATTAGAATGTTATGTTGTGTGGATTTGAAGCCTGACTTACTCAGATAAGCAATCCAGCATAAGAATGCATGTTATGTCCATTTCTACAGACAGCAGAACACAGATTTCTAAATGAAGAAACCTGTTTGTATAATTTGAATTTTAACTGCATGTTTTTGAAGCTATTTTTTTGGAATCTTTTCCCATTAAGATTTGATAGAATTCGAGGGTCTTGTGCAGAAGTTCTGCATTGGTTGGTTGATTTAAGCTCGAGAACATATTGATAATAATGGGTTGCTTCCTAAAAATTAACTGCTTACCTCACTCAGACTGTATGCTGTATTTTATGAAGCCTAATTTTTCAGAGCCCACTCTGGGATTTTCCAAACCATTCTCTATGCAGATGCAAACAGAACATTCTTACTGTTCTGAAAAACAAGCAGTGAGACTCTCTTGGGACTGCCAGGGAACAAGCATGGAGGTTTAGAATGGTAATTGTGTCCACAAATTCCTTTCTGCTGATTAGTAAGTCTGACAGAATTTAATGGAATTTTATTGCAGAGTGATAAACCACAAAGCAGAATCTACCTTAGTAATTATGCATCTTTTCTGAAACAAATTTATAAAGAACCTTTTTTTTTTTTTCTTCTTTTGATTATGGTTTCCTAATAAATGCAAAAAGTAGTTTTCAGTATGAAAGTCCGAGTCCATTTATGCAGCCTGGAATTAAAATTTTCCAAGCAGCTGCCTGTGTCATTTGTACATGATCTTGGTACTTCACTGCTTTTGGTGAGCTGTGAGCTCCATTATTCTGTTATGAAGGGCCCAACCATTTGTAGTTGCCTAGAACTTCGGTTTCTTCCTTGCTTTCTCATTCTCACTCTCCCCTTCCCCAAACTGCTGAGGAAATGTGGGCCCTCTGTGACTCCTTTCCACAGCCAAAGCAGCTGTGAGAGAAACAATTATGGAAGAAACCATACTGGGTTTTGGGATAGGTGTTAAGGAGTGAGCGTTTACTGAAAGCTGAAAGGTTGGACAGGGCTTTTGAGCAACCTGATTTAGTAAAGTTGTCTCTTCTTACTGCAGGGGCTTGGACTAGGTGATCTTTAAAGGTCCTTTCTACCTGAAAACATTCTGTGAGTCAATGATTCAAACATTTATCATATATGCCATTTAGGAGATAAACAGAACCTAAGGTAAACCTGTCTGGAAAACATCAGATTACTGTCATGTGGAGCATTCTTCATCTCTGTTACTAGCATGTTTATAACTGAAAACATATTGTCTCCAAAAGTAAATGTAGGGTAATGTCATGAAAGTGTTACTCCGCATTTACATTGCTGCACAGAGAGCAGGACTGAACTCCTTGTACTTAATCATTCCAGTAATGATGTTTTGTATCATAAATTCTATCACAATTTGCACAGAGACAGATGACCAGCAATGGATGCCTTGGGATATTAGATGAGGAACGGATATTTATCATACCAAAATCTGGACATTTTTATATTAAATAGATGTCAGTAAAGCATTGCACAGCTTATATTCCTAATTAAATTGTTGTATTTTTAGTATGGAAACCTTGAAAACCACAAGTCTTGGTGACCTGTAATGAATGATGCAGTCAGTTATGTACTGTAGAGTTAATGTCTTTTCTTGCTGTACGGTGATAATTTAAGGAAGGTTTACCCCTGAGAGTCCAAAATTCTACTTCCTTTCCTTTCTATTGTAGAAATACAATACCAATAAGACAGTTTTTCCAAGTACTTCAACCTTTTTCTTGTATGCAATAGCGACAGTACTTAATGTGCATGACTGCGTGTGATGCTTTTCTGTCCTTCAGGTGAAAGAAAATTAGGTTTTCCAGATAAAGAATAATTATGAGTTATTTCAATTATTTGACTCTGTCTGTCTACCAGTGAAAAAAAAAATTGCACTTGAAAATTATCAAAGGCAATGAATAACTATTGGTTACTTGAGACCATGCACAAGATTTCTGATGAGCACTCACCCACTGATGGAAAGGCCTAAGCATATTAATGCATCTTCCTCTGACACAAAAGCTTCCCAAGCATCTGCTACTCTGTAAGCACACCTGTCTGAGCACATTTGTACCTAGCTCCAACATAATTGCTACAGAGATCCAGATATGGACTAGGAAAGTCCTTAGATTTTCTGAGCCTTACTGTAGTGTGGCCATACTTAGAATATGACCCATATACACAGATAATGCTGAATTCACAGAATCATAGTGGCCATACCTGCTTTCATTCAAAAACGCACACCTGAAAGTATCCTTTGAGGACCTCAAGAGGACCCCATTACAGAGGAAAGATACAAGAAGTTTTAAAGATACAAATCCATTGATTTCTGGACAAAGCGGAAAATGTACAGGAACTGGAAACTATGTCAAATGAGTAAGTGTAAGGATGGATGTACAACATAAGATTAAGAAAAAAGAAAATTCAAATCAACCACAAAACTAACAAGGTACCATGAAGTCATTTTATTAGTGTACTATCAGTAAACAGAAGAACAAGAGAAGAGTAAGCTTACTAACAAAAAGAGAAGAAAAGTTATCGGCACATGAAGTTGAGAAGGCCAAAGTTAGTATCTTTTGATAGTGATCTTTACGAAAGACATCATGGTAATACCTCATTGTGTAACCAGGAAAGAATTCATTAGTGTCTCAGTAAGTAAGGTGTTCTCAGATCAGCTTAATATGGAACTACAGAGCTTTGTTGTCCTTGAAGAACTGCCTACAGCAGTCTCAGAACTAGCAGTAATTATCTCTGAGGACCAGTTAAGGTTGATGAAATGGAAGAATCAACAAGAACAAATGTATTACATATCTTTAAAAATGAAAATGAAGGAAGAATTGAAAATCAACTGCCATCATCTTCAGTTCTGAAGGAAAAAGTCTGTAGAAAATAACCAAAGAAAATATACAGATCTGAAAGAAACCAAGAAAAAAAGTCAACGTGAGTTTGCTAAGAATTAACATAAAAGTCTTTTTAGTAGGGGAAAAGAAGTAGGTGTCATGTTGGTAATAACATAGTGGTATTTTGGTACTGTCTTCTGATACACTTACAAAGTATGTAGGAATAGTCCAGATCAAGATTTTTAATTTCTATGCTCTCCTGTTTGCAAAGCTACCCATTGACTGTTGCAGTAGCATTCCCTGTCAAAGCATGGAGACATCAAATGCAGGGATACAGTGCAGGAACTCATCTCTAAATCCACCACTATTCAATATCCTTAGGGAACTGTGTGGTGAGCTAGAACATAAGAGCTATACTCGAAATCCTGACAGTGATGTGTCCTTCTACAACAGTAGACACTGAACAGATGCCGAGGAAAAATACTAACAGGGCAAATATACTTTGTACTTTTTCCAGGTGTTCCCCTGAGCCTCATGCATTTTTCACCTGAGGGGAACTTCATGAATCTGAGGTGGTTTGTCTATCTAGAAGTCTTTGAAGGATCTCTCTTTAAAGTGCTTTCTCACTTTTCTGTTGAACCCAAACAAATTTTGCATGATAGCATACATTGGTAGGGTGTTCCAGAATGCTGCTGCCTCTAGCAGCACAAGCAACCTCTTCCTGTTTGTTTTGAATCCTGTTCCTCCTAGATTCACTTGATGGTCTTACATTCTGCACTGAAGAATATGGAATAAGTACTTTAAGGAGGCAATTACATACTAATGATCATCATTGTTTAGAAGCAGATGGAGGTGAAACTAAGTTTCTACTGAAGCCACATTTACATACATAACTCTAGGATGTGGGATTAAAAGCATTCTACATAATAGTTTCCTTGCAGCAAGCTAAGCTACTCCATGGATTGTCTCCTGTAATTATGACAGCACGAGCACTGATCCACCTCTTTCTGAGAAGAGGAATTCTTACAAGGAGAATGTGCTTTTGAAGACCATGTGCTATACTGTAGTCATGTTAACAACAGACAAATTATGCTAACTTGTGCTCAGGTTGTGGATTGCTGACTGGGCAGGGAGAGAAGGATCATTATGTTATCATTACGTTTTAGTTCAGTGTGTTTGAGCATAAAAGGCATTAAAGGAAAGAGAATACTTAACTTCCTCATGAAAAAAAACTCTATACAACCAGGGAAATCCCTTTGATAGTTCCACCAAGTTCATTGCTTTGTTTTAGTTTTCTGGGAAGTGGTAGATAAGTGTGCAATTTATTTTCAGCAATAGGAAGCCTTATCAGTAAGTTAAGAGTGTACATGTTCAGGAAGAGGCTAATTGGGTAAAGCAGCCTGAGAAAGGCAACTGTGCATAAAAACAACAAACAAAATTTAACAAAATAACAAGCAATTGTACATATCACAGCTATTTATGCATGACCTGTGACAATGAAAATACATGGAATGATGGTTTGTTTGTTTTTTTTAGATTGGGTTGTTGTTTGATGTTTGGTTTTTTTGGGGAATGTAATCTAAATATTCACATAAGGTATTTACTGGAATTCTCACAGCTGCTGACACTATCAGTGCACTAGTCTTGACAGTCATTAACTTAGATACTTTTGGGGACTAAAAATGCAAGAAAATCATCTGTACAAGACTGATGAATCTTAGGAGGTATGAAGCCTTTAGTAGCAACTTTGCCTGCAGACCTTTTAATACAAGAAGCGAGTAATTCTAAAACATGGATTTCTAAAGAGTTCAGAAGAACGAGTGTTGTCCACAGCAAGCAGCTTTTGGCAAACACTGTGCACTGCTGAGAATTATTTTTTTCTCTAACAATTTAAATTTTGAGCACATTTGAAGTGGGAAACAACGAACTTTTGGACTTACTGACTTTTGACTCCCTAAGAAGGGAGTCCACAGCACAGCTGCCCACTGCTTGGAAATCCAAATGGCTTACTTGTATGGCAGTGTAGACTGCATTTAGAACTTAGATTGTATTGAGCCTGACTTTTATTTACTCAATGACAACCTAATCATGTTGAGTGGGATCCTGTCTTGGTCTCTGTCATTAAGACCAACAGAACTATGAAAGGATTACTGAAGTTCTGTTTACTCTCATTTTTGTACTGGATCTTAAAAGTGTGACTTTATCAGTGTGTCAGTCCCCACCACGTTCTTGTAGAAGTGGAAATCCTTTGACTAACAGCAGGAGCTCCCACACCACTAAAGAGATACTTGGGAGTAGCTGAAGAGGTGTAACTGAGTAACTCACCTGCCAAACAGGGCTCATGTCTGTGCTTTCCTGTTTGATGGGTCAACAGGGTGAGAGCTTTTTCAGAGGATGTACTGTCACAGTATAATAAAACAATCCCCTGAGTTAAATCTTCTGTATCTTGTATTTCTTCCCAGAACTATAAATAGTTGAGGAAATTCTTTTGTATTTGATATCTGCCTGTTCTAATGTCTTTTCAGGGCCCCATTGACACCAGTTTAAAGGTAAGCAGAAACTGCTCTGCTGCCCTGCATTTCACATGATGGCCACTTCTCTGATGATTTCACTATATAGAGTCAAAATGTCAAATAGGCTGTCTTTTTCTGTTGTGTTTGTCTTGATAGTGTTTAGGGTAACCACCTCTTCTGATTGCTCTTTTGTAATTCTCATTATCTTATTATCTCTGAAATGGTTATGTGATCAATTATGTGTAATTTGATTAATACAATTTGAGGGACATTGGTAATGTAGGACTTCACGTGCTTGAAGAAAGAAAGGACGTCGCTAAACATGTCCTGGTTAATTTTGCAAAAATATCCGTGCATTGGGAAATTTTTCACTGAGCATCTCTATAGATTAATCTATATTGCCAGATCACTATAATCCCCTGACTGGTTTATAACCTGCCTGGGTCTTAGTGACGCAGATGGAAGCAAGCTATACATATGATTCTGTGTCATGTTTATCATATCTTTCAGTATTGTTTCTAGAAGGAAGACCCAAGTAAGTAAACTCAGTTTCAACTTTGACTTTGTATTGTTTTCTTGACACTAGAATTTCTGATTAAAATCAAATGACTGAGATTAGCATTATGGTGAATTTGGTGCAATGACAATTGGAAATCTTAGCATGATCTATAGAAGAGAACAACTTCACAGTCCTTCACTTGTTCATGCAGTTCCTGAATGGAAATGAGGATTAAACTATCTACGAATAATATCAGGTCTTGAAAAAAATGATTGGAGACTGCATTTTCATGTCTTTTTAGGTAATCATGGCACAAACTCTGCCTGTGTATTGTATTTTGTTTTAGCAACTGAAGAGTTTAACTTGCATCCTTATTGATGAAGAATGAGTTTCCTCCCTGTGCAGAGTTTAGTAACACCTCAGGGGATGCCATGATCTGTATGGATTATATCAATTGGAGGTTAAGGAGAGAGACCACACTGAGGAAACTCTTCCATACATTTAACTTCTAACCAGTATTATAACCAATTAGAGCTAAATTTCTTTTCTGAAGCAAAACTTAATTCCTAATTAGTCTGCACTCTGTCTTTCCTGTCTGAATATTATCCTCCTTCCTGATCTTCTATCAGAAATTTGTTAGAAGCAATAAAGGCAGTTAGACATCAGACAAGACAGCTACTGATGTAGCTAGAAAAAACAAGAAAGACAAACGAATATATACATGGCTACATACATACATTAAAAAAATATACAGAAATAGCTATTCGTCAAGCTAGCTGTAGGTTGAGAGCGTGCCTTGAGTTTAGCATGTATTAAAAAAACAGGCAGTTTGGAAAGAAAGATGTCCTGTAAAAGTGAAGTATGGGAGGGCTTGGCATAAGGACAGCCAAGGAGCTCATTAGCACCTAGGGCAGAGAGATGGATGAGTAACTGTTGCTTCTTGGATACAAATGTTAACCATATGTAGTGTCTGAGGAAGATTATGATAGCATGTCAAACCAGTGCTTGACCGTTACGATGAACTGTAAAACTGATGTTGAATCTGTGGTTTTTAGTGTATAGTTAGTTTACTAATTTTAGAAATAGAACAATTACAGTTGGAAGGGACCTAGAACAATCATCTGTGTCTTACCACTTCAGGGCTGACAGAAGCTAAAGCCTGTTATTTAGGGCATTGTCCCTATGCTTGTTAAACGCTGACAGACATGGGACATTGATCACATTTCTAGAAAGTCTGTTTCAATTTTTGACCACACTGTTGGTAAAAATACTTCCCAATTTCCTGTTGTTTAGACCAGCTGCTACTCTGGTGCAGCAATGAACCATTCCCAGGTGTCTTTGTCACTGGACCCCAGGGAGAGGAGATCAGTATCTCCCCTTTCATTTCCCCTCCTCAGAAGCCTTTAGAGAGCAATTAAGGTCACCCCTTGGCCTCCTTTTCTCTGAACTAGACAAACCCAAAGTCCCAAGTGTCTCTTCACAGGACATGCCTTCCAGCCATTCCACCAGCTTTTCTGCCCTCCTCTGAATGTACTCAAGCACCTTCACATCCTTCTTAAACTGTGGGGCCCAAACCTGCACACAGTACTGCAGGTGAGGCTGCACCAACACTGAATACAGCTGGATGATCACCTCTTTGACCCCGGCTGGCTGTGCTGTGTTTGATGCACCCAAGGATGGGGTTTGCCCTCTTGTCTGTCAGGGCACACTGATGGGGGTCATACTGAGCCTGCTGTCAACCAGCACCCCCAAATCCCTTTCTACAGGACGGCTCCCCAACCTGTCTTCTTCCATTTTATAAGTTGGCCTGGCATTACCTCATCCCAGGTGCTGAGTCCGACATTTGTTCTTGTTATATTTCTTGTCATTGATGATTGTCAAAAACTCCAATCTGTCTAGAATCCCCTGCAAGGCCTCTTGTCCCTCAAGAGAGTTAACAACACCTCCCAGTTTGGGATCATCAGCAAATCTGCTCATGGTGCATTCAACTCCTGCATCCAGATCATTGACAAATGTATTGAACAGAACTGGCCTTAGAATTCAGCCATGAGTAACACCACTGGTAACCAGTCACTAGCCAGAGGTATCCCCATTCACTACAACACTTTGAGCTCTGCCCTTCAGCCAGTCTTCAGACAGTTCTTCATTCCAGTGCATCATGAACCTGCCTATCCAATGGCTGGAAAACTTATCTGGAAGGACATTGTGAGGGACAGCATCAGAAGCCTTACTAAAATCCAGAAAAACTACCTCCACTACCTTCCTTTCATTCACTAGGTGATTAAGGTTACCAGATCTGTATTTGAGGATGTTTCTAAGTGCAGACTAAGACATCAGACTACCTTCTTATTGGTCACTATGTATTTATGTCCTTTTTAGTCTCTGCAAATTAATTTCCAGTGCTTATTGTCTGCTCAGTTTCACCCACCTTGTTTCTACCAGCGTGCAGTGAGGCCAACTGCTCCATAAGGGAAGGTGAGCTGTGAGCTGAGCACGGTAATAAGGCAGATGGGAGCAGGGATATCACTGAAAAAGAGGTGGGATGTGGAGCTGCAAGTCCAGGTTAGGATCAGTGCCAGAGGCAGTGATCAGGGTATGCATTACATTCTGGATATGGACTCACATATTTTGGTATTTCTTTTTTGGATAGGCATTTACTGTTGTTGAGTGGTTGCACTGCCAAACTTTGTTAAGTGGTTTGTTCTTGGTCTTTGTTGCTTTTAGTGTCTATGGATAAAAGCTATCCCTATCGTCGTCGGAACTTTTGACAAACCATGGTATGGACTCTTAAATAAGGGGAATTAGTAGGAACTTTCTGAGGACAAGTGATGCTTTGAGAGATAATATTGTTACAAACAGTATTTCCCATCAGACTATGAGTAGATAACCAAGAAATAACAACAGCTTAAACCACTCACTTTCACCTATGTTAAGCTGTCACATATGAGGGGTTTCTGATAGGTCTTCGGGTAAACTTGCTTTTAGGGAGTTGATGTTTCTGTTGCGGCTTCTCAACTTTCTTTCTCATTCAAGGCAATCATTGCCTCGCAACACTGTCTACCCTACTTTAGCCAACGTGTAATAGATATGCCCATCACACAGGGTTGTGAGCCATCCTGTGGCACAGGAAAAGATTGCTTAGTAGAAGTAATGTTTCCTTGTTCACTAGTCACACATTGCACAGTCTGAACTTTTTTCTTTCTGTAAGTGAGGGGCAATTCCAAGCTCACCTCATGACAATGTTTTCTCTCTAAAGCTGGAGGAAATAAAAACCTTTTAAATTAATTTCTTAGTCTATGGTCCTTCTGCTTGGTTGTGGGGAAAAGCCCAATTAAAAATGCTTCAGTAATCACACAGAGGATTCCATTTTATGGATGGTTGAACTGGAAAATAAAAAGTCATTACCTGTGAAATATCCTAATTGAATTCTTGATGGCAGGGTGAAATGTATTTTTTTTTAGTAATGTTTAAGTGATTATTGTTTCAAAGTACAGTTTCAAAGGTGGTTTGTTGGTTGGTCTTTTATTTTTCTTTTTTTGAAAAATATACCCTTCAGTGATACTAGCACGTTATGAAGGTTAATATGTACTTTTCAAGTTCAACAGGTGATGGACATACATGTGGAGCATGTAGTTTGCAACAGAACACGTGAAGATTTTACCTGTTGCAGAAGAAGCACAGAAACCTGAATCCTGAGTTAGGCAGATCTGGAGATCACAGCTTCTGAAATGCTGGGTTTAAAAAGTAAATTTGTCCACTGTTTGAATGGATGTTCTTGCTCTGCTTTGAAAAGTGCATGTAAATCTGTCACTTCTGCTCAAAAAATCCTCAAGTCCTCTGCTGGGCTGCTCTCATCCCCCAGACTGTATTGATACTGGGGATTGCCCTGACCCAGAGGTAGGATCTAACACTTGGCTTTGTTGAAACTCATGAGATTCAGATGGGCCCACTTCTTCAGGTCCAGATCCTTCTGGAAAGTATCCCACCACTCAGGTGTGTCAACCACACCACTCATCTTGGTGTCACCTGCCACCTTGCTGAGGGTGCACTCACTCCCACTGTCTATGTCACGGATGATGTGTTTCATTAGGTTCCTCTGCAAAAGGGAATCCCATCTGGCATCTCATGCCACTTCAGACAACTGGGTTCCTCTTTTCCATACCCCATGTTTTGGCCTTTGATAGGAAATTTTTTAGTTAGAGCAGGTAGTCTGGGAATTTTTGTGCATTAATATTAATATAACAGCAGCTAGATCTCTAAATTTTGCTTTGAGTATACAGTATCTTTTAAGTCAGAAAGTTTATACTACTTTTGTCAAAACTTTTACATTTATGCATCTTCTAGTTAACTGATAATCTGCTTTATTCCCTCAGTAATTTGATATTAATCTTAAAAAATTATTTTCTTTCTGCAATTTCTCCTACTCTGTGACAACAGTTTGCAAAATGAGGAATGACTGTGTGCTTTTGCACTTCTTCAATTCTACTTGTTCTGCACCGATCTTTATGAAGAACAATTTCATCTCTTTTACACACACACAGACTCTAGTAAAGTCTATTGTGAGCAGCTGCTAAGAGCTCAGTTCTCCATGCCTTTACTCTTGGAGTCCCAATGAGGTCAGTGGAGATACTTGTGACTTACACTGTCATAAATGAGAAGAAAAACAAATCTTGAAGTCTGCAAGGGTGTCACATCTGACATATTGTTTAAGGAAAATGTTGCTTATGTACTAAAGTTCAAATCTGGCAAAATGAAACCTACCTAAAAATAGTGTCTTGTGACAGAATTTTGCCTGTTTTTTTCTAAGTGAGTTTGTTCTGATTTAAATGGAATGTGGTATGAACTCTAGGGGCAGACTTTTTAAAAAAACCTATTGGTTAATGTTGTAGGCAGATACTTAGTGGGTCTTTGAAAATTGTTTTAGAGTGCCTCTTCCAGCAAAGTCAAGGACGGTGGTATAAAGATCTGTGTGTTTGTGAAACTCTTACCTGGGAGCTTTATTAATCTTTAAGAACCTCAGCACTTTTGAAATTATTAATGTTGATACCTCTGCAATACTTCAACAGTCTTCTAATGTCATAGGATGAAATACGTTACAATCTCAGATTTCATGTTTTGGCAGAGACTTGAGAATACTTGTCTTTAAAATATTTTAATATCCAGATAGGATTGATTTTCTTGAAGGTTAGGAATAAACTTTTAATAAGTTTAGTAACTATTTGTAGTTCCCGACTGTACAGTGTCAAGGTAATGAATGATTAATTTTATATAAGCTGAAAGAGGACACCGTATGTAATTTTTGTGGAGAACATGGTTAGTGAGTTTATGGTAGGAACATGGAAAGACTGTATAGGAAAATGATTGTAATAGTCAATTTTAAAAGAACCCAGCAATTTTCACAAGAAACCCTTCTCTTTACTGTGTTAGGTCTTTGGTACAGGGACAGTCATTTTTCTTTCACCTTTGCATGCTATGGTTTGTGTGGCATTGCATGAACTGGTATAGGAAAAATGAATTGAAATAATAGTAGTCTGTAAAATTACAGACTGCGTTTGCCAGCTTCCCTTTGTATTTGGACTGGAAAAGCTGCAACATCCACATTGGCTGGAGTGTGTACCTTTTGCTTAAGGATGAATAGAGATTTTGTTCAAGAGTAGTATAAAGATATTTTTGAAACACTGTTAAGTAAATAATCTAAAAGCTGCATTGTGTTTTTCTGGAGTGTAGTAAGGTCCAAACATCACATAAATCCAATAATTTTTGAATTATAATGCCTCCTTACTTATAATTTACAAATATGCATTTTGCTACTGACATTTTCTTAATGTACTTTCAAACTTTGCTCCACTATTTTGAATTTCAGACTGTAACAGGGTCAAAGGCATCAACATGAAGATTTAAAAAAAATAATTTTGACATCACAAACTTCCCATGAAGCAAGCAAGCCTTCATTGTCAAATGTGTTCTGACTTTCATCAGTGTAAATGAAATGCAAAGATGACTAAAATACTGCTATTGAAGGATCTTGTATTAACTTGTCAGTGAGGTAAATCACTTGCAAGGTGGTGGGCATCAGGAACCAGTATCAGAGCTGACACTTCTGTCAGGTTCACTTTCTGAACACAGGATTTGTACAAGGATCTTTTCTTGGCAGCGGCATAATAGCTCTGTAGCTCTGCTGACACTGTTATGCTAAATGTATTTAATGTCCTAACCAAGTAAAGAAAAAAAAAAATTGGCAGTGAAAGAGAGGAGAAACTTCTTTACGATTCAAAGAACATTTTGAGCTCCTGTTTCACATCATCCTAATGAAGTCTTTCTGAAAAGGCTGACCCAAATCAAGCATTGTATCTACAAGTCCAGAGTAACTGTGGTGTAACTTAGTGATGCCTCCAAATTCATGAGAAATGCACAAGGGCTTATGGAAATATTTCTCAATACAAAAGCTTTTGTCTCTGCAGGGACTATATCCTGGAGAAATCTGGAGAAAGCTCCAGGGGAGAAAAGGTCACAGCTGGCTGACTGTTAATGTGAACACTGTCACTTCCAAAAGCAGATACAGAATAAGTACACTGGAAGAAATTTCTCTCAGAAAAGAATGGCCTGACAGAGTAAGTCTGTCAGTATGTGACAGCAGCAGAGGTGAGGGGAGATATTGTTTCTGTGGCAAAGGACAGGGAGAATAGTAAGTAATTTATGACATGTGAACTACAGTGAAAATGAATGCTGCAGACAGTGTGTAATAGAGATCAGCAAATATGGTAAGCTAAAGAGAAGCTGGAGTGCAAAATGACCACAGCCTGACTGACCTGGTCAGATGGAGAGCTTTTTGATAACTTTGATTCTTCGTTCTTTCCAAAGAGCTTGATTTGTTGTTGTTGTTGTCATTGCTTGTTTTGGTTGGTTGGTTTTTTTTATTTTCTAACCTATATCCTCTGAAGCTATACTTTCCAGATCTTCTTACACCCGGTCCTGGACAGGGACATGCATGCTTTCTTTGAGATATTCAGACCAGGGATGAAGTCCTCCTCTGGATGGGTATTTATGATATTTATGTTGGAGATACCTCTACTAGCTGGGCGTTTGGCTGTGCAAAAGTTCGGTTAATGTCTGCTAGGAACCATCTTTTCGAGGGAGGTATTTATATTACACTGTTACCCTGACGCTGCCAAGGGAGAAAACATATGCACAGGTTAACCATTCAGTCTCCAAAGCTATGCAGTCACTGTAGTAATTTGTTTCGCCTTACAAAAATTGTTATCAAACCTGGACAGTACTGAAAAGAGGGAAGGCCCCATCATGTGTCCTCTTAGTACACAACTGGACAAACACAGCTGATTCCAGTCCCACGTCTTGACTTAATGTAACCTTAGTTCCTGAAGAAGAGGAGAAACATGGTTGTCACATAAATACAAACTGGCATAAATTTAAGTCTTAAACCTCATTCCCATATCTTGCTTCTTCTGAGGTCCTCTGACATTCCCAAATTTTCTGGTTCTTGCTTCCACATAGGGAATGTCCCAGCCAAGAGCTGCTGACTTTGGCAGATGAGGACAGTGAAAGCTCCCACCAGCAACTCCCATTCTCCTCAGCCCTGGGGTACTGCCCTTCACACAGGACACTTATTCTCTCTCACATAAGCGACAAATCACATGTGTATGTTCTTATCAAAGTGCTCTCTGCCTGTCACTGTCAGTTTAAACCCCTTAGCTTTTTTAGTGTCTTCCAGACCTTCCTTATTTCTGCAGGTATTCACGTGCACAATGGTTAGGGAGACTTGTGTCAGTTCACCTGGGATGGCTGTGCAGGAGTATTTTCTAGAAAGAAGGCTGAGCAAATTAATAAAATTCTTTCATTTCTTACTATTGTGTCCTCATGATGCATATTCTCTGGATGTATGGAAATATCAAAAGATTCAAAAAACTCTCATCAGATGTGGGAATGTTTTTTCTGTCCTTGATTGTTCCAACTTTTCCTTTCAGATGTTTTTCTCCTTTCTTTATTGAGAAACCTTAATTTAGGGTAATTTAATGTTATTGCTGCTTTTCCTCCTGTCTTTCCATCTGCCCTGGGTTTGGGCAAATTCCCAGAGATCTTACTTATGCAAAAACCCTACTATTCCCTGAGGCAAGCTTGAAAAGGGCTTAGGTTTAAAGTAAATAAAGGCTTCAAAAGTAAATTAAGGCCCTCAAGATCCAGCCGTCTATTTACCACGTTATTTTTTAATGTATTTTTCAGTCAATTTGGTTTGAGAAGGTTCTAGTAGTGGTTTCAGTCTACAGAGTAAAGCTCAAATAACTAACTCCTGAAAAACACGGAAGCTAGTAAAAATCTTCCCAAACTTTATTTTATGATTAAGTTATTTTGAAAGAAAACAGTGCATAGCTAAAGCTCACTTGTGAAATATTTATAGCTGGCTTTAAGGTAACTGCCTGAGAGTGCATCAAAATTTTGACTTGTACCATTTCTTCCCTTTAATAGACCTTCAATAAGAAAATATATATAGCACGTGAGTTTCAGCTTAGTCCACAGATATATTTGACAGAATCTTTTCAAACTTATTGTCTTCTGCCCATGGAAGGAAAATCCATATGCTGATTGTGCAAGTCTAATTTGAAAATGAGTTACTTCTAAAACTGGCTCTGCTACTGCCCTTTACTGTATGTTATGCTAGAGATTTGCTTTATTTTTCTTTATATTTGAAATAGAAAAGTACAACATATGATGGACACTTATTTCACAACCAGATTTGTTTCTTTCTATATGTTCTCATGCACTTTTACTACTTTCCAATTAATCTGACCAGAAAATGTGAATTATCTTATGCAAAAAATGTCACTTTGAAATATCTTCTGTTGAGCAATTTCCCCAAAATCCAAAAGGAGTTTCTGAAGCAACCTGTCTAAATACCCAGAATATTTTTCTTCTTTTACCAACCCTGTGAAAATCAATATTTTAGCTTTACTCTAGAGCTGAAGAGGCAGGCACCATGACTTTGGTACATCCAACCAAGCCAGGCTTTCTTGGTTCTCTGCAGAGGTGAGCATCTGAGCTTCAAGAGCTGAATCCCTGTCACTGTTTGGCTGCTGGCATTCCTGCCATGAGACAGCAACTATGAATGCTACGGGCTTTCAAGTGCTCCACTCCAGAGCTGAAATTCTGGGTGTGAAATTGTTAATGCTGAATCCAGGGTATATGCCTCAGGGAAATGTGGTATTCCACCATTAAGACCCAACCAGTTTCCAATGAAATCTGCAGGACAATTTATCAGAGCAGCAGCAGGGTCAGGGTGTTTCTGAAACAAGATAGCTTCCTATTTCAGTAGTTCCCAAGCAATTTTCATATAACATTCTGAGTCTGTGTATATGCTGAAAATCCCCTCTTGCCTGGAACTGCAGGTTTCTTGGGAAAGATGTTTTGGAATACATCTGTATTCTATACATTTATAGGTGCAGATATCTACAGTTAAGTATGCTTCTGTCTCTTCACAATCTTGAACTGACAGAGCTGAAAAGGATGTTGGGAGAATTTTCCTTTCCTGTGATGTATTGTTCAAAGACAGAAAATGAATCCTGCCTCTTCACATTTTTCTTTAAATGTCATTTACTTGGATAATCCTTCACAGCAACATATTTATAATATCTAAGGATACAAAAAAGGTCTAAGTGATTTACATCAATAGTGATTGAGTATATTTTTACAATAACCCCTTCCACATAAATTAAGTTTTCTAAAATCATTTAGATGTATTTATTTACTATTTATGCTTTTTTAATGGGCTTCTGTGGTTTTTTTTCCATTAAAAATATGCAGGGAAAACAAAAACCTGCTTCACAATACTTGTGCACAACAGATGGGGAAAGCAGTCTTGCTTTGGAGGGAGAGAACTATCAAAACCACAAACACAGCCACTGATGAATGTGTTCCAAGCAATTACCAACACTAAGCACTGGGCTCTGAAAAGTAGCCACAGCAAATACGGCTTATGCATGTGCCAGGAGCATTGTAGAGTTCATCCCAACAGATGCAACTCAAGAGGGTCTCTTCCAGCCAATTTTGCAGCTGGAAAGGCCCAGGGTGTGCCAGCCATTGACAAGATACATGTGGCCACCTCCCTTGGGCCTTTTCTCTGTCTGTCTGCCAAGAACAGTGGGGTTCCCTTCAGCACTGGGCTCTATTCTCCCCCCTCTCCTGTATTGCAGCCATCTACCATGAAGATGCCTTTCTGTCAGCTCAACCCCCTTGTCAGCCATGAAAGCTGCCTAACTGCGAGGTGGCCATGGGAACCCACCCTGGAGAGCCCCACTGGCCTGGGGCTTTTCTTCTTCCCCTTGCTTATTGTCAAGAATAGCAAGGATGGTGAAATTCTGCAAGCGTATTGGGGTGTCATGGAGAGTGCATTGGGCACACTCATGCTGTTACTCAATGTGATGAGTTGATTGCATTACTTCATTCACACCTGAAAATTTTCCTTGCCCTGACAGCTTTGCAGATTGCACTTTTTTTTTTTTTTTTGTTCAAATCCTTTTTTTTTTTACTTTTTCTAAAATGCTCTGTAAAATGATGATGCCATAGGCAACTTCTGAACTTCTGAAGTTCTGAATGTTTGTGTGGCATTTATTCATTCTACAGGACTCAATGGGTGCAGAAATTCTGAGGGGGAGATGGCTCACTGAGGTGTACTCCCTTGATTCACTTTTAGTCCTCCATGGCTCAGCATTACTGTTATACATTGCTTGAACAAAAATTGAATGCCCCCTGATTACAGGGCAGAAATTCCTTTCTGGAAATTTCTGGTAGCATAATTAATTTACAAGTGCTTTTGTAGAAACAAGACTCTGATATGAAAATTTTGTCTTATAATTACTCCTTGGTCATATGACAAACATACTAAACCATGTATTTTTTATACCCCCCAAAAAAAAAGAAAAAATGCTTCTGGGCTTGAACTGCTTTTTACTTCCTTTCAAGGGCAAACTGTTCTTAGTGCTTCAAATTTCACTGTGACTGTGACTTTTTGTCGATGTATGTTTATGGCTGATGTTTTTCAAAGACTGTATAGATTGTAAGGCTTGATTTCAAAGTATGGTGTTTAAATCATACCAAGGTGAACTAATGAAAGAGGCAAATGCTTTAATAAGTCTATGTTTGATGTGAAAAATGTATTGAACGTAGAGCTAATAGGAAAACAAGTGCTGGGTTTGTCACTGGCCTTATGTCACTTTGGTAAATCATTTATTCTGATCTCTGTCTATTTCATCTTCTTTTAAATTACAGTTATAGTATAGAACTACTGTAAGGATGAATTAGTTGCATATTACCAAGATAATACTTCAGTAACAACATTTCCCTCAAAACTGAAACAAATGCTGAGGGCGCAGTACTTTATTCTTCTGTGATTTACTGTAAGCTGGGCTGAGTGGCTGAGGTTTGAGCATGCACCCTCTCCATTCTCTCTTCCACACACCAGCTGACATTTGAGCAACAGATTTGTCAGTTTTAAACTTGCTGTCTTCAGGAAACATCCCAACACCAACAATTCCTGCTCCTCCCAGCCCCTGCATCTTAAGTACTTTCACTTGTAATGACTCTTTTCTTCAAAGTGAAAATCATTTATCCAGTAATGTTTTACTTTTACACATTTGTTTTGATTAAAAACCCATATTTTCAAGTTACAATCCCACAAAGGAACATGAAATACCTGTGTGAGATTATGGGCTTTGACCTTTAACAGCTATTTGCCCTTTGTTTTTCCCCCACTTGCTTTGTATTTGGTTGTGAAATAGCTCTAATCCAAGAGCAACTCAAAAATTTCTTCTAACACATAGGCTTTCCTTTAAAAATTTTACAGGGCCCTCTTTCCCAAAAAAGAGTGATCCTACAAGAAAAGATGATAACTGAATTTATTAAAGTCTAGTTGTAAAAGATGAATGTCTGTAGGGCAGATTAGTCTCAGATTTTATATTATAGCAGTGGCTGAAAGATGCTGCTGTTGAACGTTTTTCTGTGTAGTGTGATGTTGTCATGGCACGATTCCCCTCAACTCGTGGGCCACTTGACACAGGGTGCGACTCCCCTCCCTGGGCCACACAGCAATCCTTGGAAAAGTGCAGGCTGCGAAAGGCAGTGTACCAGAGCATTAAGGCACCCTCTTATCACTGCTGACTCCTGCATCCCCTGTTCTCTGGGGACAGTCATGACATTACCTCCTGCAATGGACCAGAGCGTTGAGGCACCCCTGGCTCCTCCTCCTCTCCTTATCAGCTTGGATCATCTGTTGGCCTTCTTATGACCTGGTACACTTGTGCTTGTGTTGTGGCCCAGTGTGGGGATACCAGGACCCCAAGATCCAGTAAGTTCTGCACATGTGTGGCTGTTGGAAAAATACCAGGATCCTCAAGGTCTGGACATGTGCAAGCCAGAATATTGCAACATTTGGGTTAGGCTGGAATGGAAAAGTACCTGACAAAAGTCAGTTATCTCAGACCCTATAAATAGTGATTCAAAACGAGACCCCTTGAGCGGTTCTGGATCACAGTGGGCTGCATCCTGCATCTCCTCTGAGCTGGGACACCTCTCAAGACTATCTGCTAGCAAAGTTGACGCAAGGCCTGGGTGAGACAACCTCCTTGAGACTCAACTCTCACCTGCTTAAAAAAATCCTATGTATTGTCAGCATTTACTCTAAACTCAAAGGGGGACGTTTTAACCATAGGCTAGTCTCTTCTACCCCCCTCTCTACACATCAAGGTGTTTGATTTTATACATTACTTTTATGAATCTGGGCATCTACATATTTCACTGACCAAATATTTGTCTGTATATTTTGTGTTTATGCATATGTACATGCTTTGGTTGGAGATACTCTGTAGTAAGTTAGTGTGAATCATGTCATCCTCAAACCTGTAATTCAGTCACTGTTTTACTCAATCACTCATTGTAGTAAGTGCTGCTAAAATTAGGCTTTGATTTTTCTCATTTTACTGAGAAATCATACTGTGTAAAACATATTAATCTGTGGTAAACATATAGTGCAGTTTCTGGAAAGGATTCCACCAAGGTCAGGGATTTTGGGTTTTGAAACTAGTTAAAGATACTTGGCATTATTGACTGGTGAACTTGAAAGGTGACATCAGTCCAGACATCTACAAACATCTTTGCCCACATGAGAAGGGACTGTAAAGATTTCCTGGATAAGGGACTCTAATTTCTGCCCCATAAATTTGTTTTTATTTTTATTTAGTCCAATTAATTCTTTCCCAGTGCAATGAAAAACAATTTTTTCAACTTAGTGGCTTTGTCCTGAATTTTTTTTTTTTAATTTGGTTATTTACTGCTAATTGTCAGTCATGATTCTCAGTAACATATTGACCTTTCTCACAGTAGGTCCAGCATGATGCAAAGAGTCCCATATGGCTTTCCTCTGTGTCTGATTGTGTTGAAAGTGGCCTTACGGCTGCAGAGTACAAGATCTGGAAAGGGCTGGTGGGTTGGTGTTGTATTTGTGTAAAGCAAGCTGCAGTAAATGGGAAGTGAGAATTTCAGGTCAGAATAAATATGCGTTGTGAGAGCTTTTGTGGGTGGGGGAAATGCCTTTTCAGTATCCTCAGGACTGTGATACCAGCATATCAAGGAGAAATCACAGTCCTTACTTATCACACCTGTTCATGTATATTGTGAGCTGATTAGAGTGCATTGCTGCAACGCAGCTTCTGGGAAATTGCCTGAAGTCTTATAGACATATTAGAATAAAAAGCAGTGATTGTTTGCACTTCCCTCAGTGCAATTTTGGGGGCTGGATGAGGCAGAATATCAAGAGGGCTCCCTTGGCAAAGGGTTCTGTGTTGTTGGTACTGAGGATTGAAATTGAAGATGCTACAACTGTGATGGCCACCATGTTGATTAATACACTGGAGAGTTGTCATGTTCTGCTGGCAGCTAAACACCATGCAGCCACTCACCCACCACATCACCCCTGACTCCACACCCCCTCTTGAGGGACAGGAAAAAGAATCAGGAAAGGGAAAAATAGTGAGACGCCCAGGGGCTGAGGTAAGAACAGTTTAATAAAACAACATAAAGAGAGAAGAAAACAACAGTACTAATGAAAAGTTACACAAAGCAAGTAATAGAAGACAGGAAGGCTCTACCTGTGCCTGAGATGCCGGCTTTCCCTGTTCTGGCCTCACTGAAGCTACATACTGAAGCAAACATAATTTTGACAGGGCTGTAACAGATTCTTCTTCTCTGAGCTGCAGATAAGGAAATAATCTGTGAAACACATTAACCTGTGTTATAAATAGCGTCTGCTCAAGGAAAACCCACCCTCAGTGTCCTCAGACTATCTCCATCTAAATCCCAATCAAACCTGTATACATTACTTTGATTATTCTTGGAGGACATAAGGAACAACAGGTACAGGTTCAAAGAGGCAGGTGGGTTCTTGTGCACTAGTGCTGGCTTCGCACTGCGTAACAGATTCTCTTTCGTAGTTCAAGACAAGTTTACCTGCTTTCCCCATACTCCTTCTCATGCTGAAGGCTGTGCTCTGAACGCTGGAAATCCAAAAGAGCTTGGTTTCCCTAGACTTGCACTGTAGCAAATAGGGAGTTAAGGGCTCATCCTAGGAATGAGTTTACAGTGTATCATGTTTTCACATGAAATGTCCTGAAAATTTCCTTTTCCAAACTGATCCTTATGAGGAGAAAGATGAAAGAGATTAATGTTTCCTTTCTAGTCTAGGATGACAGGGAGCTTGCTCTGTTTTTATGTATGTTTGCATATTTGCAAATATCTAGAAATTGCGGTTGGACCTTAGCTTTGACAGAAGTTGACTTGAAAGCTCAAAGCAAAACCAAGGTCTGGATTTGCTTGAATTTTAGGGATGCATGAAGAGTTTTTTGGCCTGAAACTTCATCCTTGATTATAGCTGATTTTCACTTAAGATAAAGAATGAATGTAAGAGACTTTAATAACAAAATCATTCTGTTAGTGGAGTTTGAAAGCATATATAGATTGAAGATTCATTAGAGAATCCACTGGAAAGAAAGCCAAGAAGAAGCCATGTGTTTTATTTTAAAATCTTATATTTATTTGTTTTTTATATTAGACTTCTTCCCAAAAAGAGAATGACAGTATGACTGTCAACACCAGAAGTCTGCAGTGTGACGGAACAAAACAGACTCATGAAGAAGGAGAAAGAACTGAGTGAAGTATAAGCAATTGTAGGAGAGAGTTGTTCCATAGTTTGTTTTGTTAAGCTTTTATAGCCAGGGTCCCATATGTAAAATGCTTCTGGTATGTTTATATTTAAATAGTCTTGCATTCTGAGTTCATGCCATAGAAATCAGGATGTTGGGTTTAACTCTTACTCTAAATAGCTCTCAGAAAGCTGAGGACTATGTATAATAGAAGACAAACTAAATGAAATGAATTAATTATTTATACAAATTTATTACTGTGAGAATAATGTAGTATGTACTAAAAACTGTTGTCATGAAACAGTTATGGTGTCTGCAAGATTGATGATCTCAGCATGACAGAGAACAATTTTTAACAGGTCAGAGGAGGACAAAAAAATCTGGAAATTTTAACTTCTGGAAGCTGAAAGGCAAATTTAGGAATAAGGCATTTTAGTGCATAGGGAGTTGTGCTTCTAATAACAAGTAAAATCTGTACAACATTCTGTCTTCTGCTCTGTGTGCCACAGTTATGGGGGTATAAGGTAGACTTCTTGTAACCATAATAATAATAATAATAGTAAAAAGGAAATTAGTAAGTTTTATATTGGGATGCAAGCCTCTCCAAATGTCATCATATGTATCCATTTATGTTAATTATGAAACTCAGATTCATTTCCACCAGAATGAGAAGCTCAGATTTCTCTAAAGGAAGTTTTCAAAACAGAGACTAGAATTCAGCTATGAATAGAATAACACCTTAGAAATTAGGCAGTGCCAGTTGGTGTCAGCTGTAACCATTTTCTGTCCTTCAGGACTGGATCTTCTTTCAGACCAAATTTCTTATACTGAGAAGGCTTCATATGCATGTAATTTCCTTGATTTATCTACATATTTAACTTCTGCTTTCAGAAAAAGTACAGCAACAGGAGTTCCAGTCGTTGATTCAAGGGGGTAAGCTATACGCAAGAACAAAGACATTGTATATATACTTTCATCAAAAACAAGAGCAGACATTAATTTGTCTAAGTTTGGATGCATGAAGTATTCTTCAAGGTTAATTGTTTAGCCTATTAAAACTAACTTGCTTCCTGGTGTATAAAGCAGCAATCCATTAATGTGCTGAATGGTCTTTCATAGTCTGTTGTAATGAGTATATACTGAGAAGAAAAAAAACAACAGCATGATACATGGAGGTCACTTAAATAGCTTTCTCCCTAGTTTGTCTTCTAGTTTTGTTTTTATATATGAAGGTAGAAGGTAAGGTCCTATGTCTAGTTGTTGCTGTTGGTTTTTTTTGTTTTGTTTTGTTGAGTTGTTTGGTTGGTTGCTGCTTTATATTTGCTTGTTTTATTTCTTTGTTTGCTTTGTTTGGGTTTTTTTTTTTTGTTATTTTTTCCCCCCACACTTCTATTGTATTTTCTTTTATTTTAGTTTAGAAGTGGAGAGAGAGCTGCTACATTGGAGATTGTACAGAAGTGGCTTTATCTACAATTAAGATAAAAGTTGCCAATGTCTGTAAATTGCCTAGACCAGCCACGGTCCTGATGTCTGTTTGATATGTGCTGGAAGAGGAGAGGAAGAGAAGAGGAAGAGAAGCAGAAAAGGAGGAGAGAGGAGAGGAGAGGAGAGGAGAGGAGAGGAGAGGAGAGGAGAGGAGAGGAGAGGAGAGGAGAAGAGAAGGAGCAGAGGAGGAGCAGAGAAGGAGAAGAGAAGGAGAAGAGAAGGAGAAGAAAAGGAGAAGAGAAGGAGAAGAGAAGGAGAAAAGGAGAAGAGAAGGAGAAGAGAAGAGGAGAAGGAGAAGAGAAGAGGAGAAGGAGAAGAGAAGAAGAGAAGGAGAGCCTGTGCTGCTTTATCTGTTTATGTCTTGATGTCTGTTGCCTGTCTTGTACTCAGAATGTCAGGGAACATGTTGATGATTATCTGTGTGACCCAAGACATCATGATTTTTTTTTCTGCCCCATTGCTAGAAGCAAAAGTTGCTAACATATAAATCAAGACCTTTTCCCCAGAAAGGTCTTCCCTTTCCTTTTACTTTGACTATAGTGTTTCAGAAGATAGGAATACTCACTGCAATATTTTTAATCCTTATTTCAAGCTATGTCAGTTTGCAGGCTGTTTGTTAGGTTTAAATATTTGAGTCTATCTTTAGTTTTTTAAAAATTATTTTGTCATATTTAAACTGTTGTTACAGTATTTGAAGGGGAACTGCTTGATCATTAGAATTTAGTTCAACAACCTGAAATATATTCCAAATTTTTGCAGTAAAACTGCTATCATATTGTTCAAGTTTAATTTGAAATCAACATGGCATATGAGAGTCCATTACATTTTAACACTAAAGTCACATTCTGACAGTTTGCTACTGAAGAAAAAGCAATTTTTTTTTTTCTTCCAGTTAACGTTGTCTTTTCTCTGAAGCACTTCTGCTGCTGAAGTTTTATTGTGAATGCCTCTATCCACTCTGCACAACTCCACCAAGTGTTCTTGTTAAAATAAGGCAATTGCATCACTGAAATCAACAGAATGGTAGGAGTGTAAAATGTCAGCTCAATAATTAACTAAAAGCTACTAACAATATTAAACTTGACAGATCTCAAAAACAAAACAAAACAAAAAGAGTTTCCAGAACTGGTGAAAGACAGGTCTCCCAAGATGCTCCACACTAAGAAGAGAAGACAGGATATTTTGCCAAGCAGGTAAAGACACCAGGGAAACCTGTTGCCTTTCAGGAATGAAAAAACCAAAACAAAACCACAAAACAAAACAAAAAAGAAAATCTCCTCAAAAGAAGAGATAACCTTCTGATGTTGGCAGGAAGTATTGCTTTAGATGCAGCTTGTGTGCCCAGAGGTGCTGGAAGATTACACGAGATGGAACTAAAAGGGAGAAACAACCAGATGATCTTGAAAATTTAGCCTGGCCATCAGGAAAGATGGACAGCTAAAAAAGATGGAAGATCTAGAAACCACTGTAGGGAAATAATGTTTTATGTAATTTTGTAGCAAGAAATTGTGTTTTGTAGGAATATGAGGACCTCTGTGACATACAAAGTATAGCTTGTATGCTCTGATAACTTCCACTATAGTAGTAAGGAATTCAGTCCCTGCGTGATTAAAGTGGGCTATGAATCAACCCTGAAAGTCAATGGGGATAACTGGGCAATTGTGCTATCTTATCACAGTATTTAAAATAATTTTGTGGATGTATTTGTATGAGAAATGTCAGGAAAAATATCTGTATATTGAATAAAGTTGTAAAGCTAGTGATGCTGCTTTTTAATTAAATACATTATGGTTGATTTTACTGAAAGGTGGTTGGTTGGGTCTTACTAACAGGAAATTTGAAAGCATTACAGAAACTATGTTGAATTAGGATGAATAAATAAAAAACAGGGCATTGCTGCCTATCAAAGATACTATTACATGTAACTAACAAAAAATTGTGCATGGATTGCTCCTATGTATCATCAAAATCATGTGAGAATAACAGATCACCCCTTACACTTCTATTTGTAGTATATAGGAAGAATGACTGTCATTATGCTTGATTTCAACGTGGGTGACATCCCAACCAGAAACTTCATAGGATCATAGAATGGTAGAATCATTAAGGCTGGAAAGGACCTCTAATATCATCGAGTCCAACTATCTACCCAACATTATCATGACCACTAAGCCATGTCCTGAAGTGCCACATCTACAAGTTTTTTCATCACCTCCAGGGATGGTGACTCTACCACCTCCTGGGCATTCTGTTCCAATGACTAGTGACTCTTTTGGTATAGAAATTTTTCCTAATATCCAATCTAAACCTCTTCTGGTGCAACTTAAGCCCATTTCCTCTTGTTCTATCATTTGTTATTTGGGAGAAGAGGCCAGCACCCACCTCACTACAACCTCCTTTCAGGTAGCTGTAGAAAGTAAAGTGTTCTTCAGTGTTATTTTCCTAAAACTATTCCAGCCAATTTCCAGATCAGATATTAGATGCATATGGTAAAATTACAAAAGGTTGTTTTGTTTTGTTTTGGTTTGGCTTAGGTATTTCCAATTTGTGGTTGGAATAAAAGAACAGGATATTTCCTTCCTAGCTGGTGATCTTGAATAAAATGGAACTTTTGCCATCTGTTAAAAAGGAAAGATGAGAAGATGCATATGCTAAAGATAGAAGTATAAAATCATAGGCTTAATTTAGGGTGGAAGAGATCTTAGAAGGTTATGTAGTCCAACATTCTTAAAGTGGGACTTATCTCAAAGCTGGTTCAGGTTGCTCAGGGTCTGCGTCAGTAGAGGTCTGGAAATCTCCATGACTATGATGACAGGTTTTTACAGACTTCTTTAGAAAGTCTTAACAAATCCCAAGACTGGAAATTGATTTAGGAATCAGGTTCAACTTTAAGATAAGATGTGCTGAGGAAAAATGCAGGTGAAAGAGTGTATAAAGGGCTCATTGCAGCTTGGAGGCCTTTTAATCAGAGATGCTCTTAATTAGCCTCTTTCATCTGAGGTGCTCTGATTTGTGCATATGGGGATGAGAAGGAAAGCAGCAGATTGAATAAGTTCATCCGTGGTGGTTTTTGTAACTTATGCTCTTAAATCCATGAACTCCATAGTTGATCCCCTACTTAGAGGTTTGTGAAGAGGGGAGGATTGCATCTGATTCTCCTGACACTGTCAGCTTTTTATTAGATTTATAATCAAATCTCATGTTTCAGGATAGTATGTGGAAGTTTTTTTAACTTCTCCATGCACAATTAGTAAAATATAGTGTGGCAGAGGTGGCAGTGGTTACAGACAGAAAATCTCTGAGAGGCTGAACATCATTTGACGATAACAAATGTTTTGCAGTCCTGAAGGAAACTCTCCAAGATGCTGGAGTGATGTCTGTTGCTACCAAGTTATCAAATTGAGTAATAGGAAGATTTGATTGTAAAAGACACTTATCTTACAATTAGTGGGCAGACAGAGGAGCAGGGGTGGGTAGAAAAGGCATTCCTTTGCATCGTTTGTGCAGGGAGTGGGTAAGCAGTAGTGTGTGATTTTTGGTAATGTGCACTCCAGGGGTCCTGAGTACTGTGGCCTGGACTACGTGTCACTGGACCAGCCCCCAGATAGAACTACACCTACAAAGCTAAATTTGTTCTAGTCTGTATTGAAACTCTGTTTTTACTGGCAAGATTATGTTACTGAATATCTTCTTTTCTTCTTTTTAGCTGTAAGGAAAATCTCTGCTGGTCCCAGAATTTCCTTAAGTTTAGGTCTGTAAATTGTCAGGAAAAGTTTGCTCTGAATTTATTCAGTATGGAAAGATGAGAAAACACTGGAAGCACTGAAAAGTAAATGACAGGTAAACAGGAGGTCATTTACACCTCTTGTGTATTTGAAGATGTTTGTTTTTTTTTTTTTCCTCACATACATTTTTCGGAGCACTGCCTTCCTTAGAGTGTGTTATCCATCCACTCAGAGGGCCTACTAGACACTGAAGTTACAGTTACTTCCCAGAGGCAGAGAAAATGCTTTGCTTAAGACTGGAAGTGCTTATCTGGAGTTTGTTATAATATATTTTGTTATATTTTACAGAGCTGAAGGAGCTGGGATCAATTAATATTTTTACAAGGTGTTTGTTGATACCTTCTTATCTCTGATTCTCAGGTGGGCTTAAGGACCTCTTGTCTTTGAAACATGTGCTACAGAAGTCTTGCTTGTCACATATTAGCCAATGCAATGAACTGCAGAGCATCTTTATGTGATGTCAAGCCTTCTGCCTTAACTTCTAAAGACAACTGTTCTTATTTTGACTTTTTCTCTGACACAGAGAATAAATGTTCCCCACAGCAACAGGAACATTGATGAAATATTGTGTAGACTATCCAAATTTGGACTCTTCTGTGAGGTTTCTTGTCTATATTTCTGATTTTAAGGTCAGGTGAACATATCCTTTTGTGTGACAATTTTAAAGCATCTGTTATGTATCTAAAGAAAGAGAAGTTTCTGTGTCAGCTAACTCTGACCAACAGGTTTGGTGCAGAACTGAGGTAGAGATAGTATGCTTCAATCTAGCACAGTACTCTAGAGAATCATAGAATGGTAGGGGTTGGAAGGGACTTCTGGAGATCATTAAGTCCAACTCCTCTGCCAGCGCAGGAACATCCAGGGCAGGCCACACAGGAACAGATCCAGGCAGGTCTTCAAAGTCTCTAGGGAAGGAGACTCCACAGCCTCTCTGGGCAGCTTGTGCCAGGGCTCTGTCACTCTCACAGTGAAGAAGTTTTTTCTCAGGTTGAGATGGAACTTCCTGTGTTTCACTTTGCCACCATTACTTCTTGTCCTATCACAGGGCACCACTGAAAAGAGACTGGCCCTTTCTACTTGACACCCACCTTTCAGATATTTGTAAATATTAATAAGATCTCCTCTCAGTCTTCTCTTCTCCAGGCTAAAGAACCCTGGGGCTCTCGGCCTTTCCTCATAAGAGACATGTTCAGTCTCTTCATCATCTTTGTAGATCTCTGTTGGACTTTCTCTAGTATTTCCCTGTCCCTCTTGATCTGGGGAGCCCAGACTGAACACAATACTCCAGATGTGGTCTCACTAGTGCAGAGTAGAAGGGGAGGAAAACCTCCCTTGGTCTGCTGGCCACACTCTTTTTTTATGCACCCCAGGATACCATTTGCCTTCTTGTCCACAAGGGCACATTGCTGTTCCATGGAGAATTTACTGTCCACCAAGACACCAAGGTCCCTTTCCATGGTGCTGCTTTCCAATGGGTCTACCCCTAACCTGTACAGGTGCATGGTGTTGTTCCTCTCCAGGCATAGGATTCTACACTTATCCTTGTTGAACTTCATTAGGTTTGCCTTTGCCCAGCTCTCCAGTCTGTCCAGACCTTGCTGGATGGCAGCACAGCCTTCTGGTGCATCAGCCACTCCTCCCAGTTTAGTATCATCAGCAGACTTACTGAGAGTACACTCCGTCCCTTCATCCAGGTCATTTATGAAGATGTTGAATAAGACTGGACCCAGTACTGACCCCTGGGGGACATCACTACTTACAGGTACCCAACTGGACTCTGCCACTGATCACAACCCTATTGTTTAGCCAGCTCTCAAAGCATCTCACTGTCCCCTCTTCTAACTCACACTTCCTGAGATTTCCCATGAGCATGTTATGGGAGACAGTGTCAAAAGCCTTGCTGAAGTCAAGGTAGACACTGCTTTCCCTGCATCTACCCATTCAGTCACACGATTGTAGGGGGCAATCAGATTAGTCAGGCATGACTTTCCTTTAGTGAATCCATATTGGCTACTCTTGATAATCTTCTTCTATTCTGTGTGCTGAGATATTATCTCCAAAATGAGATGCTCCATTACCTTTCCAGGGATGGAGGTGAGGCTGACTGGTGTGAAATCACCAGGGTCTTCCTTCCTGCCTTTTTTGAAGACTGGAGTGACATTGGCTTTCGTCCTCCAGTCCTCAGGCATCTCACCTGTTCTCCATGATCTTTCAGAAAACATGGAGAGTGGTACAGCAACAACAGCAGCAGCTCCCTCAACACTCGTGGGTGCAGTCCATCTGAGCCCATGGATTTGTGTGTGTTCAGTCTATGCAATTGATTTCTAAACCATTCCTCATCAAACAGAGGAGAGTCTTCCTTCCTCCAGGCTTTGTCTCTTAATTTCAGGGTCAGGGATTACTGAGGACTGGTCTTAGCAGTGAAGCAAGGAAGTCTTCTCTGCATCCTCTGTCACCAGGGGTCCCACATCTTTCAGCAGTGGGTCCACGTTTTCCCTGTTCTTCCTTTTACCATTGATGGATTTGAAGAAGCTCTTCTCATTCTCCTTTACTTCCTTTGCCACAGTAAATTCCAAGAGGGCCTTCGCCTTCCTTGTAGCATCTGTACAAACCCTAACAGCATTCCTATAATTCTCCCAACAGACCTGTCCCTTTTTCCACATGCTATGTACTTCATTTTTCCACTTGAGTTTTTTCCAGCAGCTCCTTGCTCATCTTGCTTGTCTCCTGCCTCTTCTACTTGATTTTTCCTCTCAGAGCAATGCACCTGTCTTGAGCTTGGAGGAAATGATGTTTGAATATCAACCAGATCATTTGGGCCTCCTTGCCTTCTAGAGTTTTAGCCCAATGGATTCCTCCAAGTAGGTATTTGAAGAGAACAAAGTTAGCCCTTCTGAAGTCCAGGGTTGCAATCTTACTTATTGCCAGTCTGTAACTGTCATGCTCAATCAATGAGGACAACACAGGTATAATTACATAATAGAGTGCAGGGTGTTATCAGTATTCAGCACAAGGTAAGATCAAAGGGCGCAGAGAAAAACATGTTGATAGGAAATTAAATTAACTTTTTATCTTTCCTTATCTGTACCATAGTGTTGACTTTTGGCCCTATCTTTCCTCAAGGTGAGTGCAACCTGCATTTGTTAGATTCATTGCAAGTAAAAATGTGAACTGGAAAGGTATTTTAAGATCCAGTATGAAGAAGGTTGGTCATGATAAACACAAACTTGTATGAAATAGTCTAACCTTGTATAAAAAATGCTAATTCTTACACGTGAACCTTGAGCAGTGTATTAGCATGTAGCGCACATGAAACACAATCCCACTGACTAGACTACCACGATCTAATTAGTTGTTTCGTGCCATGTGGTTCTAAATTTTAATTTCTTACTGCACTGGAAGAACATTTTTGAAGTTGCAAAGTCTGGTGCTCAAAACTTAGCTGGATCAAGGTTACCTTTAAACATTTTATCACTTCTCCATTTTTCCCATGGTTGTGTGTCAAGAGGGAATATCTAAGTATAGGCTAATGTCCTGTCCTGTTTTCCTTTCTTTTCTTAGCCCTTTATCAGGTGAAGAGGAAGGATGGTGCATATTTCATGATTCAATATTTGTCTTTCTTTTCCCCAGGGTGCATGTTTTAATTAATTATTGAATAAAATTCAAATGCTTTGAAGACAGATAATGCACATATTTATAGTACTTGTGTGAATCCTAAACATCCGTAAATGTTCTCAAATTCCTGAAAGTTGAGGGGATATTATCATCCTCATTTTATAAAACTAAGACACAGAGGCCATTGAGAGTTAGTGGTCTTCAGAACTGAGACACCCAGTGTTTTTTGGAGTACTTTGCGTTATGTAGCACTTACTGTATATAAACTGCAATTAAATATTGCCTTCTATTGCAGGCTGGAGTGCTTGCTTCTTCTCTAGATCAAACCTCAAAGAAAGACACCTCTAGAAAATTTAAAGCTTACAAGAAATCATCAACTAGTCGATAAGTGGCTTGTATATTTTCAACTACCCTGTAGAAATTCCATGATAGAGCAGAGAGAAATTTTTTAATCTTCAAACCTTCCGATCTTCTGATTTGCTAATTAGAATCTCCTGTTGTAATTTAAAATCTAATTTTCAAGGTCACTGTACAGTTGTGTTTGTATTTCTCCTCCTGACGTCATCTGTCTTATTCAAAGATTCACAGAAAAAAATTAAGTAGGAAAAGACCTCTGGAAATCACATAGCCTAACCTTCTGTCCAGAGCAGAATCAGCATCAAGCTTAGTCTATGTTACCTGGAGCATTGTTCAGTTGAGTTGGAAAATCTCCAAGCATGAAGACCCCAAAATATCTCTGGAACACCTGTTCCAGTGCCTAACCCCTATTACAGAGAAGAATTTTTTCCCGATTCTCATCCAAAATATTCTTTCTTTCAATCTGTGGCCATTGCCCAGGTTTCTTGTAGTGTAACCCTCTGAGAAGGACCTGGCACCTTTTCCTTGTCATTCCAGTGTAGGTAGTAGGAAAAACCAGTTAGATTCTCTTTCAGCTTTCTCATTTTCAGGCTTGTCCTGGCTTGAGTTAGAGCCCAACTAACTCTGTTCAGTGATTATACTTTTCATCTCAGTGTCTTCTAAGTAACTGCACTTTCTGAAGTTAACAGAGTATATTCGCAGACAGTGTCTGCTTCTAGGAGTGATAATGTTCAATGTCTAGAGTTACTACCATGGATCAGTGTGCAAAGGCCACCGCTGAATCTTGTGTACCATGTTAGGGGTGCAGAAAGTAAAAGGCTGCACCAGCAGGGAGGAGCAGACAGGTGATCCCAAACTGACCAACAAGGGATTCCATCCCATGTAAGTCATAGCTGGTATAAAGCTGAGGGATCGTGAGGGTCAAGCATCCAAGGTGCACTCTGTCCATTCTGCCTTTAATCCCAATCTGTGCATTCCTAAATCCAGTTCCAGAATCCATCTCCTGAATTGCTTGCCATGTGCTGCTGAGTCCAGTCTGGGACTTCCCCAGTGCCTGTTCCACAGCATCAGTGGTGTTGGGTTCAATATTGGTTTTGTATAGATTTGTATATTTTTCATTTTTATTATTATTTTGATGAAAGTTGTTTTAGTTTTATTTTCCAGTCCATAAGTCTCTCTCCCTTATTCCCTTTCTGTACACATTTGGGAAGGGAGAAGGGTTAACAGAGAGCAATCTGTCATTCATCTAGTGACTGGCCCAGTTCTATAACTTGACAAGGCTAGAGAAAGCAGTCTTTTTCCACCTGTCCTTATACATAATGTGCTACAACACCTGACTGACGGTGTTGGACTCTCTAGATCTTTTTGCTACCTTTCTTGCACTGAAGGTCCCTTAACTGGGGACAGAACTCCAGATCTAGCCTCATGAGTGCCGTAGAAAAAGGTATACCCTCTTTACAGGCTACACTCTTCTTAATGCAATGCAGTATGCAGTGGACCTTCACTACTACAAGGGCATGTTGCTGATGCATTTTTAACTTCTTATTTGAACCTCAAGGTTTTTCTCTGTAAAGCTTCCCTCCAGCTGTACTCAGCCTGTAGTGAATCATGGAGCTATTCTATCCTGGGTGAAGGGCTTTGTTTATCCTTGTTGAACTTTGTGGGATTCCTGGCAGTTTGTTTCTACAACTTGGTGTCTCTGTCAATGGCAACACAGCTCTTCAACTTATTAACCATTGGGTCCCATGTGGAGTCATACAGACACTTAGGGTTCACCACCTCCCATTTCCCAGCTCACTGATGACCACTGCCCTTTAATGTATTGGTTTTCTGGCTCATAGTTTATAAGCAAGTTTCAGAATCATCTGGTGCGTGCAGGTGACTCAGCCTTGATTTGCCAGTCTCCGGCCTTAGCCTTGAGCTGTCTGTAAGCCTCAGGCCAAACAGGGCAATGCTGTACCACACAAAGAAAAACATGAGCTGAGCCTTGAAATTCCTCTACAAATGTCCTGAGTCTTAATTCAAACCACTGTTTGGTTTTTTGAGAAAGTAAGATAAGGAGAGCCTGGAGGGCTTCTTTGTTGGTGTTGGCTGACAACTTTTGTGCCTCCAGATGGAATAATACAATCTGGAATAGTTTTGCCACAACCACTTGGAGGGTTTCAGCCAAAACCTTGTGTATTCACACTGTATTATCAGTCACTAGAACAGCGGGTAAACGTCCTAAGGTTTAGTTTAGATTTTGGGAGTCACCTCTCCAGCACTCACCTGTATGGAGACCCTTCCCCCTTGGTCAGGACATCAGCCAAGGTGACTTTTCTAAGCTTGAGAGCCCTTACCTGGAGTGGTAAGTGAACATTTAGCATGCTGTAAGTTCACAAGCGCAGGTGATTAACTAACACATGTATAATATTTATCATGCTTTCTAATATAGTGTATTTTTGCTTTTAGGTTATAATAGTGCATTCTTCCATTGTATCCATAAAAACCTGCATTAGTGAAGTATTAGATTTCAAATAAATCATTTGCTTAAACCTTGCAGTCCAGTCTCTTTTGGTCACACCTTTGACCCCAACATTCATCCAGTCTTTTACTTACTTAGGTTATAAACCATCCATCCTCATTACCTTTTAAAGAATATGGGAGATGGTGCCAAAACCTCAGGATGCCATTTATATCCACCATTCTCTGTCAATAGAGCAGGTCTTCACAGAAGGCAGTGAGGATGGTCATTCATGATTTGCTCTAGTTAAATATAGGCTGGCTATTCCCTGCCATTTTTGTCCCTTTCATCTACCTGGAAATGGCTTCATAATCCCACCAGTGAAGGTAATGCTTTCTGTTCTTCTGAGGGACTAACTTTATGTTGACCGGCCAGTAGCTCTCCAGGTCTCTCTTCTTCTCTCTTTCTGAAAATGAGTAGAATATTTGCCTTTTTCTAGTAATTGGGTAATTCTTACAGTTGCTATCATCTTTTAGGGATCATAGAGTGACCTTGTAGGGACATCTGTGATCTCTTGTCTTTCACACATTTCTGTGCAATTTCCAGTGAGTTAAGGGGGAAAAAACATTACAGACAGGAATCTCTTTACTGTGTGACACTGGTTCACCCAAGCAGTGAATCAGGGAAAGGTTCAGGGCAAGTGTAAAGTAAAGTTGCGCAATTATTACATGGTGTCTTTCCAATTTATCAGAATATTTCTAGGAGGGAAGGACTGAAACAACCCAGGTAAAGTGAAAATATACATTATATAACACTTCTGCAACTTATAAGTTTAGAAAACTTGTAAACTGTGGCAGGGACAGCTTGGAAGAGCAGAAGGTGAAGTGGGGGTGATCTGAGAACTATGCGCACTACATAGATTCCTGATGCTGACACAGTGGCACAAACTGGTATGTGGGCACACAGCAGGGTTACCTGCATGCATCAGTGAAGTTATTGAATAACTGAGAGTTGTCTGATTGGTAAAGTGTATGTTCTGAGTGGGAAAACTCCACTTTATGGGTTTTTGTGGCTTGTGTGAAATTACATGTGAATGTCTAAAGATGGTGGTCTATGAAGAGCTGAATACCTCTGACACATTACCAGATAAAAAAATCTTTCTTAAAGCTAAGCATTCTTGCCTTGCACCAGTGAGTAATCTACTCTGCACTCTAATAATACTGTGAATGTATACATGGTCGGGCTGTTTCAGGTTTAGAAAACAGTGAATGTGTGACATTTTCTGAAAATGCAAGTTTGCTCTATCTTAAAGTGTCAAACTTACTCCTGCATGTATGGAGGCTAAATGTACCGTTTTTTCCAAATGCTTGTTTTCCAAATGCACAGTTTTCTCATTCCCTTATCTTTCTCCCTAATCTTTCAAACTGATAGTATGCTCCTTTGCACACAGCTGCAACAGTTCAGTGTGCTCTTGATACATACCTTAAACATCTCCTGTCTATCTTTATGTTCATAGCCCAATCTGGTCATATAATCAGTTTGGTTGAATTTTAGAAATATGGTAACCATTCTGAATTAATCTCTACTGTATGGTTTTCTTCCTGTTTTATTTTGTGATTGTTGTAAGATTTATTAAAGACTTATTTCTGAAACTGCTATTTCCTCATTAGATGATAGTACAGATGTAGTAGTACATAATACAGACAAAGAATGATGAAAGAAGCAAAAAGACAGTGAGTACCATTCTGAATTAGGCTCTGGTTTTAAACATCCATCACCAACAAGTGTCTTCATGAATAATATGTGTCTTTACGTTATACATAGCATTTATCTGGGGTATTGCAGAAATCAGCCCTCACAGGATTGTTAGGAAGATAACCATTCAGTAAGGTCTTTATTTTTACAGATGAAGAATCTTACATTTGTGTAGGACAAAAGGCAGAGCTGCCCCGACAACACTTGTGGAATAGGAAGTAGATCAATCATGTTAGTCTGAAGCTGTGTTGAAGTTAATCAAAGCTAAAACACAGCCAAGCAAATCTATATCGGTGCAGCACTATGATTTCAGATCTGTTCTGCTTTCAGGACCTAAAAAGATGATATGTTTGTCTACTGCAGTAGCAGTTCAGGTCAGGCAAATGGGAATCCTGAGTTGACCCAGAAGGAATCATTGAGAGGAGTTTTGAGAAGGAAAAAAGTATTTTTTTTCTTGATGTTATTTTTTTAATCCTTTGTAAACAGAACATCTGATGAGCCATCAGGACTAATCCGGTCATAGAATCATAGAATGTTAGGGGTTGAAAGGGACCTAGAAAGATTATCTAGTCCAACCCCCCTGCCAGAGCAGGATCACCTAGATCAAGTCACACAGGAACGTGTCCAGGTGGGTTTTGAACTCCTCCAGAGAAGGAGACTCCACAACCCCCCTGGGCAGCCCGTTCCAGTGCTCTGTCACCCTCACTGTGAAAAAGATTTTCCCTTATGTTTACCCTAAGCCTCTTGTGTTCCAACTTACTCCCAATGCCAATTGTCCTAACACTGGATGACATTGAGAAGAGTCTGGCTCCATCCCCCTTACACTCACCCTTAACATATTTATAGACATTAATGAAGTCTCCCCTCAGTCTCCTCTCCTCCAGGCTAAAGAGACCCAGCTCTCTCAGCCTCTCCTCATAAGGGAGATGCTCCACTCCCTTAATAATCTTGGTGGCCCTGCACTGGACTCTCTCCAGTAGCTCTATGTCCTTCTTGAACTGGGGTGCCCAGAACTGGACACAGTATTCCAGGTGGGGCCTCACCAGCACAGAGTAGAGGGGGAGGAGAACCTCCCTTGACCTGCTGACCACACTCTTCCTAATGTATCCCAGGATGCCATTGGCCTTCTTGGCTGCAAGGGCACATTGCTGGCTCATGGTCATCCTGCAGTCCACCAGGACCCCTAGGTCTTTTTCCCCAGAGCTGTTTTCCAACAGATCAGCCCCCAGCCTATACTGATCCATGGGGTTGTTCTTCCCCAGATGCAGCACTTTACACTTGCCCTTGTTAAATTGCATTAAATTTCTCCCCGCCCAGCTCTCCAGCCTGTCCAGGTCAGGCTGGATGACAGCACACCCTTCTGGCATGTTGGCCACTCCTCCCAGTTTTGTATCATCAGCAAACTTGCTGAGAGTACACTCCATCCCTTTGTCCAGGTCATTGATGAATGTATTGAACAGTATTGGACCCAGCACTGACCCTTGGGGAACACCACTACCCACAGGCCTCCAGCTGGACTCTGCTCCACTGAACACAACTCTCTGGGCTCTGTCCTTCAGCCAGTTCCCAATCCACCTCACTGCACAATCACCCAATCCATGCTTCCTAAGCTTGGCCGTGAGGACACCATGGGAGACAGTATCGAAAGCCTTGCTGAAGTCAAGAAATACCACATCCACTGCTCTCCCCTCATCTATCCAGCTACTTGTGCCATCGTAAAAGGCTATCAGATTAGTCAAACATGATTTCCCCTTACGGCATCCGTGTTGACTACTCGTGATAAGCCTTCTTTCCTCCACGTCCTTAGAGATGGTGATAAGAACAAGCTGCTCCATCACCTTTCCAGGGACGGAGGTGAGGCTGACTGGCCTATAGTTACCCGGGTCCTCCTTTTTTACCCTTTTTGAATATTGGAATGACACTGGCCTTCCTCCAGTCCTCAGGCACCTCTCCCAATCTCCAGGACCTCACAAAGATTATGGAGAGTGGCCTAGCAATGACCTCTGCCATCTCCCTCCTCACTCCCGGGTGTATCCCATGGGGGCCCATGGACTTGTGGATGTCCAGTTTGTTCAGCTGATCTCTAACCCAAGCCACTTCGACAGAGGTAGAAACTTCCTCCCTCCAGATTTCCTCTGTGGTCTTGAAGGCCTGGGACTCCTGTTGGCTGGACTTAGTACAGACCGAGGCAAAGGTGGCATGCAGTAATTCAGCCTTCTCTCTGTCCTCGGTCACCAGGGCACCCACGTCATTCAGCAGCGGGCTCACATTTTCTCTAGACTTCCTTTTTCCTCCAACATACTTGAAAAAGCTTTTCTTGCTGTCCTTGACCTCCCTCACCAGGTTTAGTTCTAAGGAGTCCTTAGCTTTCCTTGTTGCATCCCTGCACCCTCTGACAACCTCCCTTCATTCTTCCCAAGTGGCCTGCCCTTCTTTCCACGTTCTGTATAATTCTTTCTTCTGCTGAAGTTTCTGTAGTAGCTCCCTGCTCAGCCATGCAGGCCTCCTAACTTTCTTACTTGATTTCCTGCTCTTTGGGATGCACTGATCTTGAGCCTGGGGGAAATGGTGCTTGGATATCAGCCAGCTTGCTCGGACCCCCTTACCTTCTAGGGCCCTGTCCCACGGGACTTTTCCAAGCAGTTCCCTGAGGAGGCCAAGGTTGGCCTTTCTGCAGTCCAGGGCAGCGATCCTGCTTGTGTCCCTGTGCCTGCTGTCCCTGATTCTGAACTCCAGCATCTCGTGGGCACTGCAGCCAAGGGTGCCTCCCACCTCCACACCCTCAACCAGTGCCTCTGTGTTTGTCAGTACAAGGTCCAGCAGCTCTCCCCTCCTCATCGGCTCCTCCACCCCTGTGTTAGGAAGTTATCATCAGGGCTCTGGAGGAACCTATGGACTGTGCATGCCTGGCTGTGTGGCTTTCCCAGCAAATGTCAGGGTAATTGAAGTCCCCCATGACAGCCAGAGCCTGTGATTGCGAGGCTACTTCAGGTGCCTGTAGAAGGCCTCGTCAGCTTCCTCACCCTGATCAGGTGGCCTGTAGTGAACACCTACTACAGTGTCTCCCATACTATCTCCCCCTTAATCCTAATCCACAAGCTTTCGACCTGTTCCTCATTGCCCCCAGGGAGAGCTCGATACATTCCATTGCTCTCTCACATAGAGAGCAGCTCCAGCACCTCTCCTTGCCAGCCTGTCCTTCCTGTGAAGGACACAGCCATCCACGGCAGTGTTCCAGCCATGTGAGCTGTCCCACCGTGTCTCAGTGACTGCAATGAGATCAGGGTCCTGAGATCGCACGCAGATCTCTAGTTGATCCTGTTTGTTCCCCATGCTGCGTGCACTGGTGCACAGGCATTTTAGCGAGCTGGCAGTGCTAGAGTACCTCCTGACTGGTGCCAACCCCGTGGTAGCAGGGGAGCTGGCACAGCACCCCACAGATGTCCCCGGCTTGTTTCCTGTGAGCCAGGCTTTTCCCCTTACCCCCTTCGAATCTAGTTTAAAGCTCTATCAATGAACCCAGCCAATTCCCGTGATAGAAACCTTCTTCCCCTTTGATAGAGATGCACCCCATCTGTTGTCAGCAGGCCTGGCATCATGTAAGTTGACCCATGGTGTCGCAGTTTAGGGTCAGGGCAGCCCCTTAAACCTATAACAGACGCTCTCTGTTAACTCCCCTCCCTCCCCAGAGGGGAAGAGAAAGGGAATAAGGGAGAGAGACTGAGCCATTAGAAAAGGAAACTAGAACAGCTTTAATGAAACGGAAATTAATAATTATAAAAATGGAATATATACAAATCTATACAAAACCAGTATGGAACCCAACCCCCCTGATGGTAATTACATCACTGTCACCACTGATGCTGTGGAGGCACCAGGGGAGTCCCAGACTGGGCCCCGCAGCAGACGGGAGCTGTGTTCAGGACCTGGATTCTGGTACCAGGTTCAGAAACACACAGACCGGATCGAAGGCAGAATGGACAGAGGCCTCCCTAGGTGCTCCGAGGAAGGAACCAAAAGAGGACCCGAGCCAAGCCAAGCAAAAGCTGGCAAAGCAGTCCAAGAGGGCAGAGATGAGCCCAGAGACCCTTCAGGTCCCTCAGCTCTAGACCAAATATGGCGTATATGGGATGGAATACCTCGTTGGTCAGTTTAGGGTCACCTGTCCTGTCCACTCCTCCCTGCAGGTGCAGCCTTTCACTTTCTGCACCCCCCCAATGTGGTACACAGGACCCAGCAGTGGCCTTGGTCTGCACACCAATCCTTGGCAGTAACTCTAACCATGGGGTGTGATCACTGCCAGAAGCAGACACTGCCTGTGAGAACAGGCTGCTAACTTCAGACAGTGCAGTGAGTTAGAAGAACTGAGCTGAAAAGTAAAATTACTGAACAGAATTAGTTCTGTTTCCACTCAAACCAGGACACATGGTCAAAAAACCCAAAGTCCTGCTGGTGGCACCAGGCTTGAAGCCAAGAATTGATTTGATGGGTCCTCCTCAGCCTTTCTGGGTTGGTCCCTTCAACAAGGAGGATAGAAGGAAACACTATCTGTGCTCCTACTCCCTTGATAAGTTGTCCCAAGGCCCTGAAGTCTCTCTTGATAGCCCTTAGTTTTCTTTTTTCAAGATCGTCACTGCCTACCTGGAAGGTTAATAATGGATAATAATCTGTGGGCTGTATGAGGGTTGGAAGCTTCCTTGCCACATCCTTGACTCGGTCCCCAGGGAGACAGCAAGCTTCCCTTTGAAGTGGGTCAGGTCTGCACATTTGGCCTTCTGTCCCCTTCAGAAGGTAGTTGCCTATAACAATGACTCTTCTCTTTTTTTTTGGTGGGAGATTTTTGGATGATGGGTTTAGGCTTCCTTAATCTTGGGAATACTTCCAAGGCAGATGATTCATCTTCTTCATTGGCTGGCTGCACTTGCAGGGCATTATACCTGTTCTGCAAAGGCACGTGGGAGGTTGGGGGTATAACTGAGGCAACACTCCTGCCACGCCGAGTGGGAACTCGTTGCCACTGCTCCCTGTCGAGGGGGTAGGGGGAGGTGGACAAGGCAGGAGTTTGCTTACTGCCTTGACCACAGACTTTTTGGATTGTACAATGCTGATGTGTCTCCCAATGAACCTGCCTCAGGGATGGTCCAGGGGGGCCCTGTTCCTGGGTGGTTTGTGGCAGATGCTCCCATTCTTGTTTGAGTTTCATAGAGGGCAGAGCCTGGCTCTACCAGTCAATCTCTTCCTCAACCTCCCTGATGCTCCTAAGCATTTCCACTTCAGCCTGCAGCCTTTCAACCTCCCTTTGCAGCTGTGCTGCTCAGCTGAGCGGATCATCAACCTGCTCACACCGTGCACATCTCCCTGCTACCAGGGAGAGGCTGAGTCATTCCTTGCAGCCTGTGACCTGAACCATCATGTTTTGTTGTGGGAGCTCTGTCTGAGTTCCCACCTCTATCCTGTCCAGTGTCAGGAGCACAGCCTTCATGTGCCTTGTGGAGACCATTATTCTGGGACTATAGTATTGATTTATTGTAGGTGTTAGTTAGTAGTTCGCTTGTTTTGTTTTATTTTAAGGTTCTTTATCTTATTAGTCTGTTTGTTTGCCCAGCCCCCAGGCACGCGTTGCTTTGCTGTAGTGGCTATATCTGCCTTGCTGCCTGCAATATGGCAGTGCCAGATCCCCCTGATCTGGGCAGGTTTTCACACAGGAGCTAGTACCTCTGACTCATGATCTTACCTTGTGAACCAGTAGAGGCCCAGCACGCTGCCTAACGATCTGTAAGCAGCTGCAGTACCACTTGGGCACACACAAGCACCGTTTTCTCACTCTCTGCTCCGGGAAGCCTCTTGTAGCCTGATTAGCGGTCTTTCATACACTGCTTGTACAACAGAGCTGCATGCAATCTACAGTCTTGTACAAGAGAGGTATGAGAGCCAGTCCCATCAGGAAGTGTAGGTGAAAATGGGATGCATGAAACTCTGTCTCTTCTTTTACTGTTTTCAATGCTCTTCCTTAATGAAGGCTTAGCTTTGTTCATAAACTCTAGGTGATCCATTGTCATTTGCATCAAGTAAAGACTGATTTCTCACTACATCTTAGAACCTGGGATAGCTATTATCGTATTTTAAAACATTTTTAAAAATTTATTTGTTGTGAAAACATTACTTCCACAATTAAACTTCTAAAAGAAGAGATTTTCAGAGCAATATAAAGCAGGTAGGTAGCAAGCCACCTAAAAGCATGCTCCTTTTTGGACTCCATCTTTGACAATTTACTGCTTCTCTTTTTCTGTATTTCTTCAACTGGAAACTAATAAAGCATGTCTAAGAGTCTGTCTTTTGTTATTCAGAACTAAAGCAAATACTCAAGCAAGAATGAAACTGTTGGACCTGAGTTGAAAAATTACAGCACAAGTATATTTTTGTATTACACTGTGATTTGCTATAATCTCATCTAATATGAATAGCTCCATTGACTTAGAAGCCTTAATGTGTTTAAAAGTTGTCAGAGGTGAGGATCAGGCTCTGTGTCTTTATTCTATATGGAGCGCTTGTTACATTAGAGCTAATGTATTTGAATCTTTAAAAGTTTTTGAGAACGTCACAACTTCACTCCATTAATATGATGAGACTCTCTTTTGTGAGATGTGTTTCTGCACACAACGAAGCTCACTTTTTACTGCTGTGATTTGGTAATTTATTCTTCTCCATCTGTACATGAGTGAATGGGACAAGGGTACAGGGCATTGGAGAAACATCATTTATCTGTTTAGAAAATGGTTATATTCTGCGAAAAGTATGCACTTCTAACTTATTAACCATTTACATTTGGATTACTCAATTATTTAGGAAAAGAAACCTTTTAGTGTGTAAATATTCTTATGTAGTAGCTGTTAATTCACCAGTGTAGATGTGTTCTGTTTTCTACCTGCATTGCAGAGTTTTATATTCCTATTTGCATATGAGACATGAAACCTACCAGATGTCCTAAACCTGTCTGCAGCTAATAAGAGGCTTTGTTTTATTTCAGATGGGAAGAGTACACTGAATATTAAGATGCAGTAAAGTCCCCGTACTGAAACCACTATGCTCACAAAATTGCTGAAGTTAAATTTGGAATTCAAGTGTTTGGTTTGAGGTCTGCTCTTTAATCATTCTCTGACTTTTTTGAAGTAAAGAACTTTAAGGACTTGTCTTGAGTTTGGGATTTGCATTCTGTTGCTAGTGAACTGATGCTTCAAAACATAACTTTTTTTTAAGAGCCTGGGATTTAAATGTATTACGCTGTAGATCAGAACTTAATTTGTAATTAAAAATGCTTATTTTCAAAACGAACTGGAATGCTGGCTCAGAGTTTGTTGAGGGGGGTCTTTGGTGGGAAATTTTGACTCTAGTGCATAGTTGTGAAAAAGAAAAGCAGAAACTAAATGAAAAAATTAAGACAACGCACTAAGTAAAGCTTTTATTTTTGTGTACTGAAGAGCACATAACAACATGAGGAAGCTTGTACTAAAAGCTGTAACATGGAAGTGCTAAATGAAGAATGCATTGAGTGTTAAATTATATTGCAGATTAAATGATTCATTTACTTCAAAGGCATAATAATGACAAGCCCTTTAATTTTTAAGGCCCAGAGTTGGAATTCTTGACAGAATATTACTGGGAGGAAAGCCTGATTGAGTTTGGAATACTTTTAACTATCAGCCTCAAAAGAAAGACAAAACTAAGGACACCTTACATATGGGTCTCTCTCAGTAGCTTTTCTTGATCCTCAAATGAAGGAACAGCAAATGGTTAGGGCCTTATATACATTACAGAAGTGAGGAACCATTGTTGATGATATAGCGAGCGGGACCTAGCTGTTTATTCATTTACACAGCTGTCATGACATGGCTTCTAGTCATGGAGTAAAGTCCTCACTATCAGGTGGGGAAGAAAATACGTGATTATATTCTTAGTTGAGATAAGTTTAGCTTTTGTGACAGGTTGTAGGTTTTTTTGGTACTGTAATGTGCATTGCAAATGGTATATATGCTAGTTGTTCACCTTTTAAGAACTCTTAATTCAATTCATTTATAGTTACATGAGTTGACAGTCTTTTCCCTCCACTGTGTTGATAAAGTATCAAATTCACTTACATTGGAGATTTTGTAACACTGGTGGTTAGGGGAGCTGTTCTAGTGTAACAGCGTAAGGCAATTACTTTTTCCTTCACCTGTCCCATAGTGTGACTTGTGAACCAGTCTGCTTAAAATCAGCTGTTTGCAGGATACTCCTGTGACACCAAAGTTGGAGTTGTGCCTGCATCTGATACAACTGCCTTCCTGCCTTCCGTCTTTATCATCTACAGCATGCACAGTGGGCTTCTCCTTCTGAACTTTTTATAAGTTTGTTTCAAGGATGAAACCTGGACAGACAGGTCTGTGCCCAGCACATGATACAGACTTCTCCACAAGGAATCTGTCTACCTTACTTCCTTGGGTGGTCAGAGAGGTTACTCTGATTTTTTTTAGCCGTATTTACCTTAGCAACCAATAGGAATGAGTCAGTAGGTTGAAGCAGGTGATGATGGAGACATTAAATCCATTCTGAATGCGAACCAGTTTTACTCATTTCCCTTGGTTGTCTATCATCGTTTCATGTGTGGTTTGAGTTCTCCAAATGAAACTTACCCCATATATTTTTGATTGATTTCCTCCTGTCCTCTTTTGTTAACCACTTTAAGGAATGTCACACTGTCCTGTCTCATGCAGACAATGTCTTTAATACCATTATCCATATAAAATCTTGCACACAGAAGCAGGGACAGTAACATCTACTGTGTTCATGTTCTTCCCTGCATTGTGGGTTATGCTGTGTTGTTGACAACTGCAAAGTTGACATGTCCCTTTTCACCATCTTTACCACATCACACCTGCAACTGCCTGAGGCATTGTGAGAAGACAGGCATTGTGATATGAAGCATATTGCCCTATACTCTGACCTGGAAGTGCCAGCTGTTCTCTGTGCAGCCTCTCTGAGAATGGAGATGAGGTCACTTTTCCATAATACTGAAATAGCAAGGAGAAACAGCTTCAATAGCTGCATGTCCAATCCTCTACTGATAGCTTGTGTTCCTAAGCAAAACTCCCACAGAATGTCATCTGTCTCTTCAATGGATGTGGTGGAGAGGCATGCTGAGCATATAGGAACACCTCAAATGGACTCGAGGAAAAGTAATTACCTGTGGATGACATTTGTCATTGTGGTAAGTGTAATTGAAATGGAATGGATTCCCAGTATTTCTCAGAGTCATTCTCCCTCTTTCTCCACCAGTCATAGGTATCTTTGTAGCCGGTGAGACTCTCCTTCTTCCCCTGTTATCTGCTTGGTCACAGTTGTCCACCATCACCTTTGTGCAGACAAGTTTCTTTTGACTATGTCATCCCTGGTCTTTTATGTCTCTGCCCCTTCTTGGTTGTTTGTGTGCACTTCATGTCTCTCCAGAAAACCTTGTAGGCTTATATCTTAGCATTTCCTAGGGGAAATGCAGCATATAGTGTCTGGAACTGCTTAAGAGAAGGGTGAAGCACTGGAAACCCTCAAGTGCCTAACAAGTCACTGGAGCACATTTGGTGTTCACATTGAGTGGAAATTCTGGTTTTGTTTCCTTCAAAAGGAAGTTGCGTTTTATGCACCCAGACTGCTTTGTGGTGTGGCTTGGCATCTGGAGACAGTGGGGAAATGTTTTGAAACTGCACACCTGCCCCAAGCCACAAGTTGTGTGCAGATGCAGCCATAGTGATTCAGGCTCTGTGACACTGGGCCAGAAGCGGATACGGGAAGAGGCAAGGCTGGGTCATTTACCTGACAAAGTCATGTTGTGAATGAGTTGCATCACGTCTTAATTGCTGTTAGGGAAATTAATTATCAGTAGTTTAGATTCAGACTTAATTGCAAGTTGGTCAAATTACATTTCTTGCTCCTTGTTTGTGGTATAGTAATGTTTGAGATCTACAGCATAAAACCCCAAGTGATTTTTCTCTCTGCTAAACATAGCAGGATGATTAGGAAAGGGGCCAGCACTCTCTTTGATGTTACTGAGAATACATGAGGACAATTCTACAGGCTTATGTGTTCAAGGTTAAAACACTTTTGTTTTGAGACCCATAGAAAACAAAAGGATTTTTTTTTCCATCTCTGTGTCCTGTATTACAGACTAGCATTTTTCTTTGCAGTTCATAGGCTTTTAGGGCCCCATTAACCCTCTGGTTCTGCAAAAGAAAAGAGGATAACTAAGTTTCTTGATGTGGATCCAAAGATGAATTTGCATTTCTCCTCAGTCCTGCACCAAAAGCTACCTTCACTTAAACCAACAGCTCAGGCTGGAGTCTTAAAGGAGCAAGGTAGCTGTTAACTACCATTCTTCTTAGTCAATAAAGGAGTGATAAGAAATACAGTTCTGGGGGCTGATGAGCTTATATGTTGACTTGATGTGCTCTTAAAACAGTACTTGCTTTTCACATGTCAATAAATATGGTTCTAAGGTAATATAAGAATGTGTTGTTTATGACCCATGTGGAGAGGTATAAGCAGGCATGTCTACAAATCCCTGCTGTTCAGAGCTGCTGAGATTCTGTAAGACTTGACAAGGTAAAAAGTGCACATTTTATAGTATAGTAATAAACCTGTGTTAAAATTAACTGGAATCATATTGTCGTGTATTGAAACTAAGCACCTTTCTCTGTTGATTTCATCATAATTGACACAAGAACACATTAGAAATGCAATTTTTGTTGTATGGCTGTGGTCTCCAGTTTGGGCCACCCAGAATACCCTTTGATACAGCCTGTGGTTACAGGAAATTAAACTCTATCAGTAGGGTGAACAGGGAAAGCAACCTATGTTATTATCTGTTTAGTGCAGTCAGCCTTGGACCAGCTTACTGAGCTCTAAGCCTGTGTATTGAATAGCTAAAGCACCAGTAGATGGCACTCAAGAATGTGGAAACTAGCATATTTCGTTTGAGCCCGTTGAACTTCTTTGCTGTGAAGATTGTCCTTTATTTCTAGTTAGACTCCATATACCTACAAAGAAGACTACTAGAAAAAATGTAATTTTGTGCATGAGGACACTGTAAGAATGACATTGGATTGTGGTTTTCAAATATATAAAGGCTTATTGTAGAGAAGAAGGGAGTAATCTGTTTCCCATGATGAGTATGACAGAAAATAAGCAGAAATTGAGCTTAGGAGATGAGTAGGATAAAAACTAATGAGTTTAGAAGTTATGCAAAAAGCAAATAAACAAGCAAAAAAGGTTAAGGTTACAGTTAGCCAGGAGGAAACACCTTCTGGCAGTATGGATCATGGAGCACTACAGAAGATTGCTGTGGGAGCTGATATTACTATAATCGTCAGGAGTCTTTTTAAGAACTGCTTGAAGCAGATTCCTCTGAAATGAACACAGACATATGATCCTGCCATGATACATGGTGAGGAGACCCACAATGTCCTCTTCAGCCTTCTTTTTCTCTGCAATTCTATGACTGTGATTTTACCGTTGTGAAGCATACCAGGTGACAGTGTAAACTTGGGGAAGTCACCAGAACATCACAAGTCCAAGACTCGCTCCAGCAAAAGGGATCTGTGTGCATCTTCTCTATTGTCTTTCAAAAAACTTTAATCATAGTTTAAAAATGTTAATGAAATTAAACATAAGCCAACACATCAACATTTTTCTGCTTGCGTTTAATTAATATTTAGTGAGAAATACATTTTTGAATTAGATTTCTAAATATCCATCTACCATAAGTAAGTTTGGATATACATTATTGCAGTAATCCGAGCATTTTCTTGTTTCTGTAGAACTAAGTTAACTGAGGCATGATACACACATGCATGTTGGTGAGTGTTCTGTTATTTTCAGCAATATTACAAATTTGATTGAGTTTTCTTTGAGACAGGATGATTCTGTGAGAATGCTAAAGAGCTGCCTGTGGTTTTATTGTAATATTTTGCATCATGTTTTCTCTACCTCTTAGTAACTGAAAAATGGTATGATCTCCAAGGTAATTAGTTAAATAAATAAGTAAATAAATAATTTTTCGCAGACATATACCAATGTTGTATGCAGGTTTTGTAAGACAGTGTGTTTGCAAAACCAGGCAGTACCCAAAATGACTAGACATACTGGTAAGTGGAGCTTTCGGCATGTTTCAAAGTTTGGAAAGTAGGTCTTTCATGTAGGGTGGGCTATTCATTTCCCTGACAAGGCCTGTGAGATGTGTTCCTACTGTAATAAACTGGATTTGGGAAACCTAGACTCAAAGGTACTATTAGTATATGTTTGTGAGGAATGTTGACTGTATGACCGTTGTAAAGTCATGTGCTGCTTTGATCTAAGATGAGGTAGTTTTGACTGCAATTACCAATAACGTGAAGGTGAAATAAGGGTGAGGTTCTCTGTCCTAGAAGATTTCACTTCTTTCTAGAAATGCTTAGTAATCCTGTATGCACACTTCTGTGTAAGAGTTCTTCATCTCCCATTTCAAACAAACACTTCACATACAGTAATGTACTGATTATGTTTGTCAGGATCACATTTATGAACTATTCTGCTCAGGGCTCTTTATTATGGTATTACTTTACTTTTTTTGATACACATCCAAAAAGCAGGGACAAAATCTAGCTTAAATAAGGAAAATATTTGATCGTGTTATAATAGGTGATTTTTTTTGTCATTGTGTTTTTTGTGTTTTTCTTTGTTTTTGTTTTTGTTTTTGTTTGTTTTTTAATTTTTGTTTGCTTGTTTTGTTTGTGGATTTTTTGGGTTTTTTTTGTGGAAGCAAATGCACTACACTGTAATCACAGGTAGAAGGATGAGGTTTTGGGAAACTCCTTGTGAAAGCATTGGCAGGAATCAGACCACTTTTGCTTTCATTGTACGTTGTACACCAAGCAGAAATAACTTTCGTTTGATCAATATTTCTTGCTCTATGACCTGCATGGAATGTGTGCTGAGTGGTGTTGTGCTGCATTCAATTCACAACAGGGGAAAAAATAAATATTGATTAAAGAAAAGATAATTATTTTTGGTCTACACTGTTACAGTGTTTGAAGTGAAAGTGCTTAATTTAGAATTAAAGGATTTAGACTATGTGGCACATTATAGAAGAGTCCCAAGCACCAATCATTTATCTGGGGAAAAAAAAAGAATCATAAATATTGTTAAGTATTGGCACAAATAGGAAAGATTTAGATTTAAGACTAGGTGAACTCTAGAGTTCCCCTGCCACTGATATTTCCATTTTTCTTTTGTATAGTGACTACTGACAATGAACAGTTTTGATAAAAGTTTAGGTGAGTGTTAGGAGGAACCACTCAGAATTTGAGATGGAGCAAAGCTGTAAAAGGTCTGGCAAAGGAAGAAGAGTGCTGCAAAAGTAAACGCCCTCTGAGAATCTTTCTACCCTGGCCATATCTTAGCTCACATCGAGGGAGAGGGACAGAATTCAAGGTAGGCCTAGGTTAATGATAGGAGACTGAAAATGCTTACAGCTCCAGCTGTGGTCAGGCTCTGAAGGATCTGCCAAAGGAAAAATTCCTAACTACAACCAACTGGGACTTCTGAAGAAAACTGTCATTTCAGCTAACACACCTGATCTGTGCTGAAAAAATACAGTGCATTGCTGTTGTTATAAGAATATACATTTTTTGCAGATACCTTTTTTCACTATGTTGGAAAAGCCACCAAGTGGTAGCATTGAGTAGGTTTTCTTTGTTGTTTTATTTTTGGTTCCAGGCACCTGCTTGTCTTTCTAGGAACTGCTGAAATCACAGCAGGACATCAAGATCTTGATGGCTACCTGTAATAGCCTTGGACCACAAGTAAAGATAACAATGAATTTTCTTTCAGCTGATGTCTTAAGCTTAGTGGGTAATGAATGTTGGGTGATTTGGGTCCCTTCTTTTTACAGTTTTTGTGTAATTTGCAATGTATTTTAGAACTTCAGTTATAGTTTTAATATCTGTTATTGGACTTGAAACCATGGTTACTTAATGCATACAATCATTGTAGTCTGATTACATCATTTAAATGCAATAAGAGATACTCAGTTTGTTTTTTCTGTTACACATAGTTCATCCCAATTACTTATTTGTTCAAAGTTAAGAAACTGAAGAAGCAATGAGAATGCAAGGACTCAGCTGCAAAACTGCAGATTTCTACAGTGTACAGCTTTCCACCTGACCTACTTGTCTGCTTGTCTAGTTTGCCTTTATGTTCACTAGCAAGAAAAAAAAGTCTATTTCAAGGGCCTGACTTATGTCATGGTAAGGCAAAGATCTAAAAAGGTGTAGAGAACCTGACCAGAAGATCATTGTATAACCAGGAGGTAGTGATCCATGTAGAAGTTAACCTGAGCAGGTGCTCTGTGCTGCACATACATCCTGGCCTTTGGGTCTGGGCTGTGCTGCACAAATTGCCTGGCAGCAGGATGATTGCAGCCACCTCATTGAAATGGAGGCGCCCACAGGCAGCTCCCACTGCATACTGGTGGTTATACCACCTGCCTGGCCTTGCCTGTATCTAGCAGTGCAGCTGGAAGTTCTTCTGTGGACATCCTTCCTGCTTGACAGTGGGAATGATGTACAGAGTTGTTTCCCTGTAAGAAAAGCCTATAATAGCTGTAATGACCCAAATGGGAGGAATCTGTTTTATGGACAGGGTCTGTACAGTGTGCTCTGTATGGGCTGGAGATGCTGCACCACTCAGGGTTCTCAGGATCTAAAGGCAAGTAAGATTATAACCTACACTAGACTGTCTCTATGGTGTTAGGTCTAATAAATGACATTTTAGGTGAAGGTTTATGGAGGTTGAATGTCTTTCTTACTGGAATCATAATGCACCAGCACATTGTGGTGCAAAACACAGAGGTCAGACAAGATTTGTTCTAATAGCAGATAGTCCTCTTCACTACCCTATGAAGCAGCTCTGGAACAATAGCTCAGAAGTAGAAACCTGTGCTACAGGCCTCAGAAATTAGACTGAGTTCCCACCCAGCAACTAGAAAGAGTCCTATCGAAGTGTGCAGATATTTAGTATTTGACTTGCTGATTTAAAAGTATATTTTGGTAAACTATCTTCTCTTTAGCATACTTAGCACTTCAAAAATCACTTAACAAAACATCTAAAATGCTGATTTGTCTGTTCTTACTGAATATTAATTTTAATCAAAATAGAGCTAGACAGAAATGTGAAAGAAGAAAATCTAGATAAGAAGAATTAAAAAACCCCCAAACACTTGTGTTTTCTTATTCTTAAAATAAAGTCTGTACAATCAATATAGGGAATTTGTGAACAGTATTTCTCAGTGCAGATCAGATGTACTAGCTAAAAAGGCAGGTTTCTTCCCTCCTCCCACATGTTTGTGAATTTGTAGTTAATAACTGCCAATTTTTGAGATCCCATTCTCTGAACTGCTATTTCATCTTGAAAAGGATCCATAAAAACATAGTTTGGAAGGTTGTTCTAAGAGGTCACTAATCCTACCTTCTTCTCCAGGTAGGACTGTTGCCAGCGCTACATGAAATCAGCTATGGCTTTGCTTTAGTGGCTCTTGCATTGCCTTGTTCTATTGAGCCACCTCATAGCTGAGTTTGTCAGTTGTTGTTCATGAGTTGGCTATTTTTTATTTCTTTCAATTTGGAAATTGTATTGCAGCAATGATGAAAAAGAGCAAAAGCTCGTGGGATGGTGGATCACAGAATCACACAATTGTCACAGTTGGAAAAGACCTCTAAGACCACTGCATCCAACTGTCAACAAAAAAACAACACACAAGTAAAAAAAACCCAAACACATAAAGCCCCCCACCTTGCCATCCCACTACAGCATGTCCTGAAGTGCCTCATCTACGTGTTTTTTGAATATCCCCAGGGATGGTGACTCCACCACCTCCATGGGAAGCCTGTTCCACCACCTGACGACTCTTTCAGTAAAGAAATTCTTCCTAATATCTAATCTAAACCTCCCCTGGTGCAACTGCAGTTGTAGAGAGCGATGAGGTCTCCCCTCAGCCTAAACAATCCCAATTCCCTCAGCCTCTCCTCATATGATTTGTTCTCCAGACCCTTCACCAGCTTGGTTGCTCTTCTCTGAACTCACTCCAGCACCTCAGTGTCCTTCTTGTGGTGAGGGGCCCAGAACTGAACATGGTACTCAAGATGTGGCCTTGCCACTCCCGAGTACAGAGGAATGATCACTTCCTTCCTCATGCTGGCCACACCATTTCTGATACAGGCCAAGATGTTGGCCTTGGCCACCTGGGCACACTGCTGGCTCATATTCAGCTGGGTGTTGACCATCATCTCCAGGTCCTTTTCCTCCAGGCAGCTTTCCAGCCACTCCTTCCCAAGCCTGTAGTGTTGCCTAGGGCTGTTGTGACCAACATGGGTTCACCAGGGGCAAATCATGCCTGACAAACCTCATGGCCTTCTACAACAAAGTAAACCGCTCAGTTGATGCACAGCAGGGGGTTGACATTGTCTACCTGGACTTCTCCAAGGCTTTTGACATGGTACCCCACAATAGTAGTCAATAGTTCTTTCTAAAAATGGCAACCAGTCACAAGTGGGGTCTCCCAGGGATCAGTATTTAGTTCAACTCTGTTTATCTCAAGTTGGATGTTGGGATCAAGGGCACCCTGACGAAGTTTGCAGATGACACCAAAATGAGTGGGGAAATTAACACTCCAGAAGGAAAAGCCACCCTCCAGGAAAAACTGGACAGGCTAGAGGAGTGGACTAGCAGAAATTTCATGAAGTTCAGCAGATACAAGCTTAGGGTCTTGTACATGGGAACTCATAACCCAGGAACACAGCTCAGACTGGGTTACACGTGGCTGAAGAGCAGCACTGTGGAAAGGAACCTGGGGGTCTTGGTGGACAACAAGCTCAACACAAATGAACAGTGTTCTGCGGCAGCAGAGAAAGCCAACAGGATACTGGATTGCATTAACAAGAGCATCACCATCAGAGATAAAGAAGTCATTATCCCACTCTATTCAGCGCTGGTCAGACCTCATTCAATTTGGTTCCCACTTACAAAAAAGATGTGGACAGCCTGGAGAGGGTCCAAAGAAGGGCCATGAGGATGATCAGAGGACTGGAAGACCTACCATGTGAAGAAAGGTTGAGAAAACTGGGTTTGTTCAGCCTTGAGAAGAGTAGGCTTAGGGGAGACCTTATTACCATGTACCAGTCCATAAAAGGTGGCTACCAAGGTGATGAAGACTCCCATTTTACAAGGAGTCACATGGAAAAGACAAAGGGTAATCGGTAGAAGTTACGCCTTGGGAGATTCTGATCAGATTCCAGAAGAAAATGTTTCACCATGAGAACAACTAGATACTGGAATAATCTCCCAAGGGAAGTAGTGGATTCCCCTGCACTGGACAGTTCTAAAACTCAGCTGGGCAGGATGCTGGGCTATCTCATCTAAGTTTACCTTCAAAGTTTGGACTAGATGATCCTTGAGGCCCCTTCAATCTGGTATGGACCATATGGAGGACATGGCACTTGGTCTTGTTAAACCTCATACAATTGGCCTCACACCATCAATTCAGCCTGCCCAGATTCCCCTGCAGAGTCTCCGTACCCTCAAGCAGATCGACAGTCCCACACAATTTAGTGCCATCTGAAAACTTGCTGAGGGTGCACTGTACACAAACTGATGTCATGATGTTGTGAAAAGAAAAATTCTGTTTTGGGTAGTACTAACAAAAGTCGTCTTTAAAAACTGAAGGAGAATTCTTGGGCTTGGTGAAGCCTCAGCTGAAGTTGCATGACTTTTTAGCACCACTCTTAAAAAGGAGACAGAAAGATGAGAGGATGCCCAGGAGAACAGGCAAGAACAAGAAATAATAATTTCATGAAATGAGTTTAAATGAGAAGAGAGGAAAACTAAGAGGGAAAGATCTCAAGTATGCAGCAGGTTGCTGCAGAAGGTAACAGCAATCAGATACTGCGAGTATCAGGTAAGAGCTGACTATCAAGAAACTGGTTGATTTCCTCTGATGGAGTTTAAGGTTGGATATCAATTCAAGATGTGGTTATGTTATGACATTATGAAATTATGATCATAAGTGGCTTTTAGGAGCGGGTTAGCTAAAATCTAGCTGCTTCATGAGATCACATTTAAATAGATTGTTTCCTTGCAGTTCGAGACAGACCACTTTTCTGTAATTTCTCTGAATTTGGAAGAAGGAATGCTTTGAATACTAAGCAAACACATGAACTATATGGGAGCTTCCTCTTCACGGGTATTTAAGCTTAACATGAGTCTTGGCACATCAGATCTGCGTCTGGCAAATTAATTTATCTAATATGGCTAAACAGAACATCATGGTCCTTTCAAGTTATCATAGCATTCTGAGACTAAGAAAGGTTCAGTGAGCTGTAGTTGGCTACATTTTCTGGCAAAGTGCTTGTTTTTAAAAATTCCACCTCTTCGTTCCAGTTGGGAACAGAAACAGCAGTGCCAACCTGGATTTGGGTATCCTCCTCCCATCAGTTTTGAGTAATTTAAGAATCTATATTTTGGAGTAATTAATCTGCACTGCTATGTTTCCTTTGTTTTAATTCATTCACCACAGACCTGAAAACATTGGTCTGAAGAGGCATTTCATTCCTCTTTCTGTCTATGTTACTAAGGCATTGGGTGATAAAGATGTCCTTGTGTGGAGATCCCAACTATGAAACTAAGTTTCATGCAGGAACTTCATACTTCCTCATTGGCATAGCAGGAATGTAATACAAAGGCAAAGATCTACTACTGTTTGGAACTCTGACCACAGCAATTTAAAAATAAATTATGTACAAAAGTGTGTTTTGTCCCTGCCTGTATGGTCAGTCTAAGAGATATTACATTTGTTTACTTTCAGGGTTTTTTTCCCACTTTGCAGACTGAAAGACACCAAAGAGACCTGGTGCTCATCAGATATTTATGTTCATAAATACTTCCTTGGGACTGTCTTTGTGTCACCTTGCCAGGATACACTTGCTTTATTTTCTTTTTTAATTGTGCAGAGCAGACAGCTTTTATTTTGCTGCAATTGATGCCACTGTTCATGACAGAAACACTGACTCTGTCACTGTTGCAATTCCTATGCAGTTTCTCATTCTTTCTGTTTTTGTCACAAGCAATTTCTCATTAAGAATATATTGTATATTGGTATTGATTCATTTGGAAGACAGAGAATGCAGAAGAAGAATTTGACTTCTAAACAAATAGTTTGTCTGTCCTTGTTTACAGAGCACCTTCAGATTTCTCATTCTTAGCAAAATATATTACTGCTTTGAAAGACCAATATATGGCAGTAAATAAAACAAATTTTGACTTCAGTATTTGGCTTTTTTCCTTTCCATCCTTGAGATGTTTTCTCAAGATGCTTTGCAAATAATAACTTAGAGCATGTAGAAGAAAGAAGGATTGAGTAGGTAAGTATGCTGTTGGTTATATATTTATCAGTCCTTCATGAATGCTGGATATTTTCACTTATATAAGTTAGACATGTGGAGCTGAGGAGCTAAGGAATAACTGCAACTTTTGGGTAATCAGTTTTTGTAAAGAATTACACAGACTTCCCTAGCAGTGTGGGATCTGTGGCATGTCTCCAGAACTTGGATTATCTGAAAATGGACAATTAGGATTTTGATAATAAGAGGTTGGTTATTAAAAGAAAATACGGGCCAGGAAAAGAAGATAATTATCATTTAGCACTATCAGGAAATTGCAAGTGAAATATATTATCCAGCAGAAAAGAAAAGCTCTTTGTCTGAGGGTCAACAATTATAAAACCTTTGGAATCAAAGTAATAATGATAATTATATTTCTATTTTAAGCATCAAGTATTATTCCCAGGGCTAAGGAAAAGTTCACTCATGAGCAGCCAATCAGCCATAGTGCAGTTTTGGTACAGTACAACTTCTGCACTTACAAAACCAGCTAATTCTATTTTGTCTTCTGAAGATGTTTAGGAGGTTGCAATAATAGGCCAAAGCCATTCAAAGTACATAGGGAAATGCAGATTTTTCTTCATATAAGTAGCTCCTTGTCATGATAATAAGGTCCTCTTACAGTTTTGGGGTTTTTTTCATTGTAAATGATATATAAATTCTCTTTTTCTTCACAGAGCATGGAAAGATGTTTGGGGCTCTTTGCACAGTATAAATGCATCCTCTTCCTTATTCCTTTTCTCCAGATGTGACAGTTAGCACAATGTAGACATTGAAACAGTAGAATGAGATGGAAGACCATCTCATTTTTCCAACTGGGTTTCTTTAAAATACTAATTTCAAATACTCTATTTTAAAACATATTCCTGAGTTAGTGCTTGTGTTTCAAAAAATTTATGGCTGTTTATCTATGAACAGGAAATTTGGTGGTTGCCGATGGCACAAAACTATGGTTCAGATGCCATGGGTCTGAAGACATGGACCTCTTAGACTGAGTCCAGAGGAGGGGTACAAAAATGATCAGGGGACTGGAATGCCTCTCCTATGAGGAACGGCTGAGAGAATTGGTGTTGTTCAGCCTGGAGGAAAGAAGGCTACATGGAGACCTCATTGCAGCCTTTCAGCACTTTAAGGGAGCCCATAAGAAAGATGGCGACAGTCTTTTTAACAGGCCCTGTTGTGACAGGACAAAGGGTAATGGTTTTAAACTATGAGAGGGTAGATTTAGACTAGACAGAAGGAAAACATTTTTTATGATTAGGGTGGTGGAAGAGGTTGCCCGGAGAGGTGGTAGATGCCCCATCACTGGAAACATTCAGGGTCAGATTGGATGGGGTTCTGAGCAACCTGATCTAGCTGAAGATGTTCCTCTTTACTGCAGAGGGATTGGACTAGATGACCTTTAAAGGTGCCTTCTGACTCAAACAATTTTATGATTCTATGATTCTTAGCTATGCTGCAAACTTCTTTTTGACCTGAAAAATTATGGTCCTCCACTTCCTCCTAATTCTTGTGGAGGGTGAACTTCTGATTCTTGCATATCTCCATGTTGACCTAGGAGATGGACCACAGGGAGGAACAGAAAGAGCCTGTGTCCTGCTGTGTCTTAGATCATCAAAGGCAAAATGGAGGTAGTACAGTTGTGTTATATTCTTACCCTATCCCATTTATATATTGGGGCAATTACTTGGAGCAAACCAAAATCTCTGGAGCAGTGAATGTACTGTACTTTTTATTATCTTGTACTTGTTCTTCAAAACCAGATTGCAAAGCAAGAATATCACTTTAGTGCTGGGCAGAGTTCCTGGAGGGTACTGTAATGTGAACAGTAATGATCAGAGGGGAAGAAAGGAACTAATACCCTGCAAACTTGGCGTACAAAGACATGCTAAAACCTAAAAGGACTATAGAAAATTAAAAAAAAACCCAAACAAATAAACCCTCTTTTTCTATAAACAATAGCTTTTATATTTTTCTATAGCTTTTTTATTGTTTCATCAATTAAATCCACATGCAAGTGAAATCAAAGCACTCCCTTTTGGCAAGTAGGAAATGAGAGCTGACATGTCAGGTCTCTTGGGCCCTCCCATTTTAATTTCCCTTGTACTTCATTGTGAACACCTATGAGCAAGTTGAACACTCATTTTGAAGTCCAGGGGAATAGTTAATTTTTTGCGTAGTGTGTCAGCAGCAAATGATTTCCATAAATACTTTTCTTATGATTCTCTTTGATTTAATAGAGCTACTTTTGATTCAGGCTCTCTGCCTGATTCTAAAGCTGACAAACAATCATTTGACTGTCACAGTAATTTTTGTGCAAAGGTAATTTCTGTCTTGAAAAGAAAAAGAACTACAATAGTAGGTAGCAGAACTAGGTCACTATTTCTGAGAGGAATCAGTGGAGCATATTATTTAATTTCTAATCAAAAGACTTATACTGATGGGTTCTCCTATGATTTACCACAGAATGATAACAATATTCAGTGTCACTGATAGAGGTTTCCAGCAAAGTTGAAAATGAAAATAATATTTTCCCTCTCTTCTCCCAGCTGTTGTTTGCAACATAGAGGTGCACAAATAGAACATTCTTATTTGTTCAGTTCATTCAAAAATATTGATTTCTTTCCTGGTTAAGAAATGAACCAGGAATCAACTGGGAATTTTTTCTGTTTCGTAGGAAAAGATAGTGAGATAACAGTAGGATCTTCTTGGGAAGAGACATAGAAACAGAAAGGGGTTCTAGGTAGGGATTTGGGGGAACATGGTAGGAGATGAAGGTGTTATGGGAGAAAGATTTGGGAAGTAGGCAAGTCACAGTGAGATTTTGAAAAGATTGGTCTATTAGCTAAATCTAGCTTGAGACTTGTGGGTAGATACATGCTGGTCTCTCTGCAGGATAGCTCCATAAAGTCACTTATGATTTACTCTTTTTTGGTTTTTGTGTGTGTGTGTGAAGGTTAGAATCTCACTGTCTCTGTTTGCTCCCTCGGGAAAAAGCACCTATTGTGGTACCAGAACATATGAATATTTAACCTGTTGATGTTGTTGAAATTTGAGTGCTGTTAGCTTTACGTTGAACAGTCACCATTAATTAGGAGAGCTGTAGTCTTGAATGCTGTGGCTAGATACGATGTTGCTAAGTTAACTCTAGTTGGTGATATGTCTTTCTGCTGAGAGTTTAGTGCTGCAGCATTCCTTAGGGACTGGAGCAAGAAGTGTTTCCAGGTAGCATATGGATATGCTTTGAAATTGTATCCAATGAGTTTTATTAAACACATTGTTTTCAAAATTGTGGTTTTATTTTTCTGCTTTTTCTTCTTTGCACATTTTCTTTGCAGTCAGAGGTACTGATGATAAGAAAGCTTCTCCATAAGAAGGGAAATGTTTAGTAGAAGATAACCAGCATCCTTTAGATTTCTTCACTTACAGCTTTTATTGAAGAGTCTATGCATGAAGTTAAGATGATCACAATAAGATTCCTTAAAGTGACTTTAATCCTCCTGGGCTATGTGCTGCTTAACATTAGATTTAGGGAGTTGTAATGAAGAATTTGTTGATTATAGCAATCTTGTACTGGTCTAACACATTCTGAGCTGTGCTTTATGACTGCAATTGCAGCTATCATATATAATTTAGTTTGGACAAAGTGATTTTGCTTTGTACACCTTTACAGTCACTATTTGCTGTAGCCATGAAACTGTGCTCCCAGTTGTTGAGGCAGCTCTCTGTATCTCAAGTTGTTTCCTTGTGTGCAAAAGCGGTTAAGTTCTGTTCCAGTGTATTTCTCATGCTAACAAAGATAGATGCAGATAACCTCATGAAAGTGATTTCCCTTTTCTGTTTCTGGCTTGGGCTGAATGTGATTCTCCCTTCGGGCTACAGCACTCCACTCGGAGTAATTAATTTCTAAATGGTGTAAGCATATATATGTGACGATAACTGTTGGAATACTCTGCTTTTTAAGGCAGAAAACTGAATAAGCTAGATCTTTGTTATACTAAATAACTGGAAAGTCTATGTGTCATTTGCAGAAATACAGTAATGTGTGAATCATCTTTTTTCAGAAGAGAGAATTTGAAGAATTCATGTTTGCTGTCATGCAAAAAATATTAGCTAGTAAAAAGAGCATAAATGAAGATTAAACGTTTTTGTAATGGTTAGCAGCAATGTCAATTCACTGTTCATTTCTCTGGGTAGAACTAAAACTGAACTATCCTGTCTTTTTGAATTTTAGACTTTAAAGTTTCAAAGCCGTAATAGAAAACTACTGTGTTTCAGGTAGTTACTAAGCAGTGTTTCACCACAGGCCATTTTCTAGTGACCACTATGTGGTAGCTGTTAAACTGGTCAAATGGTAAGCGTTCATGGGAGATGGTTAAAGTAGTTAAATGTTTTGAATACAGCTGTTCTGATAACCTAGCTGTTTGCTCATATATGTATTTATGTTTATGGTTAGATATATGTAAGTGAAAAGGGTTCTGCACAAGGGCAACTTTGTGCTTGGATGATCCCTGGCTGCCAGGGTGTTCCTGAGAGGGCTGAAAGGCCTGTTCTGTTCACGCTGACAAAAATGGTCAGAGCCTTGAAATACATAAGTACGGACCCTGCTGCACCCAGAACAGCCTCTGACTCTGTCCTGTGCCAGTCTAGTGCTCTTCTGCTGCATTGTCTTTGTGGTGTGTGACTATTTCCCCTCTCTATTTGAGAATCTCACCTCAGGATCTGACACTTTTTGTATGTGTGAGTTGCAGCTTGAGTATCAGGCATTGCAAGCCCTCTGTAGCTCTTTAAGTAATATGGATACAGTTCTTCTACATGAAGAACTGTTTCCAAGCCAAAACGAACAAACCTGTGAAAGTGATTGTAATGCAGATCTGTTGATTGTGCACATAAGGGATCCTGACTAAGAGATTTTGGCTTTGCAGATGGCGGTCAGTTGCCTTTGCAAGTGTCTGGAATAAGGTAAGCTGTCCAGCATGGTGAACTTTACAGAGTGAAATTTTTAGTCTGCTGATGCTGTTTGGTTATCAGATGTAAGCAAAATGTGCAAGTTGGCTGCATTCCCAGCTGTCTTAGGTAATTTGACAGAGCTGTGACTGGGAACAATTTTAAGTTTAATTTGTGGCTAAAAAAACTCATACCTTATTTCTGGTTTGTGTGTGTTGGTATCATGGTGCCTTTGGCAGGCAGGCTATTGTAGTCTTCACAGTGCTGCACACAGGGCTAATGTTCTTGCATCCGTTCCAAAGAATCAGTCAGGAAATATCCATAAGAGCAGCAACAAGTTTTCTGCCTGAGTACTTTTACATAAGTAGGCTGTGATAAAGAGTTAAATTCTTGGAAAGCGATGAATGTGAAGATGTGCAAAACAGTGCTCTGTCAGAAGAATGAACAAAATCTACATGGGTTTTCTATGACTTCATAGTTCTGCAGGTTGCTATGAATGTGTGGGATTACTTTTTGAAGACAAGACTTCAGGCATTTCGCAGGTGAATTAAATATGAGCAACATAAAATTATTTGACATGTTGTTATCTGCAATATCTCAGCGCAGCACATGAGTGACTGGTCTTACCTGCTTTACAAAATTATCAGTCAGCATAAATGCTCTTAAAGAAACCATGTATGCTTAACAAGAACTGAGCTCTTGTTATTCTTTACGCCCATGTGACCTTGCAGAATCTGGATTATAGGTCATTCCTGACACAAGAAAAAACTGGTGTCAGAATATTTATTTTCATATATATTTGCAGCCTTATTTTTTTTATTCAGCCTGTCTATGTTCGGAGAATTCAGGTGAAGCTTGTTGCCACGATTAATGAGAAGGGTTTTCCTTCTTCATAACAGCAGAGGTCCTTCAGCCTGTCAAGAAATCAAAACCCTAGACCTCTGAACTTTGAAATTCCTTGTTTTTTACTTTCTCAGTTCTTTACTGTTCCATTTTACTTTTTCCATACAAAACCTGTTCACTTTTTATAATGCTGAACTTACTCCCCTTTATCCTTCTGTCCTGTCTCCCACTTCAGATTTATAAAATTCCTGAGTCAGTCCTAAAGAAGGGTGTCTGCAAACTGTAATATGTGTCCTTTCTGAGTCCCTGCTACTTGCCTTTCAAACTGTCATAGATCAAGTTACATTAATTGTACAAAAGGGATTAAGGTAATAAGTCATAAATGTATCTAATCTATTCAATAATAAAATAATATTAAATTAATATAATTATTCATAAATTTATCATATGTGGTCCAAGACTGGTTTGATTGTTAAATTCATTATTAGTGAAAGTCCATTCAAGATTGGTTTTACTATATGTCTAATTTACATCTGTTTATCTTGAGTGAGTATTACCCACAAATATTTGCTTGTCTCCCTTGTTTTGAGCTACATTGGTACCTTAGAGTAAGAAGCCACAGTTTCTTACAGCTTTCATTTTGCTAGATTATCCAGTGTAGCTTTGTTTCTTTCTTCAGGTGAGAGAGACTTTCTTTTTTCCTCTGGCAGTCATATATGTTCTCTGTGAGTGTTTCAGTTTGTCCTGGTTTGAGTGAGAACAGAACAATTCTGTTCAGTGATTTTACCTTTCAGCTCAGTTCTTCTAACTAACTGCGCTGTCTGAAGTTAGCAGCCTGTTCTCACAGTGTCTGCTTCTGGCAGTGATCACACCCCATGTTCAGAGTTACTGCCAGGGATTGGTGTGCAGACCAAGGCCACTGCTGGATCTTGTGCACCACGCTGGGGGTGCAGAAAGCAACAGGCCACACCTGCAGGGAGGAGAGGACAGGACAGGTGACCCCAAACTGACCAACGAGGGATTCCACCCCATATATGTCATATTTGGTATAAAGCTGAGGGATCATGAGGGTCTTGCCCCTCTTGGCTGGCTTTGCTGGCTGTGTTCAGTTTGGCTCACGTCCTCTTTCGGTTTTTGCCTTTGAGCATCCAAAGAGGTCTCTGTCTGTTCTGCCTTCAATCCCAACTTGTGTGTTCGTGAATCTGGTACCGGAATCCAGCTCTTGAACACAGCTCCTGTCTGCTGCGGGGCCCAGTCTGGGACTCCCCTGGTGCCTACTCCCCAGCATCAGTGGTGACAGTGATGTAATTACCATCAGAGGTGTTGGGTTCGATAGTGGTTTTGTATATATTTGTACATATTCCATTTTTATTATTATTTATTTTCTTTAAATCTGTTCTGGTTTCCTTTTCTAATGGCTCAGTCTCTCTCCCTTATTCCCTTTCTTGTCCCCTTTGGGGAAGGTGGGGGGTTGAGAGCATCTATTATAGGTCGAAAGGGCTAACCTGACCCTAAACTGTGACACAGTTAAAAGTACATTTCATGAAGTATGATTAAATGTAACCTCACTGTTCTATCTTAGTGGAATCTCACTGTAGTTCTGTGCAAAGGTACTAATATTTCCTGATTTATATATGTAATAAACAATTATGCATACACATTTTTATACTTTCTGAAGGAAATCCATGGGTGATATGCCTTAGGATTGTGTATATTTTTACACTGCTGCATCACATTATGGTTCATAATTATGAAGTGGTTCTACAGCTCTTCATCCTCTGCAGCTGCCCACAGATAAACCCATATTCTGGAACAGAAGTTTCTCCACCGATTTTGCACAGGGTGACAATGGTCTTTAATATTCCCCTGTACAGTGCTTTTTGTATAGTATTGCTGTCCTTTCCTGTATTGAAAATGCTTTCTGACTTCAGCAAATTTCATTAATATGCTTCTGCTTTCTTTACCCTTTTCTTGAAACAGTTCTTGTAAATCACGTATATCCTTGCAAACTGATTTATTTTGGACTATAAAATTCCTCTCACACCACTCCATAGCACAGAACAGAGTATCTTCTCCTTTGATTAGTTTCTTACCTGCTCACAATTCTTTTTCTGAGATGGGTTCTCCAGGTAAATAGTCTACTTTGTGGTACTTCATAGCAGATTGGTTTATGAGATTCAGGTCTAGTTTAGGTCTAGTTAATTTTCTGTGTTTTATTTTAGATTCTTTGTTGTTAGCATCATGTCTGCTGTCTCTAGACAAGCAATCTTACTGACAAAAAATCTTTGAAACTCAATTTGATGCAGGGAATTAATTAGTTTACCTCTTTTCCTTCATCACATGAAACTTCTCCATTTTTTCTTTCACCTAACATGACGTAACTCACCATATCTGAAAACTAGACTAAGATGTTCACCTATCTTAAGTTACTCCATCTGCATAGTTGCTCTACTTTTTTGTTCTGCTTATAACACCAATGGATCTATTATTTCTTGCTGGAGTTCATAGTCAGCCTGACTTCTGGCTATTGTCTTTCTTCTGACTTTTAAAATCATAGAATCATAGAATGGTAAGGATTGGAAGGGACCTCTGGAAATCATTGAGACCAACCCCTCTGACACAGCAGGATGACCCAGAGCAGGCCACACAGGAACAGATCCAGGTGGGTTTTGAAAGTCTCCAGACAAGGAGACTCTGCTGCCTCTCTGGACAGCCTGTTCCAGTGGTCTGTCATCCTCACAGAAAAGAAGTTTCTCCTGTTGTTGAGGTGGAACTTCTCTTTGCATATTTCCTAGTCCCTTCTTCCCTAATTTGCAACCTCCAAGTTTATCTTTTTCTAGTTTAAACAGAAAATGCTGCTAAGAGAAATACCTTTTTTGTACTTTGATATATTTTAGATTTATTCCTAAGCAACAAGAGGCAAGGCCATGAAATAAACATATGTGACTCCAAGTGACATCTTTGGCTTGTCTGTTTGAAATTAACAGTACAATTTGACACTTAAGGAGTTTTCATTTGCTATTAACATTTCCATTTGGCAATTTCTACTCAGTATAGCAATTCATTGACTTTATGCTTTAATGACTAAGAATTCTGTGTATTTATACGAATTAAAAATTCAATAATGTTCCTACATCTTATCAGCATGATGAATCCATTCTATTACTACCAGATTAATAATACCTCCATTCTCCTTCTACAACATAACACCCAAACTAGTTAATTCTTTTACTAGGACCCCATTCTCTAGTGGTGTATGTTTAAGAACATTAAGAAAATTCTTCTCCATTTTAGTTTAATAACTGTAGGAAAATAACCTTGATAATTAGATGGTATACAGTAAGACATTAAAAGAGGTCATTACGTTATTTTCAGTTTATGAAAATTATTTACATACTCAAAATCCTTGGTATTTTTTGGCTGAATTTCGTAAGCATTAACACAGCATTAGTGATAATGAACTACCTCTAAGAAGTGTTATAGTTAGCTCAATTTATAATATTTGTAAATTTTAGATATCCAGTTAAAATGCTATTGCAATAAGATGATCAATAAGCACTAGTTAGCTGAGATCATAATTAAGAATATTTTTAATGGTAGTTGTTGATACCTACTTTCCTGTTACTGATATCCTCTTTTCTGTGTCAGTGTATATTAAGGAATGTTTTGACTTTAGAGAGCTTGATGATAGTGAGCATGTGGGTGAGTGTTTACGGGTAAGGATGAGGGAGAATGTGAATAAGGCAGATATCTAGTTGGGTGTCTGTTATAGCTGGGATGCGGAGACAGACAAAGCATTCTGCAAGGGACTGGCAGAAGTTGCACAATCGCTGGCCCTTGTTCTGATGGGGGACTTCAACCTACCAGATGTCTGCTAGAAATACAACATAGCAGAGAGGAGACAGGCTAGGAGGTTCCTCGAGTGTATGGAACAGAACTTCCTGACATAGCTGGTAAGTGAGACTACCAGGAGAAATGCCTTGTTAGACCTGCTGTTCACAAACTGGGAAGGACTGGTGGGAGATGTGGTGGTCAGAGGCCATCTTGGCCTTAGCAATAAAAAAATTATTAAATTCTCAGTTCTTAGTGAAGTTAGGAAGGAAGTCAGCAAAACTTCCATCATGTACGTCTGGAGAGCAGACTTCAGCCTGTTCAGGACATTGGTTGAGAAATTGCCTTGGGAGACGCTCCTGAAGGACAAAGGGGTTCAGGAAGTCTGGACAATGTTCAAGAAGGAAATCTTAAAAGCACAGGAGCAGACAGTCCCCATGTGCTGCGTGACGAACTGTCAAGGAAGAGATTGGCCTGCATGAAAAGGGTGCTTTTGGTGGGATGCAGGGTAAAAAGGAGAGTCCTGTGGAAGAAAGAGCAGGTATCTCAGGATGACTACAGGAATCTCATTAGGTCATGCAGAGAAAAAAAATCAGAAAGGCAAAAAGCCCAGCCAATCTAGCCACTGTCATAAGGGACAACAAAAAAAGTATTTACAAATACATTAACAATAAAACAAGAGCCAGGGAGGATATCCATCCTTTATTGAATGCAGGGGGAACATTACAACCAAAGATGAGGAAAAGGCCGAGATACTTAATGCCTCCTTGTGCCTCCATCTTTATTAATCACACAAGCTACCCAGAGGTTATTCAGCCTCCTAAACTGCAAGATAAGGACGATGAGCAGAACAACCCCCCATAATCCAAAAGGAGGTAGTTAATGACCTCTCACAATCCATGTTGCCAGATGGGATCCACCTTAGAGTACTGAGGGAGGTGGCAGAGGAGCTCACCAAGCCTCTCTCCATCATCTGTCAACAGTCTTGGCTAACAGGGGAGGTCCCTGCATCATAAGCAGCAATTGCAGAAATACCAGCATAAATTAGACACTGAGGGATTGTCACAGCTTTTGATCTCCTTCTATGACCAGGTGACATGCGTAATGAACAAGAGAAAGGCTGTGGATGTTGCCTACCTGGATTTCAGTGAGGCCTTTGACACCGTCTCCCACAGCATTCTCCTGGACAATGCTGGCGGCTTGTGGCATAGACAGGCGGACTCTTTGCTGGGCTAAAAACTGGCTGGCCAGCTGGGCCCAGAGAGCCGTAGTGAAGGGAGTTAAATCCAGTTGGTAGACAGTCATCAGTGGTGTCCCCCAGGCCTCAGTGCTGGGGCTGGTCTGGTTCAGTATCTTTACCGATGATCTAGATGAGGGGATTGAGTGCGCCCTCAGCGAGTTTGCAGATAACACTGGATTGTGTGGGAGTGGTGATCTGCTTGAGGGTAGGGAGACTCTGCAGAGGGATCTGGACAGGTTGAACTGATGGTCTGAGGCCAACTGTATGAGGTTTAACAAGACCAAGTGACAGGTCCTCCATTTTGGCCACAACAATGCCAGAAAATGCTACAGGCTTGGGGAGAAGTGGCTTTTCCAGCCATTGCTGCCTGGTGAAAAAGGATCTGGGAGTGTTGGTTGACAGCTGGCTGAACATGAGCCAGCAGTGTGCCCTGGTGGCCAAGAATGACAGCAACATCTTGGCCTGTACCAGAAATGGTGTGGCCAGCAGAAGGGAAGAGATTGTCCCCCTGTACTCAGAACTGGTGAGGCTGGACCCTGAGTACTGTGTTCAGTTCTGGGCTTCTCAGCACAAGAAAGATGCTGAGGTGCTGGAGTTCAGAGAAGAGCAACCAAGCTGGTGAAGGGTCTGGAGAACAAGTCATATGAGGAGAGGCTGAGGGAACTGGGATTGTTTAGTTTAATGAAAAGGAAGCTGAGGGGAGACCTCATGGCTCTCTACAACTGCCTGAAAGGAGGTTGTAGTGAGGTGGGTGTGGCCTCTTCTCTCAAGCAAATAACAACAGGACAAGAGGAAATTGCCTGAAGTTACACCAGGGGAGGTTTAGATTAGGTATTGGGGAGAATTTCTTTACTGAAAGAGTCGTCAGGTAGTGGAACAGGCTTCCCATGGAGGTGGTGGAGTCACCATCCCTGGGGATATTCAAAAAAACATGTAGATGAGGCACTTCAGGACATACTCTAGCAGGACGTTGAGGTTTTGGGGCTTTTTTTGTTTGTTTTGTTGTCTGTTTTTCTTTGTTTGATTGATTGGTTGGGTTTTTTTTGTGTGGTTTTTTTGTGGGGTTTTTTTTTTTTTGGTTTGGTTTGGTTGGACACAGTGATCTTAGAGGTCCTTTCCAACCATCACAATACTGTGTAATTCTGTGTGACTACAAGAGATGCAGTGATGGAATGGTAGAGAAAAATTTTGATTTTGAATGAACAAGAAGTTAAGATTTTAAATGCTGAATCAAATGAGGGAAGCTGAAAGTTAAAGAAGGAAGCTGTGGTGAGGAAAAGTAAAGTAGACAACTGTATCAGATGGAAATTATATCCTATAAGTGATTTTAAAGTGTCCTGAGGAAAGTCAGGTGTGTGTTTGGTTAGTTTATTTTTGTACAGAATAATGGATATATAATATATATGTGAAAAAATGTCTAGTTTCACTTCAGGATTACTGTGAGAGGATCACAGATTTTAGGGACGGACATGACAGTTATCACAAATAGCCTGAGATTCACAGCCCAAATCTGAAATTCAGGTTTGTATTCTCAATTTGGTACATTACCACAGGAAAACACTGTTGAAATTCATCTATAATGAAGGTCTGGGATTGGATACTGAGGAAATTTGAGGGGTTTTTTCTAATCAAAACAGCATGGTGAGCACTCATGGAAGATTGTAGTTAAGAAGATCTTTGAAACTAATATGGAGAGGGTAGGTTCTTTGTGCATCACTCTTTGCTGAATCCATGCCATCTTAATCTATAATAATGGCACAATTTAAATATGACATGTAAGCACAAATGGAAATTAATGAGAAACAAATTTGGAACAGATGGGAGGAAACAGTTTTTCATGCAGAAAATGCTAAGCTCCTGTAATGACCACAGAGGTGAGGTTGTTGTGGAGGTAATTTAGAGGAAAGAATAATGGACTGTGTTATGACTCCAATATGATAATAATCTGAAATGACATTGTATGGCCTTTCCTTAATATCTAAGACCACGCTTTCCTTTAGGTTGCTGTCTTTGCATCTCCCAAGATGTCTTTTACAATTTTGTCCCTTATTTTGGATGGGGCAAACTTCTTGTTACTATAATGATACCAGAGATCTGGCCTTCACTGCCAACCATTCTGCAGTTCTGTTTCTTTTTCTGAGAGGAAAGGATATAATAGGAAATCTTCTAAGAGAACAGTTTCACTGTTGGTCCTAGGAGTCCAGATATTAATTTGAGTTTTGGTATGAGACTTACTGTCTGAGACAAAACAGTAGAGAGTGAGATGTCGTCCTACTCAAGCAAGTTACAAGCTCCATGTGGCTTTACCGTTAAATCATTTCAAAGTATGAAATCACAGATGAAAACGAACAGAATTTTTATTGTTACTGTGCCAATTTATTTTAAGCATTGTGCTGCACATTACATTGTAGGAGTTTTCTGATATATCTTTAGCTTATTTCTTCGCATTGCAGATAGACTGTATGGAGATAGAGACTCACAGGAGATCATTATAGAGTCAGTTTCTTGTACATCCAAGCAAATTATGAAATCAATTAGGAGCCAGAAGGGAATCTGCAACACTGTAGATAAAGTAAATGGTAAAACTAACATATGGATTCTTTGCATTTCTAATTTGCTCTTTCCATTAACATGTAATATATATATTGATGGAGAAGCAAAATAAATCCTGATAAATAATGTAATTATATACATAAATAGTTTATAATGAAAAAGAAACACCACTGCTATTTGCAGATTTCCACTTATGGAAAACGAGTATTTTCCGGTATTATTTTAGAAAATGCCTCTATGATTTGACACAGACTTGTTCCTGTGGACAAGACCCTGTGCTTTACTGCACTTGTAAATCACTGTTGAAGAAATGAAACAGAGAAAGCAAATTAAGAAGTTTCTTTTGTCACTGAAATATATCCTTTAAGCAGGCAGCAAAGCTGAGAATTAGACATTCTGATCAGCAGCTGGAGACAGACAAAGAAACAGCTTTGCCTTTTTGTTCCTCGGAATGTTCTGTTCATGCATGAACTGGAATGAAGCTGCTGCTTTGGACTCTGCACCATTAGTCATAGGTGAAAATGTGATACCATTTTTTCAGTTAAGAACTGGAAAAAAGCTGAGTTTCTTGTGAACAATTCCAATTTATTTCCTAAACGCTACCACCACTATGTGACCTTGCAACTCCATACATACAGCTTTCAAATTATTCAAGCTTTTAGGAGGATTATGTTGCAACCATATAACTATTTTTCAAATGTTTCAGAATGTGATTTCCTAAATATCTTTATGGTTATGAAATACAACATTTGCTGGTCAGGAGCTTTTATAGGTACTTTGATTAAAACAAGAAGTATTTTTCAAACATCATCAGAAGAAGTTAACATGGAGAGCAGGGTAGAGAAAACATACTCCCTGTAGAATTTAAGCCAGTTTTATTTATTAGAGCCCTGATGCTTATGAAGTATAGTGAGCCATGGGCTATATTCTGCTTCAGCAGCAGTGGCAATGGTGGTATATTGCTATACCACCTCTGTCTGACAAAGAGGTATTCTTTTAAAAATTCTTTAAAAAAATACGTTTTTTCTCAGTACTTCCTTGATGGGACACATGGCTTGGTAATGACTCCTGTTGCAGATTTCTGATTTTTGGGCAAGGTTATATAATGTTGGTTACAAAGTAGTTACAGAAGCCATTGAGATTTTAAAAAATCCTTGATTTCCTGGCTGCATTTCAGTTCATGTTATGATACGGATTGCCTCATATTTCTACCAGTTTGTCAACACCATCATTTGTGTACTGGTGGTGATGATTTTAGGTACATCACCTGCCTTTGAGAATGCTGACTGCAAGTTTAAACTGACCCTGCTGCACATCAGGATGGGAGCAGGTGTCATTGTGCTTGAGGCATGTGGAGAATATGCAGAAGGCAGTGCATCGTGAAATGGCTGTAATGATCTGAGGATCTGCATACGGTGGAGATCAAATGTGCAACACAGAAACATGTTCCACCTAGCCTCCTCCTCATATTCTTCTGAAGGCTCTGGGAGTTTTTTCCAGGAGGTAATGGGGTGTTGTTTTTCCTAAGGTAGATTTTTGGCTATTACTATTTACTCAGATATATTTAGTACTATGTATTCAGCTACAACATTAAATACAGGCTCCAGGTACAAAATTTTGTTCCTGTATTCACCTTCTCCAAATTCAAAGTTGCTTAGCATAGTAATAGTGATATAATAGAAAGAAAGAATATATGGTAGTCGTAAGAAGTGTGTAAAATCACAGAATCACAGTAGTTGGAAGAGACCTCTAAAGATCACCTAGTGCAACCCCCCTGCCAGAGCAGGATCACCTAGAGAAGATCACACAGGAACAAGTCCAGGCAGCTTTTGAAAGTCTCCAGAAATGGAGATTTCACCACCTCTCTAGGCAGACTGTTCCAGTGCTCTGACATTGGCTTTCCTCCAGTCCTCAGCCACCTCTCCTGTTTTCCAGGACTTTTCAAAGATTATGGAGAGTGGCTTAGCAATGTCTTCCACCAGCTCCCTCAGCACTTGCAGGTGCATCTCCTCGGGGCCCGTGGATTTGTGGATGTTCAGACTGCATAACTGATCTCTAACTCAATCCTCTTCAACTGAAGCAAAACCTTCCTTCCTTCTGACTTCCTCTGTGGTCTTCAAGGTCTGTGACTCCTGAGGGCTGATCTTAGACTGAGGCAAAGGTGACATTCAGTAACTCCACCTTATCCTTGGTCACCAGGGCACCTACATCATTCAGCAGCGGGCCCACATTTCCTCTAGTCTTCTTTCTGTCCCCAGTGTACTTGAAAAAGCCTTTCTTGTTGTCTTTGACCTCCCTTCCCATGTTTAGTTCTAAAGAGGCCTTAGCTTTCCTTATCGCATCCCTACATCCTCTGACAGCATTCTTGTATTCCTCCCAAGGGGTCAGACCCTTCTTCCATGTTCTATATACTTCCTTCTTCCACTGAATTTTATTCATTAGCTCCTGCTCATCCATGCAGGTCTCCTAACTCTCTTAATTGATTTCTTACTCTTCGTGATGCTCCTGTCTTGAGCTTGGAGGAAATGGTGCTTGAATATTAACCAGCTCTCTTGGGCTCCACTACCACCTAGAATCCTATCCCACTGGAACTCTCCAAGCAGGTCTTTAAAGAGGTCAATGTTAGCCCTTCTGAAGTCTAGTATGCTGATCCTGCTTGTGTCTCTGTGCCTACTGCATATGATCCTGAACTCCGTAATCTCATGGTCACTACATCCAAGGCTGTCCTCTACCTTCACATCCTTGACAAGTCCCTCCTTATTTATCAGTACAAGGTCCAGTAGTACTGCCCTCCTTGTCAGTTCCTCCACCACCTGCATCAAGAAGTTATTGTCAGTGCTCTGGAGGAACCTCCTGGCCTGCATGTGCCTGGCTGTGTAGTTTTTCCAGCAAATGTCAGGATTAATGAAGTCCCCCATGATAACCAGAACCTGTGATTGAGAGACTACTTCCAGCTGCCTGTAGAAGGCCTCATCAGCTTCTTCATCCTGATCAGGTGGCCTGTAGTAAACACCCACAATGATGTCTCCTATATTAGGAATTTTAAGTGGTAAAACCAAGGAGATATTTGTGGATGTATATATGTATAATCTTAATATAAGCAAAGAATAAGGTCACGAGTCATTTACAGAAAGTCAAATATTTACTAGCTGATTACTATATTTAAGTAAATATACCATTTAAAAATATGTATTTTTTTTAAACTCAAAAGCAGAGTTCTAAACAGACTTTTAACTTTAGCTATTAATAAAATTAAGGTAATTAAAAGAAGTGGTAAAATCTGCTGTAAAATTGGTAGTAATGAGATATTCTTTATTTGCTGAAGCTTACTGTAATGTGTGAAATTATCTGCCAGTTTGAAATAAGGATTAATGTTGTTCTGTTTTGTTAAGCGTATCTGGATGATAAAGATAAATTGTTCTAGGTGGAGACACAAATTACAAACACAACTGAGGTTGTTTGCCCTGTATATAAAACTGAGAATACATCTTCACTGAAGGGATTTTTCCCCTGTAGAAATGTGAAAATTTACCTAAGTATGAAACATAATTGATCTTTGAATGCTTGACAAGTCAAGGACAGATTTATGAACCATTTTGAATAGAAGTAAGGAAATGTTGGCTTTTGAAAATTGTTTCCATTAAGAAAGTTCTTGTTTTCATATCACTTCTAATGCCAAACCAGGGTGGTTTTTTTTGTGAACTCTGAAAAACAATTGCCAATTTTAGACTGATGCAATGACCTTTATTCCATAGTTTAATAAGAATTATTAAATATGGATGTTGGTACTTGGTTAGTACTGTCTCTGCATATTAAAGTCAAATACTTGATATAAATGTCTGGCTGCATAAGTCTCCTGTCCTAGGCTTAAGAAGTCAGTTTTGGAAATGCTTATGTGTGAAAATCGTTCAGCATGAAGCAAAGTCTTTACTTGTGAAAGGTGTAATTGTACAAAATAAAGTTTTATATAAATGATCTATGAAATTTTTTTTGGCTACTTAGAATTTAGTAGAAGCTTTTCTTGGGTACATTTAAACCCTTAAGTGCTGGGATAATGGTGTTTTTTTTCTAAGGAGCCAAGAGGAAAGCTAACTTTGCTGTCTCACCTGTTGGTGATCTCATGTTTGGTTTTAGCTGCATCAGAAATATGCTGCTCCTGGATGCTTTTAAAACATCTGCCTGTACCACTGAATTTTGTTTGTTTGTTTTGTTTTAGTGGAGCTTGTGAACCTGTTGCTGTTGTAGTCTGAGTAACCTGCATGAAAAACCATGCAAATACAGTAAGAAGGCCCTGAATTGTCTGCAGTTGGAGCTAACTTTTTGTCAGAAGAGCTAGTCTTCTAACAAGCACAGTAAATGAACTCTATTTAAGTCCCCATGTTTGCTGTATTCTTGCTACTTTCAAAGAGTCCTAACTGTCAATCAGAAGAAGACTCTGGATTAAGGAATATTTACAGGTGTACTGTGTTGCTTCTCTTCCTGACTGCCAGACAGCACTGTGGAAAACATCATTCATTCCCACTGTTTAACAGGTGGCATTGTCACTTCTTATTTGAATGTACAAGTGTTAAGTGATGGGAACTCAGTGAATGAAAAGATTGGTATGTGCTGACACTATTTTCATTTGGGAAGGAAGATGCTGCTATGTTTACTTCTGATGAAGTGAAAGTTAACTATGTAACCACAAATTAATGAAGGTTAATAGCAAATTATTGAAAAAATATAATTTCAAAGATGCAGTGAACAGTTCTGTCTGCACATAGTTTGTTGTAATTTTCTGAATCTGTTGTCACATGAATCAATTGCATTTGCTGTATTTACAATTTGATGCCAGTTTTATTTCACTGTTTCTGCGCATGTGGTTGAAATGCACTATGTAATGCTTCTTTTCAGGGAAGTTTTAAAATGCATATGCATAGAACATATTCCTATTGAAGATATCTTTTTTTTTTATTTTTTAAAGCTGACCTCACTCCTAGCATTGTAGGTCTATCTTGTAGGAGCAACCTGTTTTTTATCTTGCCACTGCATGAGGTTGGCACTTCAGGCTCATTTTCTCTGCCCAGGACAGATGAGGAAAAGTAAGTAAGATCTTACTCTCTGTGTGCCATTGCCAGAATTATCCCAGAAGTCCAAAGAAAGCAGCTATTAAGGATAGCAGCTGTTTTACAGATCATTGTTGAAGATCTCGGACACAATTTTTTTTCCTGCAAGTTGTCTAGCAGTGTGAAGACTGTACAAGCTGTACATAATGCTCCTGAACTTGTTTTGTATTGCACAACAGTTTCTAAGAAATCTGATTTAATATAGACGAATTAAAAAATCCCCTTCAAAACATTTTCCCAAGAAAGGTTGTTAGGGTACTTTAAGGGCCTACTGGAAATAACACAGGCTTCCAGAAGAGGTTTGGAGGCTACAGGACAGTCCTGAAGCAGCAGAACATTTTGAGCTTTACCAAAATAATTGACTGAGATTCTTATATAGTCAAAAAATGACTGGAGTAGTTTTTCATGATGAGTGGAACATGCCACACAGATGTAAAAATAAATTCAAAATACAGGTGTCCATTTCTGAAGAATTCCAGTGGAAGCTTACTCTCTGTTTCAGCAAGTAACTAAGAGAAATATATAGTTTCTTCTAGGCAAGTATGTAACCAAAGACAGTGGTGAAACATGTCTTACCTGGCTTTGGTCATTTTTTTTTTATTTTCAGTGAACAGCATAAAGTTTATAAAGCAATGATAATGAGGAAGATAACACTGTAGAATGTGCTGACTCTTCTAAACCTTTCCATGGCATGCTTGTCTGTGATCATGGGGGACTCAAAGACCCTAGCAGTCCCTTCTGGGCATATGTATGAGAGCAAATTCTATTTTTGCTAATAAAATGCTCAGTTGGAACCAGCAGCCATTATCATGGGTATTCAGGTTTTGGCATAGATGAAACAGAAAGAGAAGCTGCTTTCCTTTCCTGCTTTTTTTTGGTCCATTCTATACATAAATCATGACACCATCTACAGTGTGACTCTGCGATGCAAGTGCCAGTATAGGGGCAGGTTTATATTTACTTTAACATTCATTGGTCTTTCGGCTAGCACAAATCAAATGAGAGTCAACTATTTTGCATTCTGGTTTTAGTTGTGTTGTCTGCTGTCTGTAGATTATTAAAAATTGCTTATACTAATTTTCCTGGTTTCTTTTTAACTAAAAGGAGGGGATAGTCATTCTTATTGTTTAAAATACCTGACCTTGGTAGGGAGAAAATTGGTTCTGGTTCACTGTACTAAACCCATTGGATTGGGAAATAAATGTTTTCACCATTTTGGAAAAGCTGACATTTCATCTCCCTTTTATGCTGGAATGGAAAATCAGAGTATCAAAATGCTTCAGGGATAATAAAAAAAAGTATATTTTGAAGAAAGATTATCTAAATCCATAATCCAGATTTTATTTCAAACAAAGTTTGAAAAATATATTTAGAAACAGTTGTTTGAAATGGGAAGTTTAATTTAAGAAATATCAAAATCAAAACCAAAAGGTTTTTGGTTTTCTTCTCTGCAGATGGAAAGAAAAATCAATAATTTTGTTGACATTGTCAACAAAAATGTTATTTTGGACAATGTGATTTTTCCAGAGAGGAAAGTACTGAAAGTATTCTGTGTTGAAACGGCCATGTTGTACTGAGGTTTTTTACAGATACTGCCCTTAAGGGTCCTCTTGGTGACAGAGAGGAATAATCATCTGGCAGTAAATGAATGATGGAGAAAACTTTGGGTGAAGGAGAGTTCCTTTAGCAGAGTAACGACTTAAGGTTATATGTTTCTCCATCCTGAAGAATAGCCAAGCAGTTATTTATTCTTCATATGTTGCAGCAAGAGTAGAATCAAGCCAGATATGGAAATACTGTTTTCTTTCTATCTATCTATCTATCTATCTATCTATCTATCTATCTATCTATCTATCTATCAATCACAATCTTAAGAAGCAACATTGGTTAGAATAAGATTCATCAACCCATCTTTCTTAGTTGAAAGTGAGGTTCTGTATTCAATGCATCATGTGTAGATGCACCCAAATTGACTCCAAACCACTTCATCTGGAACCTTAAGTAACGTAGCCCCTCTAATACAATGCTCTGTTTGAGATGACTGATAAATCTTACTGAGAAATTATTCCAGGCAGCGAGCAACAATAGCACATGTTTCCTGCTTCGAGGATCTTGGCATTGTGGTGCCCTGCGTTGCATAGACATACAGTTTTATACCTGATCCTATACCTTTGCACAATGCTGCATTGCACAATGAAGACACATTCTTAGATATGAAAAAAAAATTGTCATTTAGGGAAGCTTATTTAAATGAGATGAAGATTGTAATTCATTATGTTTGTTCTTTCTTTTCAGTTCAGCCCACTTAGAAACGACAGGAAAAAAAACCCCAAACTCAAAGATACTTTCATCACCTGATAAATTATCAAAAATAGTAGGCATACTTTGAAATTTTTTTCAGTAAATACTTGAAGAAAATTTGATGATGTAGTGTGATTTTAGTCAGTGACTAATTTGATGGCTATAGTGTAATTTCTAAGTTCTTGGGAGAGACAGAATTTCAGAATTACCCTTTACATTAGAAGGAGCAATAAGATGTTGTGCTGATGTCTAAAGAGGTTGTACTTTCTCATCACTGGAGGCCTGGACAGTGTTGGGAGTGAAGATTTTGTGTGGTTCATTTCATCCTAAAGTAGACCCCCACATTGGCCAGGTGAACCACACCCTAGGCTGCACTGGTGGGATTATCACCAGCTCTCCTTTGTACAGGGAAGACAGACAACTCAGGTGTGGAATTATAAATGGTTAACACCTGAAATTAAATGAGATTAGTATCACTTATGTAGGGCTCCTCTTTTCCAGTTCTCTCTTCTGTGTCCTCTACCCTTTTCCTTTCACATTTCCTATGTATGCTTCCTTTTCATTTGATGTTTCAGTTTCTTTCTTGCATGTTGCTTCCTTGGAATTACTTGGAAGCCCTTTCTCCAGTTTCTGTATTCACCAGAGAACACTGTACTTCTTACAGTGCTGAATAAGCACAGCACAGCAAGTTCCTCAACAATCATACTCTGTCTTCAGTTCAAAAAGGTAGTTCTAAGAAGATGAGAATTTCCTTAACTGAGAGTGGGGTTTATTCCTCCACAAGTCAGGAGCATTTTATAAAAGCATGCAGGGAGAACTGGGTGGAGATGAAGTTTTTTTTTCTATCATAGCATTAAATGTAAACACCCAGCAGGGATTGCAAAGGTGGAGCATGTAGTGTTGATGGTAGAGCATTTTTGCTGGCCATGCCCAGGCTTACCTTCCACCAAGTCTCCACTTTCCTTGCCAGGTGTGAAAAGAAAGCTTTAGCTAGAAAGCTGGTATGCTTTCAGTCAGTCTTGCAAACTCATTACAAACCCTGTGTTCTTTTCTACTAGCAATGGCAGTCCCACATTCCTGGGATACAGAACTCAACAGCTGGGGTGTGCATGCATCCCACTGGGACTACTGTGCTGCTGGACCTTGTATTAATGACCAAAGGTCTGGATGAGTCCATAAAGGTTGGGGGCAGCCTTGGTGGTAGTGATCACAACATGGCAGATGTTAATATCATGTGAAGAAAAAACAGGGCAATAAGTAGGATTGTAACACTTGACCTGAGGAGGGCTAACTTTGTCCTCTTCAAAGACCTACTTGGAGGAAACCATTGGGCTAAGACTTTAGAAGGTAGGAGGTCCCAAAAGAGCTGGTTAATATTCAGGCATCACTTCCTCCGATCTCAAGATAGGTGCATTCCTTTGAGTAAAAAGTCAGGTAGAGGAGGTAGGAGACCAGCATGGATGAGCAAGGAGCTGCTGGAAAAACTCAAGTGGAAGAAAGGAATTCATAGTATGTTCAAAAAGGGACTGGTGTCTTGGGAAAATTATAGGAATTTTGTCAGGGTATGTAGGCATGCAAGAAGGAAGGCTAAGGCCCTCTTGGAATTAACTCTGGCAAAGGAAGTAAAGGAGAACAAGAAGGGCTTCTTCAAATCCATCAATGGTAAAAGGAAGAATAAGGAAAAGTTGCCCCACTGCTGAATGAGGTGGGACCCCTGGTGACAAGAGGATGCAGACAAAGCAGAGTTACTGAATGCCTTCTTTGCTTCAATCTTCACTGCTAAGACCAGCCCTCAGTAATCCCTGACCCTGGAATTAAGAGAGAAATCTTGCAGGGAAGAAGACTCTCCACTGCTCAATGAGGACGGGGTTAGAAACCACTTGTGTAAACTGAACACATGCAAATCCATGGGCCCAGATGGGCTGCGCCCACAAGTGCTGAGGGAGCTGCTGGTGCTGTTGCTCTACAACTCTCCATCATTTTGAAAGGTCATGGAGAACGGGAGATAATCCAGAGCAGTGAAGGAAAGCCAACGTCACTTCAGTCTTCAAAAAAGGCAAGAAGGAGAACCCTGGAATTTACAGACCAGTCAGCCCCATCTCCATCCCTGGAAAAGTCATGGGGCATCTCATTCTGGAGGTCATTTCTAAGCACATGGAAGAAAAGAAGGTTATCAAGAGTAGCCAGCATGGATATACTAAATTAGTCATGTCTGACTAATCTGATAGCCTTCTATGATGGTGTGACTGAATGGGTAGATGCAGGGAGAGCAGTGGATGTTGTCTACCTATAGCATTGTCTCCTATAATATCCTTGTGGGTAAGCTCAGGAACTGTGGGTTAGAAGGGGGACAGTGAGATGGGCTGAGAACTGGCTGAACAAAAGAGCTCAGATGGATGTGATCAGTGGCACAGAGTCCCATTGGGGACCTATAAGTAGTGGTGTTCCCAGGGGTCAGTACTGGGTCCAGTCTTATTCAACATCTTCATAAATGACCTGGATGAAGGGACAGAATGTACCCCCATCAAGTTTGCTGATGATACTAAACTGGGAGGAGTGGCTGATGCACAGGAAGGCTGTGCTGACATCCAGCGAGGTCTAGACAGACTGGAGGGGTGGGAAAGGGGAACAAAATGAAGTTCAACAAGGATAAATGTAGAGTCCTACACCTGGGGAGGAACGACTCCATGCATCAATACAGGTTAGGGGTAGACCTGCTGGAAAGAAGCCTTGAGGAGAAGGATCCTGGAGTCCTGGAGGACAGTAAATTCTCCATGGAACAGCAATGTGCCCTTGTGGCCAAGAAGGCCAATGGTATCCTGGGGTGCATTAAGAAGAGTGTGGCTGGCAAGTCAAGGGAGGTCATTCTCCCCCTCTGTACTGCCCTGATGAGTCCACAACTGGAATACTGTGTCCAGTTCTGTGCTCCACAGGTCAAGACAGGGAACTACTGGAGACAGTGCAGTGAAAGGCAATGAATATGACTGTGGGACTGGAGCATCTCTCTTAGGAGGAAAGGTTGAGAGAGCTGGGATTATTTAGCCTGGAGAATAGAAGACTGAGAAGAGACCTTATGAATGTCTATAAATATCCAAAGGGTGGGTGCAAGTAGGATGGAACAGGACTCTTTTCAGGACAAAAGATGTGGATATATGGAAAGAAATAGGAAAAGACTTGGGAATCAGTGGCTAATGGGTCTCGGAATGTGGTGGCCATGAGCCACAGTCCATACTTTAGGAGACTTAAAGGCGGAGTAAGATCGCAGCTGCCGCCCAAGCCGCTTTTCGACCAACTTCATCAGCATGCCCCGCGGACACACTGAGGTTCTTTGGGGGTGATAATGAGCTCGATTTCGCTAAATTTGGTCAGTCCCGCCCTACCCTGTGATCCCCTCCCACCACCCTGCTGGCCTCCACCCCCCCACCGCCACCCCTGCCGGACGCGCTGCTTTTCCCGCCCCTGCCAGCAAGGCCGCTGCCTCCGCCCCGCCTGAACAGGAACTCCACGGGAAAGATCTTCACCATGAGAAAGATCTTCACCATGAGCTCACGCGGCAAGGAGCGCAGATAAAAGATATATTGCAAATGTTGGATAAGATCTCGGGCTCGCACAGATATCGGGGCACGAGGTGATTGACTGATCCGCCAAAGGTGGGGGTGGGGGAGGAACAAAAGCGGGCAGAATCAGCGGAACGGGTGGATGGGATCGGGGGAGGCTCTAACCCGGTCCAAAGATGGAAAGGTTTTATAAAAAGCGCTGTCGTGGAATGGGCATTTATGCCAGTAACATGGTCTCGAACAGTCACAACAAAGCATATGGCAGTAGCGAGATGCATAATGAAAGCAAGAAAAAGAATTATTGACATAGCAGGAAGGGACCCTGACCAAATTATCTGCTCATTTGATGCAGAACAGGTTTCACATTTGTTACAGTGGGACGATCAAATACAAATACCTTCAGCAGGGTTCGGGGGAAAAATTGATTGTCATTATCCTAAACACAGAATATTTGCAGCAGCTTTACCCCTGGTGGAAAAATCATGTTATTTGGAATCGCCGGTTGCAGGACGTACAGTGTTTACAGATGCAAGCAAAAAGCAGGGAAGAGCAGGAATAGTGTGGTATGAATCTGGCCAATGGAAGCAACAATTAGTGTTGGGAGAAGGTTCACTGCAGGTACTGGAGTTATGAGCAGTACTGAGGGTATTTCAGAAGTGGCCCAAAGAATCTTTAAACATTATTACAGACTTTGCTTCTGCTGCAGGAATTTTAGCATGGTTATCTGGAGCTTATTTGAGACATGTGGAAAATGAAAACTGCACCAGCTTGGGACACCACATCTCCTACTCCAGATAGATTACAACAGGCGATCCGATCTCATGAATTTTTCCACCAGTCTGCATGGGTGTTAGCAAAGCAATTTTGTCTAAAAATAGGGGATGCATGCAGAATTGTAGCAACTTGTGCTCATTGTCAACAACAACTATCGGTTATGGACAAAGGGGTAAATCCTAGAGGACTAGGACTGCTGCAATTATGGCAAGTCTGATATTACAGAATATGGAGAATTTGGCCGTCTAAAGTATGTCCATGTTACAATAGATATCTATTCACAGGCAGTGTGGGCCATAGCTATGACATCGACAAATGCTGCCTCAGTCATTCGTCATTGGTGGGCATGCTTTGCGATCTTGGGTGTTCCTCAGTCAATCAAAACAGACAAGGGGTCTGGATATATAGCTAGCAAGACTCAATCATTTATGCAAATGTGGGGAGTTAGGCACGTCACTGGCATCCCAGGGAATTCTACCAGACAAGCTATCATTGAATGTGCACATAAAACCTTAAAGGCCATGATGAATAAGCAAAAAACGGGGGAAGTAGGATTAGCACCAGGAGCAAGGGTGGAGAAAGCTGTTTATGTACTAAATTATCTGTCTTTAGCAGAAAAAGAAGAATATCCACCAATCATGAAGCATATCCGAGGTTTGGATGGAGAGCAAGAGCGGGGAATAAAGCCAAAAGTGTTATGGAAAGATGTAACAGAAAACTGTTGGAAAGGACTGGTGGAGTTAATAACATGGGGTCAAGGGTATGCTTGTGTTTCCACGGATACAGGACCACGATGGATACCAGCAAAATGGGTCCGACCAGCAATAAATAAGACGCAAGAAAAGCACAACAGCGATGCCATCGATGTCGTCAGCAGTGAGGAAGATCAGAACATAAACGAGGATGGCGAACAGTCTAAGTAGTATAGTAAGAATAATATATAGAATAAGAATAAGTAAGAATAGAATAACTAAGAATAAGTAAGAATATAATTAAGAATAATATATAGAAGAATAAGTAAGAATAGAATAAGTAATAATAAGAATAAGTAAGAAGAATATATAGTAAGAATATATAGTAAGAATACTATAGTCATAAGTGATTTAGAATAGGGATAGTGAGTATGGGGAAACAAAGTGCATTGGGGATAATTGTTGTAGCTATAATAGTTAAGGTTGTTATAGGTTTAGGAATAGAACTATATCATATAGCAACTATACCTGTGAGAACAAGGGCACGTCATATAAAATAAAAAAGGGGGAATTGTAGGGATTGATAAGAGTAGGACAGAAATAGTTGTTAGCTAGAAGTAGTTATGATAAGGCCTGCAAGGCCGAAAAACAACCAACGCTGCCCCGACCTTGAGGAGATAAGACCAAGGATGAGAAAAGCAGAAGCACCTGTCAAAACAGGAGGATAAGAGGAGAAAAACAGGGTGCTGAAGGAAGAAACCCAAGAGAATCGACAGCCAATTAAAAGTGTTCGAAGTGCATGTGGACAGACTCTGGGTTTGAGTGTGGGGCCAATTAGAAGCGACCTGGGTGCGTGAGCAGTATTGTCTCGTGTATAAATATAGCCTGTTGTACTTAATAAAGCGACTTCTGATTACAACCTTATTGGCTGTGCTGTCGGAGTCTGTCCCTGCATGCTACACCTGCCAAATGCTTAAATATTTATTTTCTCATATTTTTCACTCTGCGGAGATGAAGATGTTTATAGATGCCAGTCTTACACATATGAAACATCTTGTTCTGTCTTCCTGCTAAATCATAAACTTGCCCATGAAATTGCCTTTTTCCTTGTGACATGGTACCACAGCAATGGCACCACTGTTTTGTAATTGAATCCTCAGCTTTGTGTGGAAAAAATGCTTCTAATAGGACATTCTTTCTGAGCACCAGAGGACTTTGGACAAGTTTGTTGGCATATAGTAGCCCTCATGGGATTATTGTCCATGATACAGAAGCTTTTTTAATGCTAGGGTTTTTAAGATAGTGTTGAGTGTAGATTCCTGGAAGGAATTACAGAATCATAGAATTGCCAGGGTTGGAAGGGACCTTAAAAATCATCTAGTTCCAACCCCCTGCCATGGGCAAGGGCATCAAGTAACTTAAATTTGGGAAGTTCATCTCCAAGTAGATCTGAAGTTGACAGTCTCAGTGTGGCTGTCAAATTTGGAATGTCTTTGAATATTTGCTCTTTTTTTTCCATTTTAATGCTTGCAGGACTATTAAGCATACCTTCCAGTAAATAATAGGATGCTGTCAACTCCTAAATAAGTGTCTTTTTATTATTGGATGCGATCAAATAACATTTGATCAGAAGAGTGCCCACAGGCACACTGTACTCTGAGACCTTTCCGTCTTTTATTTTCTCTTTCTCTTTCTCTTTCTCTTTCTCTTTCTCTTTCTCTTTCT
>JANVCC010010369.1:13625160-13740647 GCA_025345505.1 Todiramphus chloris collaris
CTTTCTCTTTCTCTTTCTCTTTCTCTTTCTCTTTCTCTTTCTCTTTCATTTAGAATATTGCTCTGCCACTGAACAGTGCCTGCAGGTGTGTCTCTGGTATGGGTAGTACAGCTTTCTATATATATATATTTATTATTATTATTAGAGCTTTTCATGCACAAAATAACAATTCTGCGGAACAGGCAGGGAAGTAAAACCATTGGTTATTATCACCCAGGATGTGTTAAACAAGTTTTTTTTTGTATTGATTAAATTTTCAATTTTGTCTACCTGGGCACAATGTAAATGAATTCCACAGAAGGACTATTGATTTGGCATGCAGTTGGAAAGAACAAAAGTTAAAGTTGGGGTTGTTTTAAAAGTTTTCTGTTTCTCAGTGCTATGTAAGCAAAGATACTGTCCTGAAATGGAAGTGTTTCCTCTTAGAAAATGGGGTTCTTTCATTGTATTTAAACTACTGTGATAATATTTTAGGCAGTCAAAGTTACAAACACCATTTAAGCACACTCAGTTAAACCCTGTAGGCTTTTGAAAACGAACTGAGATACTGTCTTTGAATCTAAAAATACAGGGCTTGTTGGGAAAATACATGCTGATACGTTGTGCATTTTGCGATGGCTGCTAAAGGAACAACCAGAGCATGCTGTAGCAGTTCCAACACCAGCCTCTCTGTACTTCGGTTTCTGGCAGAGCCCTTTTTCACTCCAGGTAAGGACCAGCTGTTTATTAGCTGAGGCAAACACTACTGCAGAACATATTCATAGCCTAGTGGTTTGGGGTTGGAAAAGGTTGGTCTGCATCTCTCTACAAGGCTGGTGGTGATCTATCTAATACTATTTTTTGTACTGATCTCTCCATGTACAAAACTACGTGTATTATAATATTTTACACATACAAGTATAGTGTCTATCAATTGTACTGAGGAGGCCACCAGAGTCAACTGCTTGAAAATGTGAAGTTTCCTTATTTAAGCTATTATAAAGTTTTTAAAGTCAGCCATTTTCTAAGTTGAACTTAAATTTTTAAGTGATTTTAACAGCTATAAATATATATTCTAGCATATGAGTATATAGACATGCAAAAATTAAAGCAATTAGAAAATATTTTACAAATATTGAAGTGTTTTGTTTCAGAAAGTGTTGCAGATAGTTTACTTGGTCAAACCTGGATTCCAAAACCATTATGTTCACTAAAAAAAACCCCAATGATATTAATAGTCTTTAATGTTTTCTTAGGGGGAGGGAAATAACAAAATCAAATTTACAGTAAAATTGCACTTAGAAAGTATGTTGAGCAAAAATAAATTGTCTTTCAAATATTACAGAGTTTTATTAATTTGTAGTTACAAGGACACACCTTTGGTCTTCTGTAAACATATCTACTTTTCCACCAAAAAATTATTTCTTGGTGGCATTTGAGAATATGAAACATTTATTTGTTTTTCCTAGATATCCTTGACTGTGAAATACGTAGAAATTTTGATGGTGTCCCATGGCGTGCATAGTTCCACAGAGCAATCCAACATTGCTTGAGAAAGTGTTAGTAAATACTGATCTGACATGCACCAGTGTTTCTTTCACAGCTTTGTCATTCCCGTGAAAAATGGAATCAAGAGAGCAAGTGTGAGAATTTCTTCACTGACTGTAAAGAACAGGGACTGCATGTCCAGTTACACCACAGACAGCTCTGTTTAAGAGGACTTTGTAGCCTTGTTCTCACTTCCTCTCCTTATCTCTATACTTTAGGGGAAGAGGTCATCCAACATCTTGCCAGGCAAAGATCTTAATTCAGAAATAGAACAGGTAGGGCTCAGAAAGTGGGAAGAACTTGAACTCTGACACATCTGTCAGAATATAGAATAGAAACAGAATGACAGAATCATTCTGGTTGGATGTTTAAGATCATCAAGTCCAACCCTTAACCCAATATTGCCAGGTCACCACTAAACCTTGTCTCTAAGAGCTATGACTGCACATCTTTTAAATGCCTCCAGGGATGGTGGATCCACCACCTCCTTGGGCATCCTGTTAATCAGTGCTTAACAACCCCTTTGGTGAAGACATTTTTCCTAATATCCAATCTAAACCTTTGCAGGCACGGCTTGAGGCTTTGTCCTCTTGTCCTATCACTTGTTACTTGTCAGAACAGATCAACACCTACCTCTCTACAACCTCCTTGTAGAAAACAGTAAGGTCTCCCCTGAGCCTCTTTTTCTCCAGGCTGAATGACCTCGGTTCCCTCAGCTGCTCCTTATAAGACTTGTGCTCTAGTGTTTGCTCTGGTATGGTGGATCTGTCTTCATGGTCAGTTCACAAGCAGAGCTGGTTATTTATCTGGGATTCTCTATTTTCTGGTATTTTAAGCAGATGCAAGGTAGGTATAGGCAAGATTAAGTAACAGAAAGGCTTTTATTATTCATACTTTAAGGAAGATTGGATCCAGTCATTAGCTCTAAGTAAATAAGAACTTCTCTGGCTGTGTCCAGAGGTACTAGCAGGAAAAGTGTTGCTCAGGGAGCTACTGCTTCAACTAGGGCTTTTGTGGAACAAAGGAGCTGTGCTGTTAGGTGGATTTCTTCAGGAGATGGTGTTAAAAAGTATTGATTCCACATATCACCTCTGCTTTTCTAATCTGTATTTCCAATTTTATGTGTGTTCTGTGTCTTCTGTTCTCCTGGATCTTCTCTGTCACTTGAAAATAATCCCAGACTTTATTGCACTTGAAGAGAAATGCTTTCTTGCTGCAAGTCTTAAAATGGTTATGTTCCTCTGTCTCTCCAAATGCTGAAGGACTGTTAATATGCTCCACTTCTGTTGGCTGTTTCTTCTTACACATTAATAACAATGAGAAAAGTGTCTTGAAGTACAAATGTCCTGAGACACTGGTAAACACCAGCTTAGTTCCAAAAGTGCTACAAAGCTTGGAAGCTGAAGAAACATGAGGTTCGAAGCCACCAGGTAGTGGTTTTATTTGCACTGTGCCCTTTCTGTACTGGATTCCTCAGAACTACACTGGGGTAGAAAAGTACTTACGAAACTTTCAGCACAGACACTGATTTCCCCAGCTTATCCTCTCTAATGCAAGTAGTGAAGGGCCTTGCCAAAGAAGCTTTTTTCCAGGATGCGGAGATGGCCAATGCATTATATGGAAGTGATTTTCCAGGCTTTGCTTATAATTGCCACTTATTGCTATTATTTAGAAGGCTAGAGACATGAGATAGTCTTAAATAAAACATTTTCTCCAGCTCATAGAAATTAAATGAGATGCATTATCTGTGAAATTCTATGAAAAATTATCCATTTTGCAAACAAAATTAACATGTAAACTGCCACATGAACTTATTCATGTGTAAAATTGCTTTATACTGATTTTATCTGACACAGCTTTGGATTGAGTATTTTCTGAGTCTAGGAATTGGATTGCTTAAAATCTCTAAAGTAGAACTGTGCTGGCATTGAATTACTGATGGATTCAAACCAAACACAGCTAACTTAAATTACCTTCTTTTAGTTCATATTCAAACTTCTTGGAAGTCTGCCAGAATTTTTCATCAGTTACTGACCCAGTGAAGTGAAGCGGGTATTAAGCTCTCCTAGGACTATCCAAACAGAGTCCTGGAGGACAGATGGTCCTCCAGTCAGTGCAACAGTAATTTCACTTTTGCATTTAGATTCATATAGTGGGACTCGAAATGTTTTTGGTTCCTGAAGCATGCAATTGTTACTAATTGAAGCACTTAGAGGTGGGTGCCCCAGAGCATTCCTTTCTCCTGCTGGACTATCAGAAGGCTTTTGTGCCTTCAGCTTTTTCTATCCATTGTTTTTTTTAAGCTCGCCCCCCCACCCCCCCCCCTTTTTAAATTTTTTTATATTTTTAATGGTTTTTTTAAATTATTATTATTATTGGTTTTGGTTTTGTTTTGAGTTGGGTTTTTTTTCTTTGTGGTTTTGAGGTATTTCTTACCAGTTTTGTAGGACATCATGCTTTCTTCTGTTATGGCTTTAGTGGTTGTCCCTTCCATCCAAATGCTGATGAGTAGAAATAAAGGGTAGTAGCTGGATGTAATGTTGCTGCATGCTGAAAAGTGGAGCTGAAAGCCTGATTGCCAGTAAAGAACCAAAGGGGGAGGAAAGCTGTGAGTATTCACTCAAAGAAATGAGTCATTCAATTATTTATTCTACTTTTCTATGGAAATAACAATGAGCAGGAATTACTGAAGGCTTTTCATCTGATGCTTCCAAATTCTTCTGAACCGTATGTTAGTATTTTGGCAAAACATTTTCTCTTCTCTGCTTGGATTACTGGAATTGTTAACTATAGTTTTCCGATATGACACCTGTATTGTGTAAAACCAAATCATACATTTTACCAGTAATACCTAACATTTTCTTAAAATACGTAGTTTCCAATTCTACTTATGACAGTGGGCTTATGTCGAGGGATATTTTCTAGAAAATGAAATTGAGCTCTGTGCAGATCCCCAGTATAAAATCTAGGTGACATGTTTCTTTCTCATTATTGCATATGGGATTATAAACCTAGTATGCTTCATTTCATCATTGGCAGACATTTTACCCAGCCATCTTATGCACTGATTTAAATAAAGTGTCTTTCAGAGAAGTCTTCTGTACTCTTAAACCATTTTAACACCAGAATCAATCTGCACACCTGTTTGCTTCAACTTTGCAAGGCAAAGGTGTTTTCCTTGGGGTTTTTTTTGTTTGGTTTGTTTTGTTTTAGGTATTTGTTTTATTTTGTTTTGGTGTGGGTTTTTTTCGTTTGTTTTTTTGGTTTTGTAGGTTTTTTTTTTCAATTAATTTCCCTAGTCAATGATAAAGCAGAGTGAATTTCACTGAGCAATCTGTCAATTTCCCTGGTTTTAACAGGAAATTAATATTTATGGAGAATTTTGGACTCTTATCATTTCCACATTTATTTTACTGTCAAGACTACATGGCTGTTTACTTCTCAAACCCTTAAATCTGGCTCTGCTCACAGTAATGTAAGAAAGCTGAAAGAAGACATGCAATGTGCTCTTGGGTTTTTATATAAAAACAAAAGTCATCTTGCTTTACAATTGTTCACACAGAGTTTTTTTGGATATGTGATTTGGCATGTTGATCTTCTTGTGTCTAATGAACAGGCACACTTTTCAGACATATATTTTGTCAGAGTACCATTGGTCTGACATGTAGCCAGCATGCTCTTTTGTTGGTGCTGGGCATTGCATGCCTCAATCAATGAACATTAATTATGAAAACTAATGCATGCTACCACTTGGAGGTGGCAGGTGAAGTTAGTTTCTCAGACCACATTCTGTTTGTGCTATATACTCCTAATGACCTTGAAAAGACAATTCTTTCATTATCACTTCCAAAATGCCTGCATGTGCTAGTAGTGTAGACCAGTGGTTTGTTGAATGAATTACAGGCAAAGGTAGTAAGTCATCTTTTTTCACACTGCTGTAAACTGAAACACAAGTAGTGACCAACACACGTTTCACAAACCATCCTAAAACCTTCAAAACAGTGGTGCCAAAGCAGTGGAATATACTACAGTCAGACAGATGAGTAGTGTTTTTTAATGTTCCTAAATTTTCTCAGAATCCTTCCAGTGTTAGGTGGTCAATTTTTCTCTTTCACATCATATGAAATTCAATTAGTATCAGTTACCGTTCGTTCCCTATTCCCAGCTGTATATGATTAGAAATGATTGCACTGTATTTTTGTCTTCACTGAAGAAGTTGGAATGCTTATCAAAATTCTAAAAAATTTGATGAATGTCATCTTTAAAACCCCTCCTTAAACACTACCTTTCTCTTTTGTCTGACTGTTATTCTGTGTAATATTGGCCACGTAAAAAGTAGGCTAAGATTTCTGTTTTTCTTTTTTTAATCTTGCATAACTCTTGTTTATCATCCCTGTTGATAACTTTATATTTTTACATCTTTCATCAATCACTTGCTCTGAAATCTGTTGCAAGTTTCTGCTATTACTAGTTTAATATGTACCTGAAATAATGCAACCTAATTCTTCACTGAGATATCTTACATGCTGATGTAATTGAGTGTTAATTATGATAATGGTGGATAAGTATAGAAAATGTGTTACCAAATCTGGGATTTTAGGAAAAAGCATTAACTTCCCATATTGATCTTGTAACTGTCAAATAAGAGTATTTAAAGGTGGTATCATAACAAGATCTGCATCTACATTCACTGGATGTGTGCACATGTATGCATCTGTGTATACACAGTTTGCTATACAGTAGCCAGTACTCTAAACTGTGTTTTTTCAGGGGTCCAGAAAGGTCATCTGAGAGTGGTTTGAAGGAAGATCCTTTTACCATGTTTTGTTGTGAGGAAAGTTAAGGTTGTTGGCAAGCATCAGACCTTCTTTGGGACCTTTCTTTTGGGAATGGTAGAAATGTTGGCATCATTTCACTGGTGTTGATGTTATAATTCTACTCTTGTTGGAAAGTGATAAGAAGTATGTGCTACAATGAGTTTCTATGGTATGTAGAGCAAACAAATGTGGAAAACTTTCCTACTTAATCTTACGTTAATTAATTGCACCTCTGGCAAAAGAGGCTTTGTGATGAAAAGGTTTCCATGAGATCAATAAGCCTGTGGCTTGTGAGCTATGGCATGTCTCGGGCATCATTTAGCATATTTTCCAGCTACAGGAATCTTCTAAGTATCTTTTCACTGTGAAAATAAAATATGAATCATAACCATTCACTCTTGTTGGACATAAGCTTGTAAAGAAGAAGGAGTAACAAACTTTTTCTGTTAAGAGTAGCCAAAACTATCAAAAATATATTCTTCATATTGTAGGAACACAGAAATAAGTATTCAAAATGTTTTTCTAGATGTAATACAATTTTCATTTCCTTTACGCAATGACCTTTTTACTCTAGAATGAACTGAGGTATATTTATGTTAATATTTATATGACTTACCACTACATCACCTGTGTTTTCCTACTTCTGTTGTACCCATAAATTCATACACATCTGTGTTTCTCTCTATATGCATATGTATGTCCCTGCCAATCCAACAGAAGCGTTGGACTAGGTGATCTTCAAGGTCCCTTCCAACTCAAACCATTCTATCTATGATTCTATGAAGAAGGAAACTGTTGCCAGGGATACATGTTCTCTGTCTTAGAAAGCATGAAGTCAAGACTGCAGTAACAGAAGATGGTAGCAAAGAAAGTGCCATGAACTAGACTACTGTCTGAAGTGCAAAGCATCTGGTTGTACAACTTCATTTACAAAACTTCATTTGTAAATGAATAGAGAAAGGATTTCCTTTGAGGTTTATTCTGTTCATAATTGTGCAGAACAAATAAGAATAGTACTGACCTGCAGTACTGTGGTGGTTAGGCCTTGGCTGGATGCCAGGTATCCCCCAGGCCACTCTGTCACTCCCCACTCCTCCTCCGCACAGATGGACCAGGGGGAAGAAGATAAGACAAAACTTCTAGGTTAAGACAAAGGCAGTTTAATGAAAAGCAAAGCAAGGCTGTGAGTGCAGAAGCAAAAAAGCTCCACGATTTGTTCTCTGCTTTCCATTTCTATCTTTTGTTGTTAATCTGAAGTCATATGGTATAGAATATCCCTTTGGTCACATTGAGTCAACTGTCCCAGTTGTATCCCCTCCCAAGATCTTGTCCACCCCATCCCACTGTGAGAGGAATGTTGGAAAAAAACCAGCCTTGGTGCCATGGGAGCCCTGCCCAGCAGTAGCCACAACATGGATGTGTTATCAGCACCTTTCCAGCTCCCCGATACAAAGCACAGCACTGGGAGGGCTGCTATGGGGAAAATTAACTCCAGCTCAGTCAGACCCAGTACAAGTACCAACAAGATAATCATGGTTCCCAGTGTTGCTGAAGATAAAAGCTATCAGTGACAGGATCTGTGGGGGTTTTTGGCCATGAAACAACTAACTGGAACAAAAAAACTCCTTTATGTTTTATCAATCCTCTATGATTATTTATATTCTGCTTCTATTTATGTGTTTTTTAAAACATACAGAATCAAATAAATAATTCTTGTTTTCACTGAAATTGTATTTTTCATGCTTGACTTCTTGCCACTGATCAATGTTAAGATACTTGAGTTTATTTCTCATTTCCACAAGAAATGGGCTGGAATCAGAGTACTAACATAATGAAATTTGGACCTTAGATATCTGGCAGATAGAAAGTGCCTCTACTGATTAGAGCAAAGGCTCTGGAGGATTGAAATACTTTTCTGTTGCTACTTTAACATGTTTGCCTTCAACTGACAAACTTGGATTACATTTACAGAAAAATACTTAATGCGAGCAGCCACTGTCAATAGTTACTGTTAGAGAGGACAACAAAAGGTTACGCTAAACCCTACATGTGATTCTTTTGTTCAGGACACAAAGTAGAGCACCCATCAGAGATGAGACCAGCATCTTTGTGTGCTTGCTTTGTTTCTTCCAGAGCTGTCCTAGAACAAGCTTAGTTCTGTTCAGGATTTGGAGCAGCATCAGGGTAGCCTGTCCCAGTTCCTAACATTTCCCTTCCATATCACAGTCACGGAGGACAACATTCGCAGCTCTGCTGGCTCAGGCAGATAAGGATTTCTGTGCTGTTGTGTTTCTCTGCCTGCAGTTCACTCTCTTAAGCACCCAGTATGCCTTAGGGGTAGCATGAGGCTGAACCAACAGTTACAAAGCATTTGAGATTCTTGCCTGTAAAAGTCTATTTAAACTAGAGCTGTGCTGAACACACATGGGGATGTTAAATAGATTCACATGGTTGGGACTTGCTGAGGTGCCTAGCAGACTGCCATTCCTAGGCAAAATGGTGATCCTGGAAAAGGAAGATTGGGTCAAAACCACTCCAGCTTTTTTAACTACACAACACATTCATGGGATTTTATGATTGGCTTGTGTGCTAGACACTAGTATATTATTTGTTGTCATCTAATGAAGCTTTCCAAAGGTGAATTTTCTTCAAGTTTAAGGTTTCATGCGTTACAACTTCCACTACATGGTTTCCAAATACAACACAGCTTTGCAAAGCCCAGAGGCTTTGCTGTGTGAAAGTGAAAAACTAGACTTCTCAAGATATCTTTCAAGGCAAATGGTGGTGATCTTCAGGGCAGGTTTACTGGATTTTTTTCCAAGAACAGGCTGCGTGAGGCTTGAGTGAAACAGTGTGTTTCTGGTTATGCATATCTTCAGAGTCCGTAGTTTGTGACTTCAGTGCCAATCATGTGCTCTGAGCAACAGATGTCATTTTGGATGTGTCCTGTCTGACCAGTCATGGGCATAACGAATTAAAATACGGATCTGAAACTAAGATACCATTTTTCTTCAGATGAAACTGAAACAGTATTGTGATTTTTGAAACGCGCTGAACTCCAAACTGTAGCAACCTTTAGCCCCTAATAAATCTGGCTTGTAACCAAAGCATATATGTTTTTCATATGCAGTGGCTATTCTGCTTGACTGAAATTTGGTAACATATGCCATTTTTATTTAACAACATTCGTCTTCTGCTTGTCTCAGAAAACCAGGACTTTTTTTTTATTGTTTAGCAGTGACAAGACCTTTTTGTGTTGTTCTACTTGGCACTGTTTGTCTATTCTGAACTTTTGGTAGAATTTTAATGTTTTCAGGTAGTGAAGGTCATGGTGGAGTGGTTTTAACACTTAATATTGGTCTCAACACCTTAATGGGAATCTTCAGTTCAAGTATTTCTGTAATACTGCTGCTGTAAGGATATTCTGGAGAAAGATAAGACTAAGTTTACTGTGTCTGTAATGGTACCTTATGTACTTTGGAGGAGGCAGCTAGGTCTGCAGACTGACTTTTGGTTTTCTTGCACAAACACCGCACCAAGCAGGTTGTGTCCACGTCTTTATGCAAGCATTGTGGCTGAGAGATAAGTGTCGGGCTGAAGCTTCTCTGGTTTTCAGAGCTCAGTGAAAATGAATTGAAAGTATGAGTTTGAATCAAATTGACCTTCCCCCTCTTCCCCATTGCTTCTAGAGTTAGGCTGGAAGTAAAGCATCAGAATTCTTTGAATGTGCTGTTTGTTCAAAGCAGTCCTCCATTCATCAAACTTGCACAGTTCATAGTATCAACCTTTTAATCTATTTCTGTTAGAGGGCAAGGACTGTAAGAACCAACATAAGACTTGTGAGAACAATTTCAATTTCTATAATATGTGTTTAGTCTGAAAAACTTCTGACACTTAATCTTCTTCAAAGGTAGGTCACCACTTTGGGGATCTCTGATTCACTTTTATTTCTTCTATCATTTTCTTTATTTTGGATGATCTTTTGCTACAGTTAATTCCCTGCAAACCTTTAACAAAGAACTGTTCTCGATGATCTGCTTCTGTGTTCTTTCCTTTGGATCATAAAAAAACTCAAGTAACTCTTGAAAGTCAAACAGAAATTGGATATTTGAGAATAAAATAGTTTTCTGGATCCATTGTAAAAGTCAGGATTAAAATCCAACTCCATTTAAGTCATGAGAACTTTATTGTTGACCTAACATTGAATTTCTAATAAAGTTTCATGCAGCATATTGTGCAAAATATGGAGGTTAGCTATAGTGTATTGGTTAAGACCTTTGCTCTTTTTGCCATATACATTCAGTTTCTAAGGGTTGAAATACTTGGTTTTAATTTTGTCATGAGGAGATGTGCTATATTTCATTGATGTTGTGTTTCAAATGAGAAAATATTTTTTTCTAAAGCTTGTGTGAAGTGATTCCCATAAAACTCCACCTCAGGTGAAGTGCATACATTAATTAATTAAAGACAGTTATAGGATCAGAGATCCCTGCATAAGAAAACACTAGATGCAGTAATTGCAAATATCTGTCATTTGAAAACTGCCAGTATCTGTGGTATTACTGAATGGGTTGGTAAGGAACCAGGGATACAAAGAGTCCTTTCTTGATATGGAAAAATTCAGACTGGAAGTTATGATCTGTATAATTAAAATATGCCATAACATTTTTCTGTTGAAGTAGAGACGAAATAAGCTTAAAGATTAATGTACTCAAAGGCTGGCTGATTTCCCTAAGTCTTTTGATTTCAGTTTATTTGGTAGATGATTAGTGTCAAAGTTGCAGAAATTACATCCTCAAGAAAATATTACTTTAATTATTTCTTCTCCAGATGGGCTTGTGGTCACCAGACAATTTGTCAGCTTAATATACTTGTTTGTAAATTATTTGTCCTACACACAGGAGGAGAATATTTAGCAGGTTTTTTTTCTGTTCTCGACACAATGCCAATTGAAAGAGCAAACTAAATTCATGAATACATAAGCCATAAAGCCTGACTTTATAAGAGTATTAGTGTTGCTCTACTGTGTATAAATCAGGATGCATGTGCTTTCTATACTAAAGTTCCTTGCAGTCTTGAACCATTCTTTATTAAACTGTAAGTCTGAAAACACTTCTTTGCTAGTCTTGCTCTTTATGCTCCTTAAAATAAAGCTTCATTAGAAAAAAAAGCAAGTTTATAGAATGTTTTTCTTTGTAAGAACTTAATTTTTATTCATATCTTCTTTGAAGGGCTAAAAAAATGCCTTCTGTTCAATGTTAATATTACCTTAGGCTGTACAAGGTTAACAATGCAGCCCTTAAGAAGGTAAGGAAAGAACCTGCCGCAGATCTCTGCCTCTCCACCTCTCCTTCTTGGCATCTACATATTTTTGTTCTAACTCTGAAATTCATTTGCAGAGTTAGGTATATAATAAACCCACATCTGCAGATTTTTACTGCTATCATTACAGTTTTGGACAACCAAAAATAAATAGAATAAATAACAATTAACATTTCTGCAACATTTTAGACAAAATGTCTCATAATACTTTTGTTACCGCCTGTCTCCAAAAAAAACCCCAACCATGTGCTTTGTGAGCCTCTTTGTGCTTGAGACTATTCCTCATTTGTAGAAACAGTCAGCAATTTCCTTAGCTGTTTGATTATCATAATTACACTGATAAAAGGACAACTAATTATCAGTTAACATGTTCTCCATCTATTTCTGTCCATCTGAACAATCTCAATTAATCTGATATTTCTTAAGGGTCATATTTTCTAGATTTTTATACTACTTTCGTTATTTTCTGGAGTTTCTCTGTTAATGGATAGCTTACTGAGAGAGGCCTTACCAACACTGAGTGGAGCAAAATGATTTGCTTATATGTCATGCAGATTTGACTCTATAGTCTGGTGCTCCCAGAATGTTCTTTGACACATACTCAAATTTTGTGGGTTTTTTCCTGCAGTGCTGAACCTGAGTTTTGTGTAATTCCATAGTAATTTATTCACAACTACATTCAAAATTTTGCATTCATCCTTTTGTATTATGTCATATTCTTGAAGACCTATTTTTCAGTTGTCCAAGATAATTTTGATTTTCAATCTTTTTACTCAAGCATAAACCAGAAATCAGGTTTTTGAGTGTCAGTGGAACTGCACTACTGTGTAAAGTAGGGAGAGACAATGAGGGCAGGGATGAGTTTTCTTCTAAGATTAGTTTGTTTTACTAAAATTTTCATGCTAGGATAATATGAGGTAGTACAAAAGAAAAGCTGTTAGTGCATTACAGTGTATCATTTGTGTACGTGCTGCTAATACCATATATTTGCGTGTTTTTCTAAATAATGCTCTGTGTAAGTTAATACAAGATCCTTGATGTGCTTTTCAGTGCTTATCAATCATTATTCATTTTTCAGTATAAATGGTTGACACGGTCGTATACTTCACATGAACTAATTTCTTCAGAGGTCTTCTGGGAAAAACATAAACTGTTGCTTTGATTTTCTCCCTTGATTCTATGCATAAAAAGACTATAATTTAAATATTATTAAAATGCAAATATAGAAAAAATTAAATTTATATTGGTTATATATTCAGACTCTCTTTTCAGAACAGAGTCAACTTTGAAGTCCTATCAACTTTCATGAGGTCCGACGCCATTGAGTTTTGAAAATCTCCTAAAGTGAACATGCAAATACACCTCTGGGCAAACTTTTCCAGTGCTTAACCATGACTTAAGCACTGTAGACAGTATTTCAGGTTTGTATTTGTTTCCTGAAGCTGTGTCATAATTATTATTACAAATTAAGTGGTGTACTTCTAGTTCCTAGATGTAATTACTGATATGGAATCCCTTCAGTCTGAACAAATTTCTTAAAATCCTAAACTTCCAGAATAAGTGTTCAATTTCCTCTCTAACACTGTGCGGACATAATGCCTCTTTCCCTTCTCCTCCCTTCCCCCCCTTTTTATTAGTTTTCTGTGCATGGACAAAGAACAAGACATTTAAACCAACTCACAATAGAGAGAAAATGCATCCAGTTGCTTTTCCTTAATAGATGTAGGAGCCAAAAATATTTGTAATGGTGAAATTAAAAGGGTAGGAAAATATAGAACCATTATCCACTGAAAACACTTGCCTATTTCCTCAGACTATTACATGTACCACTGTAGGGCTGTAAATCATCTTTATTCCTGGGTTAGCATCAGCCTGAATGCTTTCAGTAACCGTGTATTACAATTATTGGCCTTTAAATGTGGATATTGGTGGTGGAGGAGGTAGAATATTTTCTTTGAAGTTTCACTCTTCATACATCTTTTTGGTCTTACTTACCTCTTTCAGAATGGGAACCTGGTGTTTCATCTTATTTTCCATTTTGTATGCTCATACACCTTTGTGCACTCCTCCTGAGTCCCTCTGACAAGGCAGATCTGTTTTCATCTTTGATACCTCAGGCTAGCAGAGTTCACCTAGAAACCAAGAGCCCACCTTGAGCTTTCAGGCTCAGTCTTTTTTCTCTCCCCTTCATCTGTCTATGTACTGTTAGTGGCTAACAAAGTAAGTACCTTGGTCAAGAATGTGTGTCCAGAGCCTCATCAGTTGTAGATCTGGTACTGTTCACCTGGGGCTAAGGCTGACCCTTCTGTAAACAGAGATGCAAGCTCACAGCATCATCAGCAGGCTCTGAGTTATCTCCTGCAGGCTTTGTCTGAGCAGGACATCGGTTTAGCTATGGCAGCATGTTCTGCACTGCAAGTAGATGGAGGCCCATGCAGTAGGTGCTATGAGTAACTTTTGAGGTTAATTACAAAGCTAAGATAAAATGACAGTATTATCAGAAAAGCTAAAGATCCAGGGACATACTGGAAATGTGTAACAGGGTAAGGACTTGGTCTCCCAAGTCTTTTGCTGTCCTTCTAATCGTTGTACATTGCATCATTTTTCAGTGTGATGTATTTGCTTGCTGAAGCCAAATGTAAACTTCAGCATGGAGTGACAAGAAGGATAATGCTGGTGAACATGGAAAAGGATATATTTTCACTGCTTGAACTCATAGTTAAAACCCGTAAATTAGCACTTATATCTTGGCTTTTGCTTTCAAATTCAATTAGAACAAATAAAGTGCATAAAATTGAAAGCTACTCTGGCATTTATTGGATGCTTATGGACATAAAAGCCTCAGTGTGTGAAAAACCATGAATTAAACATTAAACAGAAAGCTGGGATGTTGTGACATCATCACCTAATATTTTTGGTACTCTATGTTGCTCATATTGTCAATATTTGGATGAATTTTGGAGTTGTTCTGACACACTCAGCCTATCACTTGATCTGCTTCATCACTTGGCTAATTCAGAGATAGAAGCATAGGTACAAACTATAAAGGGGTCCACCTGTGTTGCTTACAGGTTGAAGTGATTAGCAGCAGAAAAGCAATTTTTAATATTGTCCCTAATCATTATGGTGAACCAAACTGTTCAGTTTGTAAGCGTTCTTTGCTTTTTTTCCCCATAGATTAAAAAAGTATAAAGACAAATGGAAAGTCATCTGTGTAATTTTCATTTCAACTACACCAGCAAACTTGCTGCTAGGAAGTGCCCTGGGTGCTTATCAGCATGCTGTAAAAACTACGTTTTTATGCCTTGCAAATTAAAGCTTCTTTATTACTATTTTTCTTTTAAATGTAAACCTTTCACACTTTGAGACATATAGATTTTCAGTATGGGAAACATCTTCCTTTGATATATCATCCCTCAGTCATGGTCTGTGTATCAGCATGAAGGACTGAACTTGGCCCTTCTCAAAAAGGCTGAGGTGGTGTGGACATGAAACGTTTTCCTTTAGTGCTTTCTCTGGCGCACCATGGCGAGTTTATTTTCAGTAAGGGAGCCCTGATTACAAGTTGCCTCGTTCCTCTGGGCTGTGTCTGCTGCCATGTGCCTTCCAGATCTTATGATCCCACCCTGCAAATGCTGCTACTTTCTTCAGTGAGAGCAGGCTACAGGTCTAATGCCCACAGCTGGAAAAAAAAAGGGACACTAATGTGTATTCTAAAATATGTGAAGGGGAAAATTGGGTTGTAACTGGTCAGCAGTGGTGATCCATGACCAAGAAATGACCTAGCATGGAGGTCAAGAAGGCCCAACTGTAGAAGTGTAAACTAGCTGGAGGCAGGGATGCCAGAGACAGAAGGACTCCCTGGAAAGGAGTGAAGTTTCTGTTGGTGGGCTGGGGTGCTCAGAGGCCACCTGTGGTCAGCAGAGCTGGGCTGGGGCATGGTCCCAAGGCCAGGCTGAGGATTAGTGCTGGTATAGGTGCATATAAGAAATTAACTTGTAATGCATTTATGCAGACTCTGTGTAGAACAACTTATGGTGGTGGGATTCTGCCCAATGCATTGTTTACCAATTATTGTGTATTTAAGCACAAACGTGTTTAATTCACACCAAGGGGTACAAAATTGCCCCAAAGATGTAAGACAATTTGTGGGGATCCTCTGTCTGCCCTTTGAAGATAAGATTTTGCCTTTTGTCTCCCCCATACTGTAATTGTGTCTGCTAGCCCTGCAAGTGCTGTTGCCCAGAACTTCGTAGCTGGCATCATTCATTGTCCTTTTCCGTGATGCTGCATGCAGCAGAGAAGCAGACACAGCAAAGAGAAAACTGATGCTGAGGCAAGTTGAAATGTTGAAATCAGCTCTAGCTGGGCATGTTTTTCACAGACTGGTTGGTTGGCTAATCTGCAGTTCTAGATCCCCATTATTATGGGGACACTGGAGGTATTCTCCCCAGTCTTAACAATATCTGGCATTTTACCTGGTCTGCTGGGTTTTGTATACTCTGTTTATGGCTGCTCTGAGGGAAGTCACCCTTGGCTTCTAGGGGTCCAGTTTGGATCCCTCTGTGTTGTTGATGTAGTACATAGACAGGGAAGAGACAGAGGCAAATAACTGAATCTGTTCATTGTATTAGCACACAGCGACTGGGGTTTACTGCAGCAGCATCGGATTGGCAGCTGCATGAGAACTGAGCTTGCCATTTATAACACAAATGGATCTGCATATTTTATTCTGTACGGTGATGTTATGCGAAGGGATGATATCATATCAAGTGAGTTGTCTTTTTTTTTGCAAATAAGTTTAGTATCACATTCCTCAATTTGTGCTTGCAAAATTTGAGTTCTTCTGCAAGGCTGTAATAGGTAGTGTTATCAAAAACCTGCATAAAAATATTTCCACAGAAGCAAGCTCATTTGCCTCCTTTGCGTTTCCATTACAAAATTAATGAGTATATTCTTTTATCTTAGAAAAAGACAGAATGATAAGAATTTACTTGTGAAATAGAAAGGCAGGTGGAATATTAGAGGCAGCCTTAGTGCCATTCATAGAATTTATGAAAATGCTGTGTCCCCAGAAGGCTAGCTGAGCATAAAATGCTGAACAGCACGTGGCTGAGTTCTCTACTGCAGTGGAAAGCAATTCTATAAATAGAACAGCAAGGGAATAACCCTCCAGCTAGTGAACAAAGGAACAAGAAATTCCCTCCTTTGACTTGCTTTGCATACTAATAAGTATAAAGGGTAGGGGAAGGTAGAAAGAAGCAGTGAAAAATGGCTGTAGATTTGTCGTTTACTAGATTATTGAGTTGCCGTGTGCTTGCTGGTTCATTTAGGTGCACTTTTCCTGGAACTGAACAACAGGAAAATAATAGAAACTATTTCTTAGAAGATGACTTATTGTGAAACTCTGTTACAAGGAGGATGACTTGTAGCATTTTTCTTCCAAAGTATGACTTTTATTGTCACTAATGCAAGCAGCCTGTGAGATGTATAAAGCAGAAAAGGTTCTGTGAAAGAGGAATTTTATTATAAAAGAGCATGTTTGGTCTTTTGAGGTGAATCAGATTCTTCGTGTCATTTCAGCATTGGAGGTTATGAATAACTCATTGTTCCTACTGTGATATCGTGGTGATCCTTTGTCACCTTTTGTTCCCATTCTGTCTGCTAACAATTATTTATCATGTTGTCAATGTGAAAATCTTTTCATTGGATATCTAGCATGAATTATGTCACAGCCACCAGTGCTTGTAAAAGATTGACAATAGATAGATGGGAGCACTCACAGTGTAGTTTATCATTTTGGTAGCTTAGCATGCTCAGAATCAGCATTCAAAAAGCAGATGTGCAATCTTTATTATAAAGTGCACTTTTCCATGCTTGTACAGCTGTCCAGCTATAGGAAACATTTCTTATGTTACATGTCAGATCATGCTCTTATGTGGGCAGCAAAATTCAGTTCTGTATCTAGAAGTCAGAAGTCAGCAGGAGTGAGGCATTAGTATGCGTGTGTGTGCAAAACAAAAGGGCATCTTCTGATCTGTGCTTTTAAACATGCCCAGCATTACTCACAGTGTTCTGAGATCAGACTCTTGCTTTTCAATGTTTACTGTTTATTTTTATTGTTTGTGTTTTTATATTGTGGATCCCATTTCTTTTTCTGTTTGCATGCTTAGCTCATCAGCCCTGTCACAAACACTGGTAAATTGAACAAGGTTGACCAGCGTTCTTGATTTACCAGCTATAAATATGGCTTATAGCCTTAAAACGTTAACTAGCTAGCTGTTACAGCAAGGGAAAACTCCTGGATTATTAGGATGAGTGATGACAATATCTACTCAAAAGTCCCACAGCTTCACACTGAGCTGGTGTTAAGTGAGGCCCATAGAGTTAGTTTTTGGCATATCTTTACTATAGCAGCTTTGCAGATTTGTGAACTCAGATCGCTACCAGCAGAGCCCTGTGCTCAGCAACGTGGTATAATCCCAGCACTTTTGTTGACTATAGGTTTGTCACCACTAAGCTAGATTCAAATTTGGAGAGGGAGAGAGACAGTAGCAGTTGTAGAGGGATTGACATTGCAGCCAAAATGACACTATCTGGTCTTCAGTGCACTATCATTCACGTGCCTGTGGGACTTTGAAGCCCAGTCAGTGGATGCAAGCACTGATGGGTGCACTGAGCAGCCCCACCTCGGCCATCTCCTGCTGGACAGTCTTCATTGTGTGGAGGGCATGTAGGCAACTTTCACATGCACTCATGCACCATGCACTCCCTGCCCAGACTTCATAGCATTTGTCATGATTTCTGCTGCAGTCACAGTTCTGCACCAAAGGGCAGGAATGGATTTTATTCACAGGTATTACTGATCTTGGTGAAAGAATATGGTGATGGTGAAACATGAAATGAAACAGAGAACTATTTTCAGATAACAGTTTTCAAACTCTTATGCCTACGTGAAACTCTAATGTAATAAATGTATTATTCTGCTTGATTTTGCACATCACTGTATTTTTTGGTACAAAATAAGTATTAGGTTACAAATTAGCTGAGTAAATGTGTGGACTAGAAAAAAGTTTGGATCTATATCCTGTATTTGTCACATACATTGCAAACTGTCACAACTGGAAAAGATGGTAGTATTCAGAAAGCAGAACTGAATTTTAATACTTTAGCAGTTACACATGCTAAACTCAAACTGACTCTCAGATGGTGAGGCACTCATATTTTTAAGGTGAGTTTCACATATATGGGAAAAACAAATGGAAGAACAGTCTATTTCCTGTGCATTTAGCATTTTTACCAGTTAATGCATATGAACTGAAAAGTCCTATGAAGTAGAGGAGATCTCCTCTTCCTTACCAAAAATTCTTGCACAGCTTTGAACACAGTAAAAATTAATAGGAGCAGTAAGCAGTTTTGTCACTTCAAACCTGGAACCTGCAGAGGACTATCAGTTAGGCAGCAGCTACAATGTTCAGAAAGTGGTCTTTGGTCATTTAGAAGTTATATTATTTCCTTTGTTCTCCTGCAGCTGCAGCTCTGATTCTTACTGAGAGCTGTGACATCTTCTGATGGAGGGTGTGCTCATCAGTTAAGCATTGCTGTGCTCAGCAAGCAGAGATGGCTCTCCAGTGCAGCTCATTTTCTTGATATTCCCCCCCCCAGGTTTTAAATACAGTTCCAGTGTACGCAATCATCAGAACCTCTGGGCAAAATGATACTTGAAGTGACTGGCTCTACATGATCAAAGCACTCTTTGGCTGTTAATCTTAATTGAATATTTAAATAAAAATTATTCAGTCACCAAAAAGAAACACAAGGGTAGTGACAGAGTATCACAACAGAGGGTTTACTACTGGGTTAATAAATGAAAATAATATAAGTGTATTAACAAGGAAAAGATGTAGTAATTGGGCACTAATCTGCAGAATAGTGATGATTATACTTTGCAGACACCTAGTCCCTCCATTGCACAAGGGCATGCATAAATCAACACTCAGACATGAACAGTCCTGTCCCCAAAAGTGGCCATGGAAGCAGATAATTGTAAAGTTTGAAAGGAGTCTGTCACAAACATTCATTTCTTTCACTTACCTATATTGAAAAATGTCTAAACGAGGGCATAGATCCATGTATTTAGCAGAGGTTTTTGAAAGAATGAAATCTTTTTTTTTTCTGATCACCTGTATTTTTGTTAAATTGTTTTTCACATTTTAATTTCAAATTGTCGTATATCCAGGTGCAATCCAGTTACTCTGAGCTTCTAGTGAACAGCTACAGCTAGCACTCATAAAAATAATATTTTTATTTGTAATCAAATTCTTTGTTTTATCTAGTTGTGGCATGTGGCATGAAAATAGAAGCAAAAATTCATAATTTTAACATTAATGATTTTTTACACTGCTCACTAAAAGTTAAATATCAAAGATTAAGAAGGTTCTTATTTCTCTATAGAAATTAGTAGAGTTCCTTCATTAACAGAGAGAATAACCGAGTCTATATAGTGATATAAATAGTGTTGCAATTTGTTACCATGATATACTATAAAATAATCTATTGGAAAAGCAAAACCATTCGTTTACTGGGAATTTCTTATTCAGGCAGGTATTCCACAAATGTATATTTTAAACGAATGTATGCAAAGTCCAGTTTAGTTTTATGTCAATTACTGTTTGCTGGTTTTTTTTTCTGTCCTTTAAGAATTAAAGTTTTCACAAAGCCAGATACATTCATAGCCACAGTTGTGTTCCTCCAGGCCTTCCCTATGTGTTGACAGTGCATTACTTATGATTCACATATATGTGCCTAGTCTGTGTGGGTGTACAGTCTAAAGAGAGGATAAAAAGAAAGTGAATGTAGTAGAAAGCATAAAATGTAAAAATAAGATTACCTGTCTTTTTTCTTTTTATGTATTAATTAACGTTTATTTCAGTTGTCTTCTAACTCTTTGCTGAGTACACAAGACCAGTATTACTTCTTGGGAAATGAAGAAAAGGTAACAATGAAAACAGGTGAGTTCTACAGAAAGCTTTCAGTGTGACTTAGGGATTTCCATGGGCCTTTTCTCCCTGTGTAACTTAAGGGATTTTTAAAACCCCAGCACACTTTCATTCTTCTTTACTGATGACATCAGCATAATACTTCAGCAGGAAAGGGCGTGGGAGGAGATTTTTATAGATTTATAGGATTAGCATTAGAGATATTTGGGTGGAAGTTGCTAGATAATGAAAATTAACATTTATTTATGCTATAGTGTATGAGGGAGAAGAAAAAGGGTTTAAGGTTCCTGTTCTAGGTGATGTCCTGCTCTGTATCAGCCACTGTGAGGACAGCTTATCCCATGCACAGTCCTCAGTTATGCTTAGGAATATGGCTTGCTGCTCTTGCAGGTAGAAGCATTGTGCTGCACCATTCTATTGAGGGAGGGAGCTGATACCTGACTAGTGAGAGAAGGAAGAAAGTGCTAAATTTTTACATTTGCTCATTAATTTCAGAAATGCTTAGTGACCTTGGAAAAGAAAATAAGAGTTTAAGGAACCTCCTTCAGTGCTTGCCTGTCTGGCAACTATGCAAGATGTTTTCACCCTTTACCCTGTGTAATACTGGGGAACCAACGATGAGTGTCAGCTTTCTCTGGGGCAGAGCCCTGTGCTGGTCCCATTGTCCTCCACTGTATGAAAGAGGTACGGGTGCCTGAATTCCTTCTTCCTAAAATCCAAGGTCAAGATATAGAAGAGTGTATAATGTAGAAAACGGTGTATATGACAGATGCTGTGGTTGTTGCCTGCACGTATACCGCCAAATAATGAGGCATTGTGCTGACAGCAGGCATACTCTTGTTTTGGTAAAGGTACATTGTCTTTTTTGATTTATCAACTGTATCCCATTCAGTTTTGAAGGAAGCAGGGAGGGCCTAGTCCTTCTCGGCTCTTTCACTCAGAGAGGATAATAGAGAAGGTGCTAATAGAGATTTTAGTTAAATACAAACCACAGGAAGCAGTGTTTGGGAGCAGTGATCCCTGATTTAATTCCCAGTAATGATCCTAAACCCAGAGCAGAACAGATGGTGGTTATGAAGTCCTATGTAGTCACACCATAATTAGCTTTAACTATTTTTTTTTTTTTATATATATACTCATCAAGGAGATATTGCATCTTTGTATATAGCTAAAAATTCTTCCATGCAGCCCATTTGTCTCTAACTGAAAGATGCGTATTCATGTAGGTCTGATTCTTAAGTTCTATCATAGAGAACATATTATTCAGAGGGATGAGGTAGTAAAAGACTTTCTAGGTCAGCTCTATAGCCTCAGAGGACTGTTTTTTCAGTGTTGTAATACTAAATGGGCTTAGCACTCAGTGAAAAGAGGCTTCCCATGTCCTGTTTTCCTTGTTTGTTACTTATACGTCCCTCATGAGTACGTTTGAGGAGAAAAGCTCTTGTTTTTTCCCATCCCCTGTAGTGACTCATGGTTTTTTGCCTCCTTTCCCAGGACAAACAGTGCAGATAATAGACAGAGGAAGGTTTGGGATTTGGACAGGAGCTTGATTTAATCAAATCAAACTTGATTTGATTAACTGTTGAATTAATGTGGTGGTTTGACAATTCAGACTTATTGATCCAATTATGGATCATCCAAACCTAAATTTTTTCAGATTGCATGGTTGTACCTGTTATAGATAAATACTCCTTTTAGTTTCTTCCCGTCCTTCTTCATACTGTTAATCCACAATATAGCTTCTTCACAAGTATGTTTTCCATAAGATTAATTGCTAGAGTTCATCTGAATATAGTAATGCTTTGAGAAGTCAGTACACTTGTGCAAATATAGAAAGAAGGGCCAGGGAAAACACTAATAGACAAACATAACTCAGACTGGGGACTTGTCAGATTTTTTTCAGTTCTGCCAAGTTGCATAATATCTCTTCCTGCAACCCTTGATTTCTTTATATCCTTAGACTGTCGCAAAAGCAACAGTATTACTACTACAATAAGAAACTTCTCTTAAAACCTGATTTTCCTTGATTTGCATAGGGCCATATGGCAAGAAAGAACTGAGTCATAGAATAGTGAAATGTTTGTTGTTGTTCATTCTCAACTGTAAAAGGAACATAGCCTTCCACTTCAATGCAAGATTTCAGTGGAATATTTGTAACAGACCTTAATGATGACAAAGAAGGTATCTTAGTCTTTGTGCAAAAGTAACAACCATTACAAAAGCCAGGTAAACAAATGAAAAAATAGGTGTCTGAATTATGCACACTTGTCCTGGTTTGAGTGAAAACAGAAATAATTCTGTTCAGTGATTTTGCTTTTCAGCTCAGTTCTTCTAACTCACTGCACTGTCTGAAGTTAGCAGCCTGTTCTCACAGGCAGTGTCTGCTTCTGGCAGTGATCACACCCCATGGTTAGAGTTACTGCCAAGGATTGGTGTGCAGACCAAGGCCACTGCTGGATCTTGTGTACCACATTGGGGGGTGCAGAAAGTGAAAGGCTGCACCTGCAGAGAGGAGTGGACAGGACAGGTGACCCCAAACTGACCAACGAGGGATTCTAGACCATAGACGTCATATTCGGTCTAGAGCTGAGGGAGCTGAAGGGTCTCTGGGCTTTTCTCCCCACTGGGACTGCTTTGCCAGCTTGTTTTGGCTTGCCTCGGGTCCATTTTCTGTTCCTTGCACAAAGCACCCAAGGAGGACTCTGTCCATTCTGCCTTTGATCCCGGTCTGTGTGTCCCTGAACCCAGTACCAGAATCCAGGCCCTGAACACAGCTCCCGTCTGCTGCAGGGCCCAGTCTGGGACTGCCCCGGTGCCTGCTCCACAGCATCAGTGGTGATGGTGATGGAATTACCATCAGGGGGGTTGGGTTTGATACTGGTTTTGTATATATTTATATATATTCCATTTTTATTATTAATTTCCTTTTCATTAAAGCTGTTCTAGTTTCCCTTTCTAATGGCTCAGTCTCTCTCCCTTATTCCCTTTCTCCTCCCCTTCGGGGTGAGAGAGGGGTTAACAGATAGCATCTGTTTTAGATCTAAGGTGCTGCCCTGACCCTTAACTCTGACAACACTATTGCAGCTAGTAATGGGTGTTGTAAAGAACACCCCAGACATATACTATACACTGTTTAGCCTGCATTTGTAAACACTATTATGAACTGAGAGAAGAGCTTTGACTGAAACCTGTTTCTTAGGCAGTTCATGTGAAAGGAGCATCTCTAAGTTCATTCTGAACATCTCATTTAGTGATAGAGGAGCCTTTGTGCAGCATATTCAACACCTGCAAATATCCACCAATCATGAACTGTTTCATTTATTGGATAAAGTAGTGTAAGGGCTAGTCTATTTATGTCTCAGACCTTGTGTGATGGTAAGACCTGAACTGAGAGTAAGCAAGGCCTGCCTGGATGGAGGAGGTGTTGATGGCCCTCAATGGCTCTGCCACCTTCCCGTGGCTCCTTGCAGAGAAGTTAACCATAGGAAGAGATACATTCTGCTGAGGCCAGATGGTGTTGGGGTTGTTTCTTCTGCTGGCAACTCTGACTGCCCCAAGAGGACATCTACAGTGGATGCCACAGGAGAAGGAGCTCATGCAAATTAGCATCACCTCTCTACGCTTCCTGTGCAAGCTGGGGATGCCAGCCGTATCCCAAGTGCATAAAGAGACAGTAATATACTGATCGGCGTGCACCCACCACCACAGAACTCAAGATCAGGACTGATCCTGTGAGATATCACCAGATCCATGGGCGGTGATACTTTTCTTTCTGCCTTTCTCTCTGCCCCTATCCTTTCCTCTTTCTATTCACTTTTCCTTCCTTTTCCTTCATACCTTGCTGTGCCTTAAAGCGATCGATAAGAAAATAACCCCTTATGCCAGAACAGCTTTATCCAGACCGTTTATTGATTGTCATTAGGGAAAACCAATCAATTGTTTCATATTGTTCCTCTGAGTCACTGTCGTGACTCTGCTACCCTGGCTGCCGTGCCATGTAGGGACAGCCTCTTTTGGGGGATCACAACAATTCACCGCCCTCCTCGCCCACTGAGTGGGACGAGACAAGTGCCTGTCAAATATGAAGAAGTAACTCCATATAAATATACATGAACTGGAAAGTGGAAGACGTGAAATTTAGTTTTTATATTTTCATAAAACTAACAAGATATGTTGTCTTCTCTGTTTTTCTGAATAAAAAAAAAAAAAAAATCACTCCAGTGTCTCGATATTTACACTGTTTTGCAGGGAATGAAAAGCAAGTCATCTGGCTATTGCTCCTAACACTGATTTGCTGGTTATAAATTTGTAGTCTAACCATGTTAAGATATTTATTTCCTGTATATATAGAATCATAGAATTGTCAGGGTTGGAAGGGACCTTAAAGATCACCTAATTCCAACCCCCCTGCCATGTGCAGGGACACCTCCCACTAGATCAGGTTGCTCTGCAAAATTCTGTAATGTTAAAGTCATACTTCATGAGTTTTCAAGGTGACGACATTTTTTAGTACTAAATCTCGTAAAGATTTATTTGGTGTAAAATCTGAAGAATTAAAAATGAGCTTGCAATCAGTACCTAACTTTTGTGAGAAGATGTGGTTGCAGGTGAGAGAGAGTGAGAAAATGCGTTTCTGTTTACACATTGTCTCTTGTTAAAGGAAATATGTGGGAGAAGTTTTCTGTTCACCTGAAGGGAAGAGGGAATATTCCTGTTTGGAAGTATTTTGCTATAGGCTAGTTGCACTGTGCCAAACTTGTACTCTGCAGGAAGGAACTTGATTATCATTCTGAACCTGCTGTAGAGGTGCTGGAAACTTAAAAGATTTCAGAGGTTATGCTTTTCAGATGTAGTGGTACGGCTGTAAACTTTTCAGTGTCAAAACCAACATGAACTAGCATCTCCAGAAGGAAGGACTGACTTGGAAAGCAGGAAGACCTTCCCCTGCTGTGCTGTCTGCTCACAGCCAGGGATGCACATGGGAGGCTTTCACCAGTGTTTCGCTTCCCCAGGGTAAGCAGCTGCCCGAGACATCACAAATACAGGCAGCAGCCAGGTGGAAAGCATAGTGATGCTTGTGTTTTGGGGAAACTACATCTTGAATAGCACTGAAAGTAGAAATTTCGTCTTGGCAAAAGCAAATCAGTGGGAATTGGGGAACTGATAAACTCCACACTTTGCTGGCTTGTATTTCATCTCTCACACAACAGCTAAGCAATGATTTCTCCATCAGTGAATCACTGGACTGATGCTAGACCTTTCAGTAATCTACTTAGAGAGTTGTATGTATGACCAGTAATGGGAATTTACTCCCATTCTTTACGTAGTTCTGAGAAAACAATCTCTTTTAATAGCCTTTGTAAGGCATCCAGAAACATAAAAGTGGAAATGAATTTAATGCTGAAGGCCTATGGCCTGCCCTCTGTGGTGCATTTCCTCTTCAGTATGTTTGCCTGCCTCTTTGCTTTGAGATGTATGTGCTGCTTTTTCTTTAGCAATTTCCAGTAATTAAATGTTAAGCATAGAATCATAGAATCATATAATAGTTTCAGCTGGGAAAGACCCTAAAGTTCATCAAGTCCAACCTTGATGCAGATGGGCAGATGAGATAGGAACTGGTGAAACAATAAAATAACTCTCTCACTGAAGTTAGTGGAAAGAATTGACATTGTGAGAGTAATTGAAATCAGGCTTAGCCAACCACTAGGAGTCAGTGGGATAAGTAGATTTGTTGAGGACCTGTAGTTCTGTAGACCCTCTGTTACAATTCCTCCCCATAGACAAACTGTGGTAAGGAGCCAATATAACTGTTAAATGCAGAGTGGCTCCAGCTGTCAGATGGGTGCTGATCATGTTGCTCTGTATTTCTCTTCAGGACACCATGGTTGTGCATTTGGATCTGGAACTAAAATGATAATTTTTAAGGAAATCACCAGTTAAGTCAACCATAGGATTGGTACTAGCCCACTGTAGCCTCGCAGGAGGGCAGATAAATGCCTTTACTCATTTCTGGATGGTGTGTGGGCTTGAGGGCAACTAGCAAAACACCTGTTAGAACCTATACTCTGCTTCTCGCTCTAGACTGCTCCTAGGCTGTAGTGGGTCTGTGTGAGCTGCTTTTCCCCACCCAGCCCTCACGCTGCAGCACTGGGAGCTGGAGGGTGTTGATAACTCACCCGTGTTGTGACTGCCAGTGCTCACACGGCACCAGAGCCTGGGGGGGCAAGGTGGGGGAGAGGATACAGCCGACCTGAGCTGACCAGTGGGATATTCCATACCATATGACGTCAGCTCAACTATAAAGGGAGAGGGCAGGAGGAGGATGGGGGGCATTCTGCTTTGTCCTCCAAGCAACTGCTACGTGTTCTGGAGCCCTGCTTCCTGGACTCAGCCTGACATTGCCTGCAGATGGGAAGTAGAGAATAACATCTATCATAACCCACAGCTCTTTTCTTTTTATCTGATTCTCTCCCTGCGTGCCGTGCTGACAGAGGTTGAGGGGAGTGATAGAAAGGCTTGGTGGGCACCTGATGCCCAACCAGTGTAAACCCACCACACAGGCAAATGGAGTAAATTAGTGGGCTATCCCTCCCACTCCTGCAGCTTTAGGTGTATTTTGTATAGGAAACTCTTTGGTTATTTTCACAGTCAGAAACCTGGGAATAGTTCTGACATATCTGAAAGACAAACATTGATAACAGAATCCTTTGTGTTGAATAACCAGTATGTATTTATGAGAGATAAGTAATCCAAGTTTAATCTTTATTGTGAATTCAACTGTTTTTGTGGAATAATAAAGGAATAGAGGAGCTTCATTGCCTGTCAGAGTTGCAAAGTGTTGGGTGACATTGACAGTTTCAACTTACATTTTAAAATTGTATGTAGCCTCTCAGAAGATGAGATATCCTCTATAGGTTATTTGCTGAAGATCTCAGGTATTTACAAAAAACCCCATTTTTAAACTCTGTATTTCTTGATCAGCCTTCCACCAGAAAACCAAATAAATAACCCACCCCCCGGCAAAAATGTTTCCCTAAGAGTTAGAAATGAGATTATTTTGCTTTACTTTTCAATTGATACAGAATACATAAAGGAGCAAAAGGAAAGCCCAATCATTATGGTGGCTATGAAGACTAATAGTTACATCCCTGTCATTTAATCAGAGCTCAAATTGCCTGGGATAGAATGATTTTTAAAAACACAGTTATCTCAGAACAGGAGACTGTATTGATACCTGACATATTTTGAAATCTCATTAAATTCCATTGAAAGCTCTTTTTTTTTCCAATAGTAAATGAGGGTGAAGTTTCACTTTAATAAATAGGCTCCTTCCATTTGGCAGAAAGAAAGAGTTTAATTTATCAGCAGAGGTTGTTTGGATTGTGTCCTGTGTTTTATTTTTAGCTTTTCATGTTGATCCAATATAATTAATCAAGCCATCTTATAACATAGAGTGAGAATTACAGCAACTAGAAGTGCATACTTCTAGCATTTCTTTTTCCTTTAGCACCCGTATCAGAGGTCCTATTCTTCAGTTAAAGTAACTGCCATATGTAATATAAGCCATTAGATAACATACCAAAGATGGTATAAGGAGTAATGCCTCACTTATTTCTTCATTATGTGTTGAACTCTACCTTTTGCTGTGTATAAAGGAAGCCACCAATATGGCTTGACTGTGATCAGAGACTATCACTTCCTTCCAGAAACTATTGTTGCACCCCATGAGAATAGTTCTTTCCTGCTCTGAGTTGAAGACTGCAGTTAGCTTTGTTTGCTATGGGAGATGACTTCAGAAACCATTGGAAAATAATGTTTAAAATTTGTTTTGCACATTAACCCTCCTTTCTCTTCCCTTGTGATTTGCTAGAATGTTTGTTATATTTGAAATGTAAGCATGTTCTTTTTATAAATTCTGCCAATCTTTGTATCCAACATCTCTGAATATACTTCAGTTTTCTCTAACTTCAGGCTGAACATTTACAGCCCACCCCATTACTTTTTTTCCTGGCTCCTTTCTGAGAGAAACTGTACAGGTTTTGGCTTTAACCCCGTCTATTCCTGTGCTTCAATGGTTACTCACACCCAGATCTGCTGCCTGTTTAGGCTTTGCAAGTGTGAAGGTGGATGCAACCAAAGTCTGGTTTGTGGCAAAAGTGTCAACACCTCAGTATTTGTAGAAGGAAGAAATAAAAAGAAAATGCAACTTGTGAATGAGGCCAAAGAGATTTTATAAACCTCTAAAAAACCTGAAGATAAAGGTTTCCCTTCACTGAAACACTATGAATTGTAAACGCAAGTCCTGAGGACAGAAATACATAGATGGATTAGTTTTCCAGCTGTTTCTTTATGTATATACCAGATGCACAGAGATGTTATATATGTGGAAAACTTTCATGCCTTCTACTGTATTCTTCTTATCTAGGAAATTTATTTATTTATCTATTTATTTATTTATATTTCTTGAGTTCATTCCACTGTCAAAACCCTCTAAAGCTGTAGCCATTTTGTTAGATATGAATGTGTCACAGATGAATTTCCATTTTTCCCTTCTGTACCTTAGAGTATATCTTCAAAATTACCTGTGATGGGTTTGAGGCAAGAAATGTTAAAATACATTAGATTTTCCAGTTCAATTGCTTTCACTAAAATGTATCAAATCTTTCTTCTTCTTGAAATATGTTAAAGTTGAATGCTTTTAAAAATGTTAATATATAATTTGAGCAGAAGAATAATAATTCATACATCCTAGGGCCTAGACCAGCATCATGTTTCTATACCTCAAATGGAATTCTTAAAGAGATTTCATGTCACTAGTGACTTTTTTCCATCCAGCTGCTGACGTAAAAAACTAAAAGAAATATTTGTCTGTAAAAATGTTCAAAAATCTGCTTGTGGGCATTTTCTCAGGAACGAGAGTCTCAATTAAAAAAAAAAAAAAATTGACTTCCAGTTCCTAGTTAGGGTTCTAATTTCTTTATTTTTAATGAACCTGGGCTTGAAGCCATGAGGGGACTTAGGAGTCCTTCACAAAATGAGAGAAGAAGTGAAAGTGGTGCCAGCATCATTATAAGCTGACAATTACAACATTTGCTGGGGTGCTGGAAGTTTGAAGAATCTGGCTTTGAATAAAGCAGAGATAAGACTCAGTCACAGGTTTGCTGAAAGCTGGAGGCATGATGCATTCACTGGAATAAAAGGATAGTATGTGTTTCTTGTCTTCCTCTTCCCTTTAACTAATGATATCTAAATTCTTTCTGAACTTAGAATGAATGAATTAACATTTAAAACTGATAAATCAAGGTAGTTTTTTATATATATATATATACAAATTTTTTTTTTTTTCCTTTTAATATCTATTCTAATTTATTCTCTGATTTTGACTTAAAGTCAAAACAAAATGTCCAAACCCTTTCCCTTCAGACAAAGTAGCATTCTGTCAGGGGTGATATTTTGTATTCTGAGGAAAGTTTTAATAACACTTTTGTAAATAGATTTTGTATTCCCCTTTATATGTATCACATGTCATGGAAATGGGACTGCGGGAGCAACCTGCAATAACTGTGATTGCTTAATAAGAAAAGATGGAGTGATGCCTGTGGAAATGAACCATGGATAAGCAAGCACCAGCTTAAAATGTCTTGAAAAAATTGTCTTGTTAAGCATCTTTCAGTGGCTGGAGCTGAAATCTATTGAGGATCTGTCCAATGCATTGTCTCATTGCAACATCTAGTGAATATAGTAAGGTGTCGTCTCTTTGCAGCACTTCCCACTGTATCATAGAACAGTACCATCTGATGGTTTATTCCTTTCTTCTTTCCCATCTTCCTTATTCAAATCTATGCTTGTGCATATTGTTTTCTTTTTTTTTCATCTAGACATCAGGGAAGTTCATGTGACTCTGTTAAGGTTTTTGTTAATAGTATGTAATTGTTGACAGGAACACTCGAGGCTAGCAGTAGCAGCTGTAGAGCAGTGTTGTCCTTCAGAAGCATTATTTCCTTCATTTTGGGACAGATAATTTTAGAGTCAATTAACAAAAAGCCTCTGACTATGGATTACAGAATCTGTGGAGCAAGCATGACTAGAAACATTAACAAAATAATATGTGAAGCAAAGAAAGTGTGATTTCAAATGCCTTGTTGTGGTAAAGAACATTAAAGTACTTGTTAGAAATTCTTTATATTGCATTTTCTGCATTATGATAACAATTTAGTTCACCTTAATGAGAGAGATATAGCAGGATATAGAATAGATATAGATATAGCAGAATATCGAATAGAGAGTGTAGCAGAATAGATGCCATTTCAATAACAACCTGTTATTGCTGCTGTAATGTATTCTAAGATTGACATGATAATAAAATAAAATTATTTAAATTAATTTTAGATTAAGAAATAAATGTATATGCTTCTTCAGTGGTTGTAATAATGATTGTCCTAAATGGCCTTCTCTGCCATGTGTGTGGCCTGGTGGATGGTGGTCCTTTGTGAAGGTTCTGACACATTTAGTCATTCTTACAACAGGGGAGACAACAAAGTGCTGTAAGAAACCCTAGTTTATGTTCATTTATTAGGAGTTCACTGTTGCATTAAGGTTTTGCCTGTCTGACAGATAGGATGACAAGATGATACCTCCTTTAACACTCAGCTGGTAAAATAAGATAGGATTCTGGATCACAATACATAGTCCTGTCATGAATTTATGAAAGCTGAGCTTAAAAGTAGTTATATTTTCTGCCCTGCTGCTATGATAGGAAAAGTTAGTTTGGCACTCAGATCCTTCCTGCCCTTCTGGCAGCCTCATTGAGATGAACTCTCCGGTTCTTGGGCACTGTGATTCCTTTGTTCATGTCTCTTAATTCTAAGTGCTTTACATCATGAAAGACATTCTGTTTAATTTCAGTCGTGGTTTAGGCCAGCACTCAGACAATATGTTTTATTATTTCTTCCCTTCCAGGATATGGGGAAGAAATAAAATCTCCACAGTTTTGCAATGTTGTTCCCTTAAGAGGGAAGTTTGATTTGATCCTGGGCAACTGGTGGTAGTCTTCTATTATGAAGCACTGTGGTAAAAGCTCATATATTTTTGTTATCTTTAGGTGGCTTCAATAGTTCTTGAATTTTATGAATAATTATTTCCATACTAGGAAGTAATTTTGTAGGTCTTGGTTGCTGGGGGCTATTTCTTAAATACTTGACGTGGTCCTGTCAAGTACAGAAATGATGATTATCTCTTTTCTGATAATCTAAATCTTTTAAGGAGTCTAACTTGGTGAGTGTAATTTTGAGTAATGTCACATTAGTTACTTCTGCAAAAAAAGACAACAAATATGTAATCTCTTTTTTTTTTTTTTAATCTAATTTTTGTCTCTGCAATATCCTGTGGCAGTGAGTTCCAGACATGAATTATGTGCTGTAAACAGAAAATTACAGCTCCAGTCATTCACTGTGTTACAGTTTTGAGCTCATAACTCACATCTATTCATACTGTTGTACAGAAAACAGGTCTTCTGTAGATGCCCAAGAAGAATGAAAATATGTGACTCATCCTTTTTCTATTAAAATAATAATGTCACTTAGCATTTATGTGACTCAAAGCTTAAAGACTTTTACAGACATTAACCAATTAATCCTCATAACAGCACTCTGCTATGTTTAGCCTTCAATTACAGGCTGTATTGAAAACTGCCTACTGTCCTCATTAATTACCTTGTGAAAGCAGAGCTATCAAACATCAGCTCTGGGTTTGCTCATTTGCAGCAATATGCTGCAGCATTCCGCTGGCCTCCAGTTCTCTGCAAGGAAGCTTTCATAAATGTTGCTGCTGCCTGTATCCTGATCTGATAATTAGAATCACTGCATCTTCCCAGTCACTTCGAAGAATAAGACATTAGTAAAGAAATAAGTCACACCAGTACTCTACTGTTCTTGGGGTTTTTAAACTAGTTAAAGTATAAATACAAAGTGGGAAAGACATTTGTCATATAAGCAGACCAGGAGCAAGTTTTTTACTGAATATGAAATTTCTGATTAGTTGTTTATAAATTATGTACATCTACTTGATTTCTGAAACTAGGATAATCAGAAAAAATAAAAATAAAAGAGATTGTCTACGAATTTGTTTAAGATTGCCAAAACCTCTGAAATAGTAAATGCTTTTTAATTACAAAACCGTTAGTAAGTGATTCTCTTTACATGCCTGAAAGACATTATTATTTTGAACTGAGTAAATTGCTAGATGAAAATTAAATAGTCACATAGAAACACAGTGGTGAAGAGAATTTACAGCTTGTAGCTCACAATTCTGTGCTTTTTTTACCTTGTTGCATTTGACATTCTACTCTTAAGCCTTCTTAACCTTCCTCTCATGTTAAATGTCATGAGCAGCCATGCTGTTCTTAGAATTATAAATATCCCAGTCTTGAACTGTACACTTCTAGATAACAATTGCAATTACTTTTCCTTCTGCATCATTTATTTCAGTTCACACCACTGTAGGTGAAAAAGTCACCTGAAACTTGCACATTACCCTTTTTGGATTCATTGTGGTATTCATTAGTGGCTTTTCATAATACCATGGCTAAAATTAAGCCAGCACTAAACAGCGTGAATATGTTTTTTAATCTGATTTTTAAATTATTTTCAATTTTTTTCTTTTAAATTTTTTTGTACCTTAAGTGACATATTACAAAAGAGATGAAGCTTTTGGAAGTTACACAGCATCATGTTTAATATTGAGTCTGTTCTTGATTTGAAAGTAACAACATTGGTACACCTTTACATTATCTACAATAAATATCAGCTCAAACTCTATACAAGCAGAAAAAGATGGAGTGCGTTAAATTCTACATATTGGAGGGTGCTTTGAAATTGATCACACACAAAAGAAGCTTTTCAAACCCAAGGGAAATTTCAATCTTTCTCACTCTAATGTAAAGGCAGTTAATTTTATTCAGTGTTCAAATCTATTTTTACAACATTTCATGATCCACTGACAGGGGTTGTTGGAAAATATTGGAATGCCTTTAAGTTAAATTATCTTATAATCATCTGCACTTTATTGTGTGACAAAAAGCAGACTTGCAGACTACTTCAAATGACTTATACTTACAAATGCGAGTCTTTGCTTTTAAATCTCTGAACAGATTTGGTACTTCATGAATGGGAAGCACAATTATATAAAGTACACAAGAGCTGCAGAAACTGTATTTTGAACAGCAAATCATTATTAGATTACAGATTTGCAGAGAACATAGTGAGAGTGAGCTCAGAGTCACTGTTGTAGCAGGTTGGGCTAAGGGTGGTGTTTACAGAGCACAGTCAGCCCTGGGCATCCTTCACAACCATTGATACCAGCAGGGCTTGGTTCTCAGTCATTCTCTGTGGCAAAGATGAGTGTTTTTCCTCTTGTACTTGCTGTAGGCTATTCTGACAAAATTTCTGCTGGTCTTTTAGACTTGTGATGTATGGGATAAAGCAAAGAAAGTGAAAGCCTCGTGTTTTGAAGTGTCAATAGAATTACTACCAATCTCTCATTTCCTTTCCGTATAATTGGAATATGTATTGGAAAACAAGTACACATCTCCAGTACTCTTTATGTAACTGTGAGCAAACATGTGAGAAAAGGACCATTGTATAAAAGGAAGATGCCTGATGGGTGATTGAAGAAAATAATGGTGTTTGCAATGAAGCAACAACCTGAGTAATTCCAGTTTTCTGCTTGGATGCAAAGGGCATTGTGTCTTTGTTAGACAAAGCAAATGAAGGCATCCATATGAGTGGTACCTTACTCCACAAGAATACTTGTTTTGGTTTTTTTTAATTAGCAGGGGATGGTTACCACTATCCAAAAGTGAAGCAAAACTCATCCTTAGAGGTGTGGAAACAAAATGTTCTGTCACTCGTATGAACAGTGTCATAATGTGAAGTGCAAATTAAGGTAGCTGATGTTTCTTAATTTCAGGTGCGTTTAGTACTGCACAACACCAGATTTTTGACAGACTGCTGATCTCTGTACTGCATGCATATCGTGTCCTTCTTGATATTGAAGTCAGGGAAGGAGTCATGCAGATTGCTGCAATAGCAATTGGCTACTTGAGCTGATTATACAAATATTCTCAAGGTTTACATCAGAGCTGGTGTGGCCATTAGAATCTCCTGCACTTTAGCAATTATTCATAACTTTCCCCTGCTTTATACCCAGACAATATAAACCAAAAGCACATCTGACAGCAAAATAAAAGTCCATTGGTTTAAGGTATACATTCCAGGAAAATTTTGCTATTGCAATTGCAAAGCCCAACAATAAATTTCACAGGTGTGCAGAAGTTCATTATTTATGGGCCTTGGCTATTCTTTGGAATGATATCTACCTTTCAACCTTACATTCTGGAGTAAAAAATAGAAAGAAGCAATACTGGAGCAGATTCTTACTTTTCACTTATTACTGAGAAGTTTAGACTAATTTAGGCCCCGGCTGAACCGCTGGCCTTTTATAAGAGCATGTGTGAATGTATGTTAGAGTAGAAAGCTGTTGCTCAGAGCTGTAGGGAAAAGATATTGATTAGATATCTAAGGCATCCTGAAAACAGTGATACAGAAGTATAAGCACTTCGACATAGCTCTACTTATTTTGTAATAACAGCCATTCAAATCCAGGGTCTTACCTGATTACCCTTGTTGTGAAGGACAAGTTGTAGTGTTGAGACATATTTTCCTCTAAGCTAAAGGCTTAGCCCTGTGATCCCATGAGATGACAAACTGCATGATAGAGTAATGTGGCTGTAGCTGAGGTGCAGTGGCTTGAAGATCCTTCATCAGCATTGGACTAACCCTTGCTGTGGCTCTGGTGCACAAATGGGATGGATGTACAAAGATGAGCAGAAGCAGAAAATGAGGGAATTTGAAATCTTTGCTGTTGCTCATTTGCCTGGGATCAGCTTTCCATGTTGTGGTGGGTTTACCCTGGCTGGGCACCAGGTGCCCACCAAGCCCTTCTATCACTCCCCCCAACGCCCGTCAGCATGGCACACAGGTAGAGAAACAGATGAAAAGCAAAGAGCTGTGCGTTATGATAGATAAGATGTTATTCTCTACTTCCCATCCACAGGCAATGTCAGGCTCAGTCCAGGAAGCAGGGCTCCAGAACACATAGCAGTTGCTTGGAGGACAAAGCAGAATGCCCCCCATCCTCCTCCTGCCCTCTCCCTTTAGAGCTGAGCTGATGTCATATGGTATGGACTATCCCACTGGTCAGCTCAGATCGGCTGTATCCTCTCCCCCACCTTGCCCCCCCAGGCTCTGGTGCCGTGTGAGCACTGGCAGTCACAACACGGGTGAGTTATCAACACCCTCCAGCTCCCAGTGCTGCAGCGTGAGGGCTGGATGGGGAAAAGCAGCTCACACAGACCCACTACACATGCGTCTGTGCAGGTGGTCTTCTGTTGAGGGCCTCTGCATTTAAAGTTCAGTATCCTTATAACAGGTCTCAGTTTAGTTTTCTTCTAGGTCTCTTTGTACAGTGTTTTTTTATGTGTATTTTCTTTTTTTTTCGGTGTGGGATTTCTTTTTATTGTTGTCATTTATTATCTTCTTGCTGTGGGGATTTTTTATTGTTTTGTTTGTTTGTTTATTTTGTTTTCTTTCAATGAGTTTATAAAAATCTGCAAACAGAAGGAAGACTGAATATGGACTGATATTTTCATTTTCCTAAATAATCTTAGAGTAATTTTGCATGTTCTATAAGCACTGGGAAATGATAGGACTGAGCACAGAGATTTCCATAATATGGTACAAGAAGTGTTAGTTACCTGAAGTATCAAGGGACTGTAGGGGAATAGGAAATGAATCACATTGCCTTCAAATTCATGTAACCATGTAGAGAGATTTTGTTGGAGATTAGCTGTGTTGTAGGACAGGAATAGACCCTTTGGTTAAACTCAGAGGAAAATTATTTCATTTCACTGTACACTTTGCATGGTTACTTTTAAATGAAAACGTTGTCAGTAAGGGTAATTTTTAAAATAGAGATGTATATGAGATCCTGTCAAGTCATGATCCAAGTAGGCAAGCCTTGTCTGTAGACAGGACAAACTGGCATTCCTGTGTCTGGGAGGGAGTGGGCAGACGTGAAACCACTGAAGGCGTGAAACCATGTGTGGTTTGATACTTCAGAAGCAATTAAGAAATTAGATTTGTAAACGGAAAACTGCTGGAGCCTAAGTGAACAGTGACCTGCAAATGTGTGGTGACATTTAAAAGAATATGCAGCAAGTCCTGGGAGTCGACACACTTAGTTATACCTGCTGACTGAGGGAAAATTATAAAAAACATACAGAGTGCCAGGAATTTAATTACAGAGGCCTGCCAGCTGTATCTCTGCTTGAGATCAACACTTTCTTTTGCCTCTTTTGAAGTTCTATATAATCTATTGCAGTGAAGCAGCTGTTGGGACTGGAGATGTTTTGGCTCTGACAGATATATAAAGGGCTCCAGGGAAAGTAGAAAACTATAATTTGACTGGCTGCCTGGGTAAGAAAAACTAAGCTTGCTTTGTTGCACTTGTAACAGATACAAAGAGTTGTCTGCCTAACTCAGGATTTATACCAGAAAAGCAAAGGCTGATTCAAGTACCTCCAGTGGACCTAGAAAGACTATCAAGTTATTCTGTATATTGTATGCAATAATATTGTAAAATCCACAGAAGAAATAAGGAGAACTAAATTCTACTCTTGAGTATATCTGTAATATTTGGGAAATCTGGAGTAGTGTCATAGCTTTCATTAGAGCCATAGCTTGTACATGCCAGGTGTGAACTCAAGCAGCTGAGCTATATGAATTCCTACTCTGCAGTCAGAAAATGTGTACTTGATATTTCATTTAATTCAGGAATCATTCCAAGAGATTTTTGAGGGCAACAAAAACATGGACATTACTGATTTACTTATCTCTTCACTGCCACAGAGTGGCAGCATGAACACATCACTGTAGTGAAATAATTCCTGACAAGTGAAGCCCCGGGAAAAAAATCTCATGGAAGTAGCAGTGTATAACAGAATAAATAAATCCTTTCAGTTTCTATGCTCAGACTTAGAAAGAAATTAAGTCTATGGAATTAACAATGAAGGAGGAATTAGCAATACTTTTCAGACAAAGAAAGGGTGCATTCAACAGGAAGATGAAACCTATCCTTAATTTTATAGCACAGACAACAAGACAGTAGAAAAGGAATGCTCTCAAGTTAATGCCTGGGTATCGCTGAAGTCAGTAAGTTAGAAATGCCTCTATACATGTTGAAGAGAGCACCATGGAGGTAAAGTTGTGACACCTGGAAGGACAGCATATGATCTTTTAATCAGTCAATTGATTCTGTTTTATTTTTTAAAACAAAACCCTTCTATGCCCGCCCTTCTCCTCTTTCCAGCAAGAGTGATTTACATTTGCTACTTTGATGATTTAGAAGAACTGATTTTGTCTCAGTTTTCTGTGAATGAGTAATGAGATATCTGTGTGGACCTTGTTTCTACACAGAGTTGCTCATCTTTTGATCTGGGCTACTTGCTCAACACCAAAGGACAAGGCGAAAAAAAGCTGCTTCTGCTTCAGTCTGGCTCAAGATGTGCAAAGGCTGAATCTGGCCTCAACAGAATAATGAATATTGTATTGTATTGTTTACTTTAAAGACCACTAAAAAGCATAGAAAGTGCATGTGCATGTTTTTCCCCTCCATGACCAAATGAAAAAAGCGAACTCTTTCAGTTTTAATGATTCTGGAGATGACAGTCTCATTATTAATTCAAACTTAGGAAAATAGTGATGGTTTGGAAAAGATCAGGGAGGAATTTTACACATAGGAGGGGATTATAAGAAGAGTGGGAAAAAGCTCATACTGAGCTGCCAAGAAAAACAGGGCAGATTCTACATGCCCCACATGGAAGCATGACCTAGGAAGATGTGCTCTGGACCTTGCACAGTGACTGCAGGATATGAGGGGAGTAACTGACATGGACTAAATTAATGGTATTCTTTGGTGAATTTTAAGTGTGAGGATTAAGAATCAGTCCTACACACTCTTAGAACTTTCTGAGAGTGTAGTACTTCTTTCGATACCTTGAGTTGTATGAACTACATTTTTCTGGGTACGATGAAATACTGTATAGCTATCATGGCATTGATACCTTCTGAAAGGGCACTAAAATGGTGATGCTCTGGGATTCAGTTATTTTTTAATTCTATAGCACTTGCTGAATTTATGATTTTTTTGTTTTGTTTGGACCCTAAACACTGAGGTCTTGCTGAGATCAATCTGCTTTCTGCATCTTTCTCACCAGTGCAGATATTGCATGGGGCAAGTTCTACTCTCTGTCTGACCAACCGTAACTATTGATACAGAGGACAGGATAGGAACAATGCAGTTCACATACCTCAGGATGTATTGGTGGTGTGGGTATACACAAGGTAGAGCACAGCAGCATGGCTGTGAACAGTCCTATTTGTATGCACATTTTTTCCCTGCAAGTAAATGCAAGATAGTTTGAAGTATTTTATCTGCATTAATAGGGCATTCAATGAGGCAGACATATGAAGCTTTAATTACAGTATAAAAAAGTGCTGTATAATGTGAACGCGTGTTGGTAGCAGAGAGCAGCCCAGATGGTCTCTGATAGAACTATATTCAAGTCAAACACTTAAAATACTTGAATGTGAACATCAGAATGATGGTGTTCTGTAGTAAGGAACATGTGAACTTATGTACCGAAAAGCTACTAAGTCATGTAAAATGAAATAATGACCCTTTTCTGTATTACCCTAAAAAAATGTCATTATATTCCCTATTGAATAACTCAATAAAACCTCTGCAGGTATCTCAGTTCAACTTTAAATGATATGCACATTTAAGTAGTTTTCTACAAATCACTTTTTTGGCTCGAGTCTGTTACAAGAATTATAAATAGGCATTTTAATTTCCTATTCTGTATATACACAGTGTAAGACAGTTATTTCTGTAATCTCAGCATTCTACTGCATAGTAAATATAACTAGAACTTATATTTTCTGCTCTAGTCAGAACAATGTACTTACTTCCACACATAGATATCTAAATAATAAAATGGTCATTTCCAAATTATGTTATTCAGTATGAATTGCAGCACCACAAGTTGAATGCTTTCAAATATATTGTTTAAACCACTGAAGATATCTACTGCTTTCAATTTAATACTCCTATATGTCAAAAAAAAGTGAGTTGCAATAATAGTGGCTGAATTTTTCACCCCCTATCTGAGGAAAGCTTCATTGGAGCCTGACTTATTCTGGTCCCTCCTCACACAGTTCTCCATGAAAGGAGGACACCCTGACTCTCAACAACCTATCAGAGCTGTTCTGAGGGCATGAGCAGGGAATCTGGTTCACCAAATTTCTCATGAATACTGTAATATTAGGAGTTTGTTGTACAACCAGTTTCAGTTGTGCAGTACTGATGGTAACATTATGTTTGGTAAAACATTGCTTTTATCTAAATACTTATTCTTAAAACATTTTCTGTGTATATGTGAGGGGATGATCTGAAGGGTAGTGCAAGGGATAGAAAAGCATATATACTGGAGTTAGGTCAGTGTTACCCACTGAGTAGTTGTTATACCATCCTGTAGAAGATGGATGTTTATTCTCAGTGCTGTTATTTAGCTGATGACAGCTAGGATAAGACTTGTTAACACCTAGGTCTCAAGGCAGGCACTTATCTACAGGAATAGCTTTCTAACCAGATGAGTATTGCTACTGAAGCAACATGTGTTATCTGAAATACATATGCAAGCCACCCTGAAATCTTCATGTCACTTTGAAAGTTAGGCCAGAGAACATCTTCAAAACGCATCTTCCAGCATCTAAGTTACAGGTTCAGAGCTGACTATAAGAGTCAGTGTTTGTTTGTTTTTTCTTTCTTCAGTTTGAGCAGAATGACTTCTTATGGGACAGGAGTTTAAGAGGATGTTTTTATTGTCCTTGGCATGTATCACATCATGTTATCCAATACATCATTTCTCCCACTGATTTTAAGACTGGCTTAGATGAAAAGAGCTAATGCAGGATTCTGTCTGGCTTCAGTCTTGATCCTGTGAGGGTCAGGGGCTGAACACACAGTTAAGAGAATTCACTGTTTCACAGGCTGGACCACAGAGAACATTAACAACAGAAAGTTTTGTTAACTTATAATCAAAAGTAGCATATTTAGTATTTCATTTTTTGTTCTTAGAGATAAAAGCCATAATTCTTCCACAGAACAATATTTAATTCAACATGTATGTCCAAGCATCAAGCCAGGTCTGTAAAAAATGTTGCCTTTCTCACAAAAAGTTAGGTTTAATATTTTTTTTTTTTTCCAAAGAGTTTATCTTCCTCTGACTCTCTGATCATTTCTTTCTTGAGAGTCTCTGGCACTGATGCCTTCCTTCTTCATCTTACCTTGTTTACTGTCCGTGTTTTAGCAGTAAATGCTTTGCTCTGCAGTCTTTGGGACTCATGCAAGGTTTTATGATGGAATACTTACTATAGAAGGTCAGACTAAATGATCAGGTTTTCTTCTTTGACCTCACTCTTCAAAATGCTGTGCACAGCCAGGTGCCATGAGCTAGATCCTTGGTCTGGCCCAAATCTCAAATGGTTTGGAACCTGGGTGGAAAGTCCAGGAAGGAAAGACAGTGTTTATTCACCTCTAAACTGATTGTGTGGCCTACTGTATAAATTTAAACAGGCTAAAGACTGGCCGAAGATTTCTGTCCATTCACACCACTTGCTTCTTCATTTCATGCTTCTTCATTAATTGGCTGTGACAGCTTTGCACCCATAGAAATATCAGTCTCTGTTAAGTGAAGATACCAGCTGTCCCTTGACAGCAGCCACCTTTCCAGTATAGAGTAAGCAAGTGGGTATAGAGTCACTATTTGAAAACTCTCTGCATTGGTAGAGAACCTCTTCATTTTTTGAAATGTGAGGCTCTCTTCCACAAATGACTTCTAAACTGCATATTCAAAATCCATACTACAAAGCAAGTAAAAACGGGTAATACAAACACCATATCTCTCTCTGGTGAATGAGACGTTCCTAATAGACTCAGATGAGATTCTGCTAAAATCAATGCCATAAGTTTGTCTGTCTCTAAAGTTGTACAGTATTATTAGTCTATTACTGTTAACATAATATTTCAAGCAGATAAGTTATCAAAAAATTATTCTGCACTGCATTAATTTCTTTGCTGTGCTTTGGCCACTTTCTCTTAGCTCTTGCTGCTGCTGGTTTTTTTTATTTGGTTTAATTTTCCTCTTATTCACTCTATATTAAAATGTTCCCAGATTTTTGGATGGAAAGCAATTTCTAGACCAAAAGTCTCTGCCATTTAACTCGGAACAGGCTGAGATCTGTGATCTCAGACAGATGTTGTCAATGGCTTTGGCACAGTTCTAATATTTTTGTTTGAGGCTCTATAAAGTAGCATACCTAAGCAGCATTACTGTTATGCCCCATAACTTTAGTGGAGAATAAGCTAAGAAATTTAATTTGTTTGTTCGAGTAACTTGCTTACACAATGGTTGAATTATTATGCTAGTTCCTGAGAAACAGGGGATGAAACTCTTATTCCCATTGTTTAACCAGGAACCACATTTTACTAAGGTCATCTAAGAGTCTGGACCAATGATCACTGAACACTTTTACTAAAACCTGTTAATTTCTATAGAGATATATTGAAGCAGCCAAGATAGCTGCTCAGAGGTGAGAAGGGTGGTTATGTGCAGTATCTGTCCAAAGAGACTAAGAGAATGATAACTACTGTGGGATGTCTTGTAAGGGTATGAGAGGTGTCATGTTTGGTAATGTTCTGTGCAAAATGTAACCATGATCAGCATTTAGACCAGTCCCTCATGTCTAGAGACTGCGAATATAAATAGCAAAAAAGCTGTTTTGTTACTGCAGGTTCTATTAATAAAGCAGCACAACACATAATATGTATGAAAATATAGTGAGCTAGGATACACTTTCCTATGGTCGAACCCGTAGTGTGACAAAAGAAGTTACACAAAACTCTTCAGTTTCCCATAAAAACTTGCCATAAAGAAGGCAGTAGGCTTGACAGCTGTAAAGCAGCAACATTCACCTGAGAGTACGCAAGGAAGAAAACAGCTCCACAGAGACAAGCTGTCCATCAGGGACTGCTGTTTCTGCATTGTGCTGTGTCCCTTGCCCACACATTTGAGACACTCAGTTCTCAGTAGGAATCACACTGTGTGTGTCCAAAATCTTTTGCAGGTCTTTCTGCCCACCTAACTATCAAAGGCATAAGAATTCTACTCCTGTGGCTTTTGTTGTTCTTCACCATTATCTTTTCCCAAAGTTAAGCTGCTATATTACAGTGTTTATTTTCCAGCCTTGTGATCACCTGAGGGACTACAGAATGACAACAGCATTATTTCTTTTCAGTCTGCTATCTGTTGTTTCAGACTATAGCACTAGGCAGCTGGGAAACCCTTCATTTTCCCAGGAGGCATCATATTCCCTCTTCCAATCTCTATCTGATAAATGCAAACTTGAGAGATTAATGACGTCATGTCTCCTTTCTCTGAAGAAATTTTGTCTGGTCTCCAGAGAACAGTTATGTTACTTCTCTGACCCTCTCTATTTAAGTACAACCATGTTAAAAGCAGGAAGTATGCCAGCTGAAATCTATAGAAAACTTCCAAGCCTCAGAGAAATGAAACTGGAGTTTTAAATGTTCATATGTTAACTCTTCACAACAAATTACCTGATGAAAGTTACCTCCATTCCTTGTTCACACATTATCATCCAGTTTACTTTGACTTCAGTTGGGTGTTCACTCCTTGAAATTTTAGTGTAAAAAAACCTCTCTACTTATGACTTTTGTGTTCTCTTTGCTATTTGAGATGTCCTTTTTTACAGAGGGCCACAATAAAGTCTGAGTGCTATTTAGCTCCCTCTTATAATGTATTTATTTATGTTGATAGTGTCATCAAAGGCAGCTATCCTGGGTAGCTTAGATCCACACAAAACTCTAATGATGATGATTGAGGCCTGAAACAGATCAGTGTACAGAAGTAGGTATAATTTTTTTACTTTTGGCAACAGGACAGAAATAGGAGAAAGGGTAGAAGAGTTGTAAAGGAAATGTTCTAAGCAATCAGGTATCTAGACCTTGCTGTTGTATTTTATATTAGGGTATTTTATATCGGGAAACAGGGTGTATTCATATGAAATTTCAACAGGAATCTTAAAATCAGTTCTATTTGCAATCTGCTATTTGATATTGCAATAAATTAGCTACAGTGTATGCGGCTTATATTTAGAGAGACTTAGGTGCCTTGAAGTAAAGAGGTTTGGGGAAACTTCAAAGAGTCCAGGCCTTAGCAGCGAGAGCAGAGTGCAACTGCTAGAAGAGTGTTCAAGTGGAATGCAAAGATATTCCTGACACACACAGACACATGAGTACCTTTTATGGCACTTTTGTGTCCTGCTACCACACTACCTATTCCAAATATTTTTTGGAGCATGGATTAAAGAATTTGAGAAATCTATTGATTTTCATTTTTTTCTACCAAAAACGTGCAGATATTTTGGCTAATATCAAGTTTCCAGTGTTATGCCTTGTCCACTGTGCATTTAAGTTTTAAGGGCATCTCTCATTTTTGCATAAATATTCAGGAAAGAATTAGAATTAGAGAGCTTCCTATTCCTTGCATTTATCCTGCGGAAAGAGATTGGGATGTCTGTCAGCATCTCTCTGCTTATGCTTTCTGGATCTGTCTTTTAAGGCTAAAATTCTTCAGGGCATTAACTGAAAATGTTTCCTGTTTGCATTATTCAGTGATTTGATAAAGAGGGAAGTAAATGCTAAAGGACAATGTCATATCTTTTCAACAGCTTGTACTTTTTACGAAGTTACATGTAAAGTAGTCTTCCTCTTAGAAGCCTGAAAGCAAGTTATTTTCTGCTGATTTGACCATAGCCATTTGTCAGGCCGAGTTTATCCTCTTTAGAAGAGAGGTAAAAATAATGATTGATGAGTAATCAGAGGGCTATAATTAGGCAGTTATTTGATGTGTACAGTATTTTATTATGTCAAAACATTTGTATTTATTTGTTAGCACTAATGAATGATGACAGCACACCACTCGGAAAGTATAAATTGAAAGATAGAGATTACAAAGTAGATTTAATAAGTCTTTCCATTTGTTAATACCAGATACAAATATTGCTCTTCAGATCTCAGATTCACTACCTGGACATCACAAAGACACAGGCTCTGATACTGCAAGAATATAAAATATAAAGATGTAGAAAGAACAATGGTCCAGTTCAGCTTGTAAAATCAGAATTCTGAAGGTTTGTTTTCAAAATCTCTGAAGATTGTCACAAAATATTGTCCTTTATTAGTCATTTAAGCCTTCCTTGTTGTAAGGGACCATTGATTAGTTGTCTCAAACATCACTCTTATAGGGGAAAAACGTTTCTTGTAAAGAGACTGTGTGGGAGTTTTTTTTGTTTCAGTGTTGTTAACCATGGAGGAACACTGTCAACTGTCTACCTCAGAAAGTACCATGAAAGAAGAAATTTGGTTAAATGGCACCTGTCTACCCCCCTTTCCTCAAACTGTGCATGAGCCTGGGCCCAGGGTCATTAGCCTCTCTTTTGGAGACCACTGAAAGACCCCTCTGTGATGGTACTGGGCCTGTGCATCAGCCACAGGAGTAATATAATGCAGGGGCAAGGCAATGCAAAGCAGTTCCAAGAAGTAATCGACTGTCTCCTGGAAGAGGATGGACATGGACAATAAATGATGGATATGTGGACTGAAAGACAGAAACTTCTCCCATTAAGAGAGTCCAGCCAATGGGATGTTGTTGGAACATGTGGATGGTATGCTAATCTACCCCTCTTCTTTGCAACTCTGTTTTCTTCTTCTCTTCCCTTCTCTTTTGCTAAATTGTAAGTGCACTAATAAAGTGCCATTGGCTGCCAAGTGACATCTGACTTCATTAGTGTCTTAATTTCACCCCAGCATAGTCCTTGGAGTCCTCAGTCATTTTGGGGACCTAATCAGACCTTAACACTTGTTAATTTGGTTTATTTGTAATAACACATTTTCTCCACTTTTCCTTATTCAACCATCTTTCCATATAAAATTTTACTTAATGATTTTTTGAGATTCCTACCTAAGAAACTACTAGCTGCAGTGGTCTTTTAAATTATTCTTTTCAAAGGTGACCTTACTGTTCTATCAGATATATACATATTAGACATGTTTCACAAATTACTCTTGAGTTATTAGAATACAACATGTACAAACAGCTGGTTTTGTGGCTCCATTGACTCTCATTGTCTTCTAAATTTCTTTTCAGATGTTTTCTGTTCCTGCTGCCTTCCTGCTTGAAAATGTCAGATCAACGTTTAGAAAGGAAAAAAAAAAACAAAGGAAACCTGAACTGTGGAAAACTTAAGTGCAAATAAAAATAGATCATTGCAACACTGTAAAAGAAAATAATACGATGTATTTTTTTTGGCTCATTGTTACAAGGCCAGTAGGAACTCTTGTAGCTATTTAACATTCTACCTACTAGACTAAAATATCTGGGATAATTTCTAAGGTCTACAAAAGCCTGAACATGTAAAGAGTCCCTTAATTATAGTAATGGGAAAATAAGTTAAAAGAAAACGACAGTCAAGGTTTTGATTTACTTAAATTAGTCAGCTTTTACAAAGCTATTCAAAAGTAAAGCTGATTCATTTCCAGTCTGTGCCTCTTTACTTCAAGTTTGAGAATGAATATAATCTTCATACTGCTGTCTTTCTGCAGTATCTTGGCAGCATTTCTAGCCTAATCTAAAACTTCAACCCAGAGATGTAAGGAAGAACAGCATGATATTGTTTCTGGTAGTAGTGTCAGAGCAGGTGCATAGGCTTCCCAAAAAGTGTGCACTGCTAAGTAAGCGATATAGTCTATCTGACTCAGGAATTTGAATTTTTCTGATATTCCATTGTAGAAAGCTGCTGTAATAATAAAACTCTGTAATAATAAGACTTGGATATCTGAAAAGGGTTTCCTGGTAAAAGAGAATCATATACTGACCTCTTTGCAAGGGGTATGGGCCCTTCATTTGGCTCCAGTGTAAAAGTTCTTCACAAAAGTTTCACTCTGTAAGTCTAGATTCCTAAATAAACACCAGGAAAAGTTAACCTCTATCATGAACAGATATGTCAGATGGATACAACATTTGATAAATACCAAAGCATAACTATCTCAGGTAATGGAGCCCTATAAGTAATCCTCTGTGGTACATGGAGACATTCTAAATGAATAAATTTATTCCAGTGACAAGGTTATACATTTAGCAGGCTTCTACTGTAGCACAAATGTAAATCTTCCAGCAATGACTAGGAGCCCAGACAATGTGAGGAGGAGGTAAATTGTCACAGCAATTCATCACAGGCTCTTTTTATTAGGTTTTGAGAGGCTCAAGAATCTTTGAATTTCTATAGAAATAAATTAGCTTCTACTAAACAGGTTTTTTTAAAAGCACATAAAGCCTCTGCTCAGATGGTGCAAAGATATTGCTGTGATCTACACAAGTTCATTTTCCTTCAGAAAACATGCCCTAGAAAGATGCAACTGGATCAGAAATGGAAATTGGCTATTAGAAATCAAATGGTTTCTGAAACTGTCCATTTCTGCCTAGCACAGAATCATAAAATCATAGAATTGTTTAGGTTGGAAAATACCTTTATTGATTCCAACCATTAACCTAGCACTATCAAATCCAACACTAAACCATGTCCCTCAGCACCATGTCTACATGTCTTTTAAATACTTTCAGGGATAAGGACTCAACCTCTTTCCTCAGCAGACAGGTCCAATGCTTATAACCAATTCAGTGAAAATATTTTTCCTAATATTCAAACCAAATCTCCATTGGTGCAACTGTTTTTTTTTTTCCTCTTGTTCTGTCACTTGCTACTTGAAGAACAGAATAACATCCACCTGGTTACAACCTCCTTTCAGGTAGTTGTAGGGAGCAATAAGATCTCCCCTGAACCTTATTTTCTCAGGATAAACAGTGACAGTTCCAGTAACTGCTGCTCACAAGGTACTTGGAGGAAGCCTGGTCTTACTATGAAAGACTGAGGCATAGACCTCAGCCTTTTCCTCATCCTTTGTCACAATATTTCCCCCTGCATCCAATAAAGGATGGAGATGCGCCTTAGTCCTTCTTTTTTTGCTAATGTATTTACGGGAATACTTTTAATTATCTTTTATGGAGTAGCCAGATTAAGTTCTAGTTGAGCTTTGGCCCTTTTAATTTTCTTCCTGTATAAACTCATGACACCATTATAGTCATCCTGAGTGACCTTACAAAGGTCATGAACTCTCCTTTTCTTCCTGAGTTCCACCAAGGATGGTCTTCTTCCCTGCCACTTGCTCTTTAGGCATGTAGGGATGGCAAGCTTCTGCACCTTTAATACTTCCTTCTTGAAGAATGCCCAGCCTTTTTGGACTCCTTTCACAGAATCACAGAATGTTAGGGGTTGGAAGGACCTCAAAATATCATCTAGTCCAACCACCCTGCCAGAGCAGGATCACCTAGATCAGGTCACACAGGAACACATCCAGCCAGGTTTTGAATGTCTCCAGAGAAGGAGACTGCACAACCTCTCTGGGCAGCCTTTTCCAGTGCTCTGTCACCCTCATCATGAAAAAGTTTTTCTTCATGTTTACCCAGAATCTCCTATGCTCCTGCTTGTACCCATTAACCCTTGTCCTATCACTGGATGTCACTGAGAAGAGCCTGGCTCCATTCTACCTACACTTGCCCTTTACATATTTATAGACATTAATAAGGTCACCCCTCAGTCTCCTTTTCTCGAGGCCAAAAAGACCCAGCTCTCTCAGACTCTCCTCATAAGGGAGATGCTCCACTCCATTAACCATCCTAGTGGCTCTGTGCTGGGCTCTCTCCAGTAGCTTCCTATCTTTCTTGAACTGGGGTATCCAGAACTGGATACAGGATTCCAGGTGGGGCCTCACCAGCACAGAGTAGAGGGGGAGGAGAACCTCCCTCAACCTGCTGGCCATGCTCTTGCTAATGCATCCCAGGATGCCATTGGCCTTCTTGGCTGTGAGGGTGCATTGTTGGCTCATTATCATCCTGCTGTCCACCATGACTCCCAGATCTTTTTCCCCAGAGCTGCTCTCCAACAGATCAGCCCCCAGCCTGCACTGATACATGGGGTTGGTTTTCCCCAGATGCAGCACTTTACACTTGCCCTTATTGAATGGCATTAGATTTCTCCTGACCCAGCTTTCCAGCCTGTCCAGGTCAGGCTGGGTGGCAACACAGCCTTCTGACGTGTCAGCCACTTCTCCCAGTTTTGTATCATCAGCAAACTTGCTGAGAGTACTTGATATCTATCCCTTTGACCAGGTCATAGATGAATATATTGAACGGCACTGGACCCAGGACCAACCCCTGGGGAACACCACTACCCATAGGCCTCCAGCTAGACTCTGCTCCACTGACTACAACTCTCTGAGCTCTGTTCTTCAGCTACTTTGCAACCCACTCACACACAATCATCCAAACTGCACTTCTTAAGCTTGGCTGCAAGGGTATCATGGGAGACAGTATCAAAAGCACCGCTGAAGTCGAGGTATACCACATCCCCTGCCTTCCCCTCATCTATCCATCTAGTTGTGCCATCATAAAAGGCTATCAGATTAGTCAAGTATGACTTCCCTTTTTTGAATCCATGTTGACTACTCCTGGTAAGCCTCCTTTCCTGAATATGCTTTGAGATGGTGACAAGAAGAAGCAGTTCCATCAGTTTTCGAGGAATGGAGGTGAGGCTGACTGGCCTATAGTTACCTGGGTCCTCCTTGCTGTTTTTGAAGACTGGGATGACATTAGCCTTCCTCCAGTCCTCAGGCACCTCTCCTGTTCTCCAGGACCTCTCAAACATTATGGAGAGTTGCCTAGCAATGACCTCTGCCATCTCCCTCAGTGCATCCCATCAGGGCCCATGGACTTGTGGATGTTCATTTTGCTTAACTGCTCTCTAACCCAATCCTCCCCAACGGAGACAACATCTTCCTTACTCCAGACTTCCTCTGTAGTCTTACAGGGCTGCGAGCTGGCCTTAGCAGTAAAGACCGAGGCAAAGGTGGCATTCAGTAACTCCCCCTTCTCTCTATCCTCTGTCACCTGGGCACCCACTTCATTCAGCAGCAGGCCCACATTTTGTCTAGTCTTCCTTTTACTTCCAAAATACTTGAAAAAGCCTTTCTTTTTGTCCTTGATCTCCCTTGCAGTTTTAGTCCTAAGGAGGCCTTAGCTTTCCTTGTTGCATCTCTGCATCCTCTGACAACCTCTTTGTACTCTTCCCACGTGGTCAGCCCCTTCTTTCATGTTCTATAGACTTCCTTCTTCCAGGGAGTTTTATTCATTGGCTCTATGCCCAACCATGCAGGTCTCCTAGCTCTCTTACTTGATTTCTTACTCTTTGGGATGCTCTGATCTTGAGCCTGGAGGGAAAGGTCCTTGAATATTAGACAGCTTGCTTGGCCCCCTTCAGGAATTTCCTTTGCCTTTCAGGAACTGCCTCCCAAGGGATTCTGTCTACCAGGCCCCTAAACAGGCCAAAATCTGCTCTCCAGAAATCCAAGGTGGCAGTTCTGCTGACCCTCATCCTTACTTCTCTGAGAAGTGAAACTTTTATCATTTCATGATTGCTATGCCCAAGACGGCCTGAACCATCATATCACCCACAAGTACTTCCCTGTCCACAAGCAGGTCTAGAAGGGAGCCTTCCCTAGTTGGTGCTCTCATCTGCTGCATCAGGAGTTTACCTTCCACACACTTCAGGAACCTTCTGGACTATCTCTCTGTCACCAGCAGTCCTGGTGTCATGTAAACTGACCGATGATCAAAGAACCCAAAGATCTGCATCTAATGCTGTTTTTCTGGTTCACAGACAGGATGAAATTGAGGAAAAATCAGCACATCAGCACTGCAAAAAGACTCAACATGTTGTGCACTGTGGTGAATGAGTTTCTCCTTGGCAATAGCATGTACAAACAGACCACTGCTTAAGTGTCTGCATAGAGGTCCTGAGCATGCTCTAGGTTGAACATGGAGTCAGATTCCTCCTAACATACTTCTCACACAAAGGGGAAGCTCTGGGTCATGTATGCTGAGTATATCCTTCAACAGATGAGAAAGGCAAGGCCAACAATCTGCTGGTTCCACCAGTGTGTTATAGGCCATCTCTGAGATCCTTAAATGCTGTATGTCATTATAAACACGAATGACATTCAATTTTTAATGATAAATTATTCTTAGAGAGTATTGGGAATGATTCTGCCTTTTCTGTCAGGAATTTGCTCATCCAGTCACAGGCTGGCAGAGTCTTACCATTTGTGAGTGGCTGGTTTAAGAGTGCTGCAGACTACTGATAGAAAGGAGTTTTCTCAGTCTTGTTGAATTTGGTGCAGCAGCAGTTTATTAGCATCTGTTGCATATTTATGTGAAAAATAATTTATTAGGGTGATGTTTTTAATAGCAGAGAATAATGGTATGGTATGGTATGGTATATATATATATGAAGAGTCAAACTCATTTTAGCCTTTCTGTTGACATTAATAAAGTCAATTACTTCATTAACAACAGTCATCTTAAACAAGTTCTTTAATACCAGTCAGTAGCATACTTCTAACACTGCAATTACACTAGTATAACTTTGACAATGTTACACTAGTATAATTTTGACAAATTAACTGCTAATGTAGACATTTTCAGTTCGGGACGAGAGTGAGCAAGAATGGTATTCCTCTAGCAATAAAATTATTCTATTAAAATATTCCAATAAATATTCTTACATACATAACTTCTTGACATTTCTGGCATAATTAATGCCACTGTACATGACAAAACAGGAACTACATGGAGTCATAGATTTGCTAGAGATTGCCAGAGAGGATAACAAGAGAAAGTAAATACAATAGTTATTAAGCCAAATATTTTTTTTTTTTAATGGTAAAACAGTGACCCTTGAAATGGATGTCATGTGATTTTGGAAGAAAGAGTTTCACAAAATATAAAAAGGGACAATATTTAGAGGAAGTAGCAGACAGAATGTCAAGAAGCTTGAATAGTGGAAATAAAAACTAACCACTCAAAAAGACACATCAGTTCATTTTAGAATAATTTGTATCAGAAAACAAAGTCAACTGAATTATGCTGTTGAAATGAAAGAAATGTATCAGTGAGTATATCCCAGAAACAGAAATATCTCTCTGTTGTTAGTGGAGAAAACCCTGATCATGAATCCCTGGCAACTGTATTTTAAAGACCCTCAGGAGCAGGTGTTGTCCAATCCAACACCACATACAGGATTAATTCCTCCAAGTCAAGGTTTTTACTGATTCCTTGAGAAAACTCTTAATCATCACCCTGGAGAAAATGCCCAGAGTTGCAATAATTATCACTGCTTTTGATTTATTGATGCAAAAAAAGTGAGGTGTTGGATAGAATCCCAGAAAAAAAATCTGGAATCTTTTTTATTGCAAGCATAAAATTATCCAAAAAAATATTTTGCACTTTTTATAAGATGTGTGAACTGTGAATTATGAATTAATAAAATGAAATTATTTTCCATGCCAAAAGACCTCACTTGTCCAGCAGGCATTACTTTAAAGGAGGGAAAAGCTTTCAATACAGCCAGATGGTAATTTCTGATTAAAAAAAAAATGATAACAAATATAAAACAAAGAGGAATTTTGCCAGCAGAGTATCCTAAACATAACATGTTACTACAGATGTAGTAGTGGAAAATGTTTGCTTCATTGGTGTTCTAAGTAGGACTGGCTAGTATACACAAATGAAACAAAATAGCTGTTTCTCTTATTGTGATGCTGAAAGTAGCTAGCATTTGCACTTGCTAGATGACCTTTATGTCACAGAACCATGGAATGTTAGAGGTTGGAAGGGATCTCAAAAGAATATCTACTCCAGCCTCCCTGTCAGAGCAGGATCACCTAGATCAAGTCACATAGGAATATGTCCAGGTGGGTTTTGAATGTCTCCAGAGGAGACTCCACAACCTTCCTGGGCAGCCTGTTCCAGTATTTCATCACCCTCACAGGAAAGAAGCTTCTCTTCATATTTAGATGAAACTTTCTGTGTTCCAGCTTGTGCCCTTTGCCCCTTGTCCTATCATTGAATGTCACAGAGCAGAGCCTGGCTCCATCCTCCTGGCACTCACTCTTTACATAATTATAAACATTAATGAGGTCTCCTCCAAGCTAAAGAGACCCAGCTCTCTCAGCCTTTCCTCCTAAGGGAGACATTCTACTCCCTTAATCATCTTTCTGGCTCTGCACTGGACTCTTTCAAGCAGTTCCCTGTCCTTGAACTGAGGTCCCAGAACTAAACAAAATATTCCAGATGGGGCCTCACAAGGACAGAGTAGAGGGGGAGGAAAACCTCTCTCGACCCACTAACCACACCCCTTCTAATCCACCCCAGGATGCCATTGGCCTTCCTGGCCACGAGGGCACATTGCTGGCTCATGGTCATCCTGCTGTCCACCGGGACCCCCAGGTCAGTCCGCAACCTACACTGGTACCTGGGGTTGTTCTTTCCCAGATGCAAGACTCTACACTTGCCCTTGTTACATTTCATTAAATTTCTCCCCGCCCAGTTCTCCAGCCTGTCCAGGTCTCGCTGGATGGCAGCACAGCCTGCTGGTGTGTCAGACCCTCCTCACAGTTTTGTGTCACCAGCAAACTTGCTGACAGTGCACTCTGGTCCCTCTTCCAGGTAATTGATGAATATACTGAACAGTACTGGTCCCAGTACTGACCCTTGAGGGACTCCACTAGACACAGGCTTCCAACTAGACTCTGTCCCATTGACCACAGCTCTCTGCCTTCTATCCTTCAACCAATTCACAATCCATCTCACTAACCAATCATGAAGACCACGCTTCCTCAGTTTAGTTGTGAGAATGTCAGTGGTGTAAAATTGGTCACAAAATGTATGGAAGATTTACAGATGAAATGTATACCACATTTGGAGCTGCAAGAAAGGTAAAGTTGAATTTTGTAATACGATATTTGTAATTAGCTGAGTCAGCTCTTGAGTCTTCCTCTGTCATTTCTCAAGGAACAGAAAGACTTCAGGCTTCAAATACAGAAGTCTCTACTTCAAACTGTGCTTACCTCTATGAGTTTAGACTACTTTCATTTTCCACTGAGTAACTCGTTTACGCCTTATGCCATGAACAGTGGAAGACAGTAGAGTGCCTGACTCCTCTGTTTCAGCAGCAGTCCATATCCTTGAACTAAATGGAGCTAAGCACTGACATAAAATTGGTTGAAGTTAGAAGCTGACAGAGATGGAATACCATCAACATATTATTTCCAAAGGATAAGTACTGAAGTTGAAGTTTTGCTGCAGAGCAACTGGTACAACCTCTATCACAGGATCACAGGAAGTTGGAATGGACCTCTTCAGATCTAGTCCAACCCCCCTGCCAAAGCAGGTTCACTTAGATCAGGTTGCACAGGAACAGATCCAGGTGGGTTTTGAAAGTCTCCAGAGAAGGAGACTCCACAACCTCTCTGGGCAGCCTGTTCCAGGGTTCCATCACCCTCACAGTAAAGAAGTTTTTCCTGATGTTGAGGTGGAACTTCCTGAGTTCCACTTTTTGCCTGTTGCCCCTCATTCTATCACTGGGCAGCACTGAAAAAGAGACTGACCCCATCCTCTTGACACTCAACCTTCAGATATTTATAAACCTTGGTAAGATCCCCTCTCAGCCTTCTTTTCTGGCTAAACAGTCCCAGGGCTCTCAGCCTTTCATATATATTCTCTCAGTTTCCTGCTGAGTTGTATCATTTGTTTTTGAATACTTCCAGCTATGGAGTTGAGATGTAGTTTTGACTTAGAAGGCTTGCCTTATCTGAGTTCACAAGGCCATGGATAGTTAATATTACATGGAGAGGAACTAAAGATGGTACTTTATAATGTTACTGCCTGCCTAGCAAAATATTTGCAAAAAAAAAATTTGTTTATACTGAAAATATTCTATCAGATGGAACGCATAAAACTGCCTGATACATATTGCTGTGTGGTGGGTTGACCCTGGCATGGCACCAAGTGCCCACCAAGCCCTTCTATCACTCCCCCCAACCCCCGTCAGCATGGCACGCAGGGAGAGAATAAGACACAAAGCAAAGAGCTGTGGGTTATGATAGATAAGATGCTATTCTCTACTTTGCATCTGCAGGCGATGTCAGGCTCAGTCCAGGAAGCAGGGCTCCAGAACACGTAGCAGTTGCTCGGAGGACAAAGCAGTATGCCGCTGCGTCCTCCTCCTGCCCTCTCCCTTTATAGCTGAGCTGACGTCATATGGTATGGAATATCCCACTGGTCAGCTCAGGTCGGCTGTATCCCCTCCCCCACCTTGCCCCCCCAGGCTCTGGTGCCGTGTGAGCACTGGCAGTCACAACACGGGTGAGTTATCAACACCCTCCAGCTCCCAGTGCTGCAGCGTGAGGGCTGGATGGGGAAAAGCAGCTCACACAGACCCACTACATGCAAGTTTCTTCTCTAAACATCTAAGAAGACTTAACATCCATGTTTTCTCCAGTTTTCTCCTGTTCTTAATTCTGTCTTGGTTAGTTCTTAGTAAGAGTCATGCACAAGTTATAATTCTGGGTTGCCTCAAAGCAAACCGATGGCTTTATACAGCAGAAGGGAAGCAGAAAGAAGTGCTCAGTTTTGTGAATCAAAACTGGGGGAGACTATGAATTGTGGTTCATGTTATTAACACAAAAAGTGAAACCTAGAAGCAGCATGTTTATATTCTAAGTAGGGATTAGGTATTTTGAGAATTAAGGCCATGTGGTGAAAGCTTTGCAGAGCAATGTCATCCTTTTCCAACCACAAGAGAGAAAAATCAGTCAAAAGATGCTTTTATTTTCCTTAGGATGCTAAGGAAAATTCATGGTACCCATCAAAGAGGTGTCAGAATGGCAAACATAATTAATAATCGTAGCACTTCAAGACGATGTCTGTCTGCAGTAGTGCATAAAATCAAAGCTTCATTCATTTGGTTTGTGAACAGTAAGCAACTGTGTTCTACCTCTTTCCCCACTTTCTCATCCCCAAAGAAATCTCATTAGCAAAACCAAATGGCTAGCATAATTCCTAACTTTGAATTCTTGTAAAGCTCTGAAATTCAGAGGTTGAATATTTCACTGAAGGTGGGCAAAAAAACCTAGGTGCCTCATGTCATGCATACAATGTAAATGAAAAGGAAGTAAGTGGATGACAACTCACATGAAAGAGCTCTCTTCTTCTGGCAGAAGTGGGCAGCACATATTTGTTTCAATGTATCACAAGTAGCAGGGCTACATACACCAGCTCATTCATTTCATCAATTTGGTTTTTTCTGCTCCTGCTGAAGTATGCCAGACTTCAGAGAGTAGGCCTTATAATGCTATCTCCATGAGAGGCTTTTCCTTCCTCTACAGGTGGAAGAACGTGGCATAATTCCAGAGGTCGCTGCCTGCAGCTGAAGAAGGCTGCAGACACCTGTGATGAGAGGGGAAGAAAGGAATCCTCAGGCAGGTTCACGGACAAACCTGGTGTCACGATTTAGGGTCAGGGCAGCCCCTTAGATCTATAACAGGTGCTCTCTGTTAACCCCCCCTTATAAGGGAATAAGGGAGAGAGACTGAGCCATTAGAAAAGGAAACTAGAACAGCTTTAATGAAAAGGAAATTGATAATAATAAAAATGGAATATATACAAATATATACAAAACCAGTATTGAACCAACCCCCTTGATGGTAATTCCATCACCGTCACCACTGATGCTGTGGAGGCACCAGGGGAGTCCTAGACTGGGCCCCGCAGCAGACGGGAGCTGTGTTCAGGAGCTATGTTCAGAAGCTGGATTCTGGTTCCAGATTCAGGAACACACAAACCAGGATCAAATGCAGAATGGACAGAGTCCTCCTTGCATGCTCCAGGGAAGGAACCGGAAGAGGACTGGAGCCGAGCCAAGCAAAGCTGACAAAGCAGTCCAAGAAGGGAGAAGAGCCCAGAGACCCTTCAGCTCCCTCAGCTCTAGACCAAATATGGCATATATGGGATGAAATCCCTCGTTGGTCAGTTTGGGGTCACCTGTCCTGTCCACTCCTCCCTGCAGGTGCAGCCTTTCACTTTCTGCACGCCCCCAATATGGTACAGAAGGTCCAGCAGTGGCCTTGGTCTGCACACCAATCCTTGGCAGTAACTCTAACCATGGGGTGTGATCACTGCCAGAAGCAGACACTGCCTGTGAGAACAGGCTGCTAACTTCAGACAGTGCAGGGAGTTAGAAGAACTGAGCTGAAAAGTAAAATCACTGAACAGAATTATTTCTGTTCTCACTCTAACCAGGACACCTGGGCTGTCATTGATTCATGGACAAAGAAGGTACAGTTTCTATTTTTTCAAGCACTCACCACAAACAGAGATTTGAAAGCTCACCTGGTTAAATTTAGGTCCTGTTTCACAGGGCGGGGTAGAGGCTTGCTGAAGCAGAATTTACTTACATTTCTGGCCTCCCCTCACCCCTACCCCTGTCAATTGCCAGTCTGCTCTAGCTTCTGCCTTTGAGTTTGTGTAAACTTACATTTATGCTAATGAAACAGTGAGAACTTCAAGTAGTTCCTGAAAACATTTGAACATTTATCCTGAAAAACCCATTTTAATGGTCCTGTATCTGTTGGTTATTCATAAATTCAGAACCATATCTTGTCTCTAAGCAATTACAGTTAGCAGTGCCAAAATGTTCTGCATTATGGTGACATTGGCAGTATAAGGCACTTTTGGTTTATGTTAATAATAAAGGAAAACTGTTAGCTCTATTTGTTTACTCAAAATATAATTCCAAAACTTCCTTTCAGTTTCTGAGTTTAGTGTTCTGGCCTCTGAGAGGATTATTTCTCATATTATATGTGTACAGCATCTTATGGTTCTGTTAGTCTCATAAACATGCACACAGAAGCTATCCTCCAGTACGAAAAGTGATGCCCGAATAAATCATTCACACTGCTCTTGAATCTGCTAGGACTTGGGAGACAGTGGAAGAAATAAAATTACTTTGCTTTGGTTTTCTATCTGATTCACAGAAAGAAGATTAATTTCAGTATGCTAGCAGTTGCACAAAATGTTTAGAAGTTACACAAGCGAGAACTTCTTCAAATGCTGAACATTAATAAGCCTGAAATTGTACCCAGCATTAGGATATTGCAAAGCATACCTTTGAAATAGTCATCAGCCTTCTCATTGTCTTTTTCTGGATGCCTTTGCTTAACAGTGTCCATCTTCCCACAAGTGCAGACAAAGCAGCAACTTTTCTTCTTGTGTTACCCACAGGTAGACAGATGCTCATTTAGTACCTTCAGAAACCCTTTACAGATGGTCTGCTGCATAGTTCTCTGTTTTACACTAATTGCACTGGGGTAGAAAGCATCTAGCCTTTTCAGTTTGTCCTGTTTTGAGTTAGAACAGAACACGTCTGTTCAGTGATTTGACGTTTCAGATCAGTTCTAACTAACTGGACTTTCTGAAGTTAGCAGCCTGTTCTTGCAGGCAGTGTCTGCTTCTAGCAGTGATAACACTTCATGTTTAGAGTTTCTACCAAGGACAGGTATGCAGAAGAAAGTCACTGCTAAGTCTTTTGTAGCACATTAGGGGGTGCAAAAACTAAAAGGCTGCAGCTGTGCAGAGAAGCAGACAGGACAGGTGACCCTACAGTGACCAGTGAGGGATTCCATCCCATATACATCATATTCAGTATAAAGCTGAGGGATCAGGAAGTTCAAGTTCTCTTCTTCAGTGGCTGGTGTCCAAGGAAGACTCTCTGTTCTGCTTTCAAGCCCAGTCTGTGCATTCCTGAATCTAGCACCAGAATCCAGCTCCTGAACACAGTTCCTATCTGATGCTGGGCCCAGTCTGGGGCATCCCCAGTGTCTGCTCCACAGCATCAGTGGTGTTGGTGATGTAATTGCTATTGCCGGGTTGGATTCAATGCTGGTTTTGTATATATTTATATGTATTCCATATTATTATTATTATTTTCATTAAAGCTGTTTTAGCTTGCTTTTCTAATTGAGAAGTCTCTCTCCCTTAGTACCTTCCTCTTTCCCTTTAGGGGAGGGAGAGGGGTTAACAGAGGGTGTCTGTTATAGGTATAGCCGACTGCCCTGACCCTAAACCTTAATACAATTCTGAAAGTATTTTATTGATTGTGAAAGCAAAAGTTACTCCAGATGGTCCAGATGGACAGTCTCTGAATTTGCCAGTGCAGTGAGGTGGATGCTGGTTATTCTTTTTCCTTGGATAACATAAAATTCTGCAAACCTGGCACGTATGCAGTATTGAGAATCATAACAGAAGTGCGGGGTCTGCTTTTTCTGTGGAACAGGGAGGCTGTACAAAGGCAGCTTGGCAGCAGTGGGTGCTAATGCTGGAGAGCTGGCTTTGCCTTGTTTCTGATGCCATTCAGGGCATGTGTCTGCTGGCAGGACCACTGAGTTGATTTGTACTGCAGTGATACCATGAGAGGGTTTGTGTGGGCAGCTTGGTGTGTGCATACAGGTTCTCTAAGCCACTGTTCTTCTTATATTTATTCCAGAACAAGCAGGGCTGATTCTTGATATAAAAAGAACAGGCAGCTGCTAAACTCAACAAACTGCAGGGGACCATGAGCTACTAAGACACTATAGCCTAGATTGTCTGTGGTGGAGCTGGAAAACCTCATGTAACAGCTTCTGCAGGACTGCCTCTGGATGTGTGCAACTGATGGCAAGTGCTGGGGGGATCCCGCGAACAAGGCATCCTTGTTCCATTTCTTCTGTTATTTACCAAGTTTTGTTTTATGTCCTTCTTTTTCAGTGACCCCTTGGGTAGAAAAATTCAATTTTGTCCACACCATCAGGAAGTCTGTAACTGATTGTGAAAACAGCCTGTGTTACATAGCACACTAAGATTCAGTGCTCATAATGTAAACTTAAATTAAGCAATGCAGTAGGGGAGATCTGATAATTTTTATGGCTGTTAAAAATAGAATTGTATGTAATGGGAAGAAAAGATAACTTTGTAGTGTCCTAAATTTATATATAGTATGTCTCTGTATAAAGCATTCTAAATCAAAGGAGGAAGATTAATTAAGTTTTCTCATTTAACTTCTCTAATAAATTTAATTATAGCATTGGAAATAAAAGATTCTTCAATTGCTTCTATCTTATCTACAAACTACAAACAATCAGAAAGGAAAAAAAAAAAAAAGGCCAGGTGGCCTGTGTACATTGCATATGTATTGCACTGGTCATAAAGTTCTTTTTATTTAAACTGTTCTACCCTGTAAAAATTATCGTATTGGCCACAAACTACTAAGTTACAGGCAAATTGTGCATGAGATGGTATATCAAAGGGAAATATAGTATCTCCTGTGGTTAGAAATCCAGGTAAGCTAGCATCGCTTATTGTTAGGAAAAATATTTAGTAGCCGAAACTAAGGGGACCCAATGCTTTTTTCTCAGTCTTTTTTTTTTTCTTCTTTTCCTTCATACTCACTGCACGTAAATCCCTTTAAAAGTGACTTTTATTGCTTAGAGTTTTCTATTGATCAAAAGGAAACTTTGAAGCACAGTGTTTTGACAGAGTGGAACCTTTCCATATCTTTTTTCTTCAGAGTAATCAGCTTTATGAAGCTTGTTTTCTTCTTCATAATACAGTAGGAACCAGGGATTTAGGTTTCTAATACTCTTGCTTCATTATATAAGCTTTAGGTGACAGACAATATATGGTATTTGTAATGCAAAATTGCTATATTAGCAAATTTACTCAGTATTGTTTACTAAACATAGAATTTCATAATACGTATCCTTTTCTAACTACAACAGAACTATGTGAACAGTAAATATATATTTAGATACTTATTTTGTGATTCTTTGTTGATTTGACTAGATTATGAAAAGATAATTTCTCCCTCATTTTGCTGTTATTTTCCCCACTGTTTTTCCTTTGTTGTTAATAAATTAAACTTTCTGGTAATCTTCTAAATTTTCAAAGTAGTTGCCTGTCCCTGGACTATCTGCAAATCCTCTTTCATAAGCAGAGCTTGTGTTTTACCTGTCAGCAAGGTAACATTAAAAGTGTCAGGTGTTCCTGGAGATAAGCTTATTAGATGTAAAATAACCAAGACTGTCACAAAAATAGTAATAGTTCTATAAGTAAGTTCAAAACTTACTTTAGTGTAATTTAGTTTAGCATTTAATGAGCATTAGTTATGCCCTACCTCATATACTGGTGCGTTTCTAGAGTTATGTTGGCATAAGTTTCTGAACAGACCTGTTGTTCCTGAGGAGTCATACCACCAGCTGCCACAATCTTTGAAGAAAGGTGATGTTCACAGTGGAAGGCTGCTGTGTGGAGTCCTACACAGTAAGCTGCTGAAGCTGCTGACGGAGAAGGTAAGTCCAGTCAGTTTGCAGAGGTGAAAGCCAGCCAACTGGCTTTACATACTGCTGAGTAAGAAAGGTGGCCAGTGCTGTATCTCTATACCAACTTATTCGATGGTGGCAAATGCCCTGTGGGGGTGTTTACACAAGTGGAAGCAGAGCAACTGGCAGCACAGAGGTAAACCCATCTGGGTGGCTGAATTATGGCAAGATATTGCTGCTCAGGTAAAGGACCTGGTTGTGAAAGTATATTATGTGGATGCCCATGTACCCAAGAGTCAGGCCACTGCTAAGACTGAAGTAGCTCAGGTGGATTTGGATGGGCAAGGTAAGGGTGAATTATTTCTAGCTTGGTGGGCCTACGACATCTCAAGTCATCAAGGAAGGGAGGCAACAGATGGATGGGCTTTTGATCAAAGGGTGAACTTGACCATGGACATCATCACAGAAGTTATCCATGAATGGGAAACCTGTGCTGAAATCAATCAAGCAAAACTGTTAAAGCCTTTGTGATATGGACGATGATAACTGAAATATAAACACAGAGAGGCCTGTCACTCCCACAAACCTGCCATGGCAAGTGCCATGTGCCTACAATGGTGGAAATAACCACCAGGTGTCAGGAAACATATCCAGTGCCCCATGCCACTGAACACCATCCTGGGCCTTGAAAAAAACAAGTCTTGCAGCGACACGGCACCCCAGAAAGAATGGAGTCAGACAGGAAAAGTCTCAGGATATAAGGGGGCCTTTGAACAGGGGAAGTGCATGTTTTGAGTGGGTGGATGGCTGGGCAGCAGGTTCCAAGTGGTGAGCCGCTCTGTTGTACATCAGTCATTTTAATTATTATTTAATTGGTATTATTGTTATTACAATTGTCTTCTCTCTTAATGTTCTATTAAATTCACCTTATCTCAACCCATGGAGTTTTAGCTTTTTCTCCTGATCATCCCTCCCATCCCACCGAGAGGGCAGGGGGAAGTAACAGAAGAGCATGAGAGAGAGGCCACATGGTGCTTAATTGCTGTCTGGGCCCAAACAATGACACTAGGGAAATAAAAAATACAAGAGAACCAAAATAACTCAGGCTTACAAATTTTTTATGGCCTTGGCCTTTTGGTTTATTTAATCGCAGAATACTACATTTCTGCTGATGGTTACCGCTGCATACAGGTATTTTGTCTTTCTTGCCTTACTAGTATGCATCTAGCTGGGAAAAGCACTTTGACTGTCTTTGAAAGCAGTGCTTTATTGCTAGTGAACTGCTAAATTGTCCTGGTTTGAGTGAAAACAGAACTAATTCTGTTCAGCAATTTTGCTTTTCAGCTCAGTTCTAACTCACTGCACTGTCTGAAGTTAGCAGCCTGTTCTCACAGGCAGTGTCTGCTTCTGGCAGTGATCACACCCCATGTTCAGAGTTACTGCCAAGGATTGGTGTGCAGACCAAGGCCACTGCTGGATCCTGTGTACCACACTGGGGGGTGCAGAAAGTGAAAGGCTGCACCTGCAGGGAGGAGTGGACAGGACAGGTGACCCCAAACTGACCAACGAGGGATTCCATCCCATATATGCCATATTTGGTCTAGAGCTGAGGGACCCGAAGGGTCTCTGGGCTCTTCTCTCCCCTCTTGGACTGCTTTGCCAGCTTTTGCTTGGTTTGGCTCGGCTCGGGTCCTCTTTCGGTTCCTTCCTCGGAGCATCTAAGGAAGACTCTGTTCATTCTGCCCTCAACCTGATCTGTGTGTTCCTGAACCCAGTACCAGAATCCAGCTCCTGAACACAGCTCCCGTCTGCTGCGGGGCCCAGGCTGGGACTCCCCCGGTGCCTCCACAGCATCAGTGGTGACGGTGATGGAATTACCATCAGGGGGTTGGGTTCCATACTGGTTTTGTATATATTTGTATATATTCCATTTTTATAATTATTAATTTCCTTTTCATTAAAGCTGTTCTAGTTTCCTTTTCTAATGGCTCAGTCTCTCTCCCTTATTCCCTTTCTCTTTCCCCTCTGGGGAGGGAGGGGGGTTAACAGAGAGCGTCTGTTATAGGTTTAAGGGGCTGCCCTGACCCTAAACTGTGACATAAATGTATCTGATACACACAAAGAGGGAGAATTTAAAAGGTGGAGAATGTGTGACTGCTGTGAACTTTTGAGGCTTTTAAGAAATAGAGGAGATGTAGGATTTGATGCATTAGCTCAGGAGAGAATTCCTCCTTTGGTATAGGAAAGAAATATAAGAATGAGCAGGGTGAAGATATTTCAGTGTTTTTATTCTTAAAGGTCTCTGAGTATTTAATTTATGAAAGGAGTTTGTTCTCAGTGTTCTGTCAGTATGTTTTGGTCAATGTTTATTCATCTCTCAGAAGGTGTTTCCTTCTTTGTGCTTCATGTGTAGTAATTCCAGAGTTTCTCTTTTGTTTAATGTTCAGTGAATTTCTGCGCATGATTGGATATCTAGTTAGAAGCCATGGTTTTGTTGATTGTTAGTTTGTTTCCTGTTTACTTTTATTCTATACCTTGCTAACCGTGCTGTTCTTTCTTGCAGCATTCAGGTATGATTTGGAAATACCCAAGCTTTTTGTCTCATTACATAATTTCTGCAGCTCTGCTAGGAGATAAACCATGTACCTCTGTAAATGCTAGTGAGAAAAATTAAGATGAAGCAAGAACATTAGTACGACCTTTCTTACAATGACAATCATTAGTAGCCAATTAACATACTATTACCTGATAATTTAGGCATTATCAGAGTTAGGGCAGTGCATCTACTTTAGAATTAGGAGATTTAAAAAACAACACAGCAGGCAATAATTTCTAACAGTGATTCAGACGGACAGTAAAGATTCTATCCTCAGTCATTTTCCTAATTTTTTCCCCTCATTTTCTTCTTACATCTACTTAGGTGCTTTTCAGTGTTCTCTCTTCCTCTCCTCCTCCCCCTAGAAGGCAGAAAGCTCTATGTATCTCTAATGCTTTAGGCAATACATTCTGCAGTTTTAACTAGCATAATAAAGGACATTCACATAAATAAGACAGTAAACCTACACTGTTGATATGAACAGACTGTCACTGAAACAAACTGTCACTGAATGTAAAGCAATTCAACATATGTCATGGTCTTCTTCAAGTGATATTCTTTCTACAGTCTTTCTTACATGAGGCTGTGGTGTTGTTTTCCGCCCCCCCCCAAAGAGCCAACAATCTCATTGCTGGCATCAAATTGTACTGACTTTCCCTTTTGAGTCCTAATTCTGGATATTATGAAAACCTAATTAGATACAGGCATTAATAGACTTTTGGGGATTATTTAGGCTGCATTTCATGAGGGGATATTACATCTGTCTGGAGTCTTTAATCTCTTTATTAATATGGTTACTTGATTGTAGATATCTGTGAAGGCATGTAGTATGTATGATTCCATATAGTTGATTGATCATGTTATGGAGAATGTAGAACTTAACAAGTCTGTGCTAAAGCACTACATAGTGTGGTTAAATACTCTGCTGATTAATATGTTGAGGCAAGCTCCTGCTTTATAAGCTTTTTAGGAGCTTTGTGTAAAATCTTTTGCAACTGCTAAAATTGGAAGGGAAGGTAGCACGTCTTCTTCATCTCTGCGTGCATCTTGATGTGACTTAGAAAGTTAACTGTTGATGGATGTGATACTGCTGTTTCATGTTAGTGATAATGCTGCTGGCTTGCTGCCCTAGCCTGGGATCTTGTGCCAATTTTAGAGGCTTCTGAGTAGTGTTTGTGGATGGTTTCTACAGCTTTGCCATTGCTTGAATATTTTAAGATGTTATTCTTCATGTCCTTGCAAATAAGTGAGCATTAGCTTCAGCAAAGTTCTGGATACACTGACCATGACTTGGTGAAGAAGTTTTAATTAATCAATTAAATAAATTAAGGTTCTGAATTACTTTGACTCAAATCTCAACAAAACCTGTATATATGGCAAGTCTATAAAATGACCAGGCATGGATTTATGAAGGAAGCAGAGCTAAGGGGCTTTTGTTGCCTTGAGTGGGCATGTACTTGCTAGGAATGAAGGAGAACGTAATGTGAGATAGCTGTGATTGAAATAAGTAACACTACTTTGGTTCTCAGAAGTGTAAGAACTAGCCCAGGTACTAGGGCAGGTTTAAACCACACCACTGTCTCTGAAGCAGATGTATGGTTTCTCATATTAGACAAAACTGGAGTGCATTCAGATAAACCCTACAGTGTTGCAGCTATCCCGCTTCTGTATTTGACCATATGTCTTGGCAACATACTCTTTGGTCCTCTGAAAGAAGGGGTTCATATGCTCTTTCCCAGACAATTGGTTGAACTTTCTTTGTCCCTTCATTTAAACTATGGGAAATGTGTTGAAGACTATCAGCAGTGGAGTGGACTTGCCAGTGTCCTTCTTGCAAAGTGGTTGAATTTGTGGCTAAGCTAGCAGCCGTCTCTCTTGTTAACGCACAGTTGCGGTCTGGCGAAATGCAAGTTGTTAGTGCACACCAGAAGCTTGACTTTAGAATGTTTTTTTTAACATCTGTTGTCAGTTCTTCTGAATTCTTATAATGCTTTTTATAATAATAGTTTATAATAGGTTTTAATAATGCATTTTAAACTAACATATATTCTATCTGTTTTGTGATTTCTTCAGCTTTATCAAGGAGCTGTCCACTACAGATACTGTGCGGATTAAATTCAGGAAAAGTGACCTAAATGCCCAGATTTATTCTTGGCTTTGACTTCTAAGAGGGATTGTGATTTAGACTCTTGTTGAGGTAGAGAGCTATTATTCTGGCCTTGTGCATTAGAGTTTATAGAAAATGTGTGACAGGGATTTTTCTTTATAGTCACAAACATGCAAACTGAGAAAAATTTATTTCAAAACTGTTTCGGTGACAAATATTCCTCCAAGCCAATGCTCTTCCTGTTTCTTTTCATTTGCTTCCTCATTCTTCACTTGCTTCTCTTTCTGGTCAGAATCCTGTGACCACGTCCCAGTCAACTCTGAAGTACTTTTTCTTCCCTCAGATACTTCTCTATCAGAATCCTGATTTTTTTCCTTAGAGTCTTGTAAAGCTTTTACCTTTCTATCTGTGCATCTTTCTGCAGTGTACATGAGAAAGTAAATACAGATGCCACCTCTACAACATTCTTAAAGTCCCCTGTAAAGATGGTGACTATGGGCTGAGTGCAATACAACCCAGAATAAAAATAAGTTGTTCCCTTAAGACTGAGGAACCAAGAAAACATTTGGAAAGCAACTTGCCATTTTCTTTTTTTCCCCTGAGTTTCTGTCTTTTCCTGCATTTCCCAGGTAGGGGTCTGTCCTTGTTAAAGGCCTATTGCACCTTTTCCATTAGTTTTTCTTGGAGATATGCTTTTGAGTACATACCTTATTGGATTTTGTGGTCTTTGGAGTGAAATTCCAGGATGCCACCTGGCATCGTGGTTACAGCTGTTTTGTTTACCAACTGTGACATTTTGGTGCCATTATGGTTTAAAACACGTCAGAGTTTCCTCTGAGCATTTCTCCATGGTCATGTCTAGATAAACTTTTGGCTCAAATCCTGGTGCAGTCTTAGGTACATATTGTCATATTGCCTTGGTTTCCCAGAAATTTGATCTATTTGATGTGGAGAAAGGGAAACATCAAGATCACTGAGTGAATACAATGGCTCTGAAAAGCTTCTTCAAAACACCTATATCCCTGGAGCACATGCTGTTTTCGCCTCTGTTTCACATTCTCAGACAAAGGCTTACTGCTTTTTTTAGGAAGGACCTAATTTTGGGCTTTGTGGTTCTGTCTCTGCTATTTCTGTCACTTCAGGTTTTATATCTATTCTAGACTGAGATTTAGGAAGCTGAGTAGCTTGGCAAAGAAAGGTCTTCTAAAGTGCTGATTCGGAAATTGTCAGTTAAGTACTGGTGAGTGAAGCTTGCTGTTCTGAGAATGCTAGGGAGCCATAGTCCACAGAAAACTAGCAGAATGAAAAGTATTACCACAATAACCATAGAAATCGTACAGGTACATACAGATATATAATGCATTCAAAAGGTAAGAAGTAAAGCAACAAGCATTCTTGGAGTCATGGAGATAATAGATTCAGCTATTCCATTTACAAGCTATTTGGAATATTACATGTTTCTTCCTGTTTTTAAAAGCTTTGTTACTGACATTTCTTTCCCTGTAAGCTTTAATGTAAGCCACCTGCAGAAAGAACTTGTACAGAAAAATGTAAGCTTTATTTATTGCATTCTTTAAATTTAAATTACATGTTTCTCAGAATTTACTTCTTAATGAATGAAAGTCCCAAGGTTTCCAAGAAGGATTAATTTAAATTTTTATAGTACACTTCCTTTTCCCACAGTCATTAACAGAGTATTTAGCTCCCATTTGCCCTTCTCTTGTCTCCTTTTGCGCTTTCTGGTGCATAGTGAAAATTCATCGACTTCAGTCTGGACTCAACACGGGGGCTGTGAAGAGTACTGCCTGCATAAATAAGAGGTAAAAGGTGGATGTCCTGGATTTGGAATGAAGAGATTGTATGCGAAGCTTCAAGGAATACTTGTTAATAACTATAAAAGTATGTCAAATTTGTGCCTCTCTTTTAACCTTATTTTTGGTTGCAAACATTGGCTCATCAGATAGGCTGTTTTACTTTCTGTTTTCCTCACTGTAAACCTGATGGAGAGCAATAGTGGAGGCATGGAAGTATCTTGAGACTTCATACTTTCATTGCATAGACCAAAGCCCTGGTCCATGAAATACTGAAGCCTCTGCTTTATGCAAATGATGTGGATGACTTGTATGCTTGAGTAAAGGACTACATCAAATACATGCTTAGGTTTGCATGTTGGGTAATTAAGTGCTTAATTTATTGTTATCTGCAATAACCTCCTGATTCTCTGAAGTCTTTTCTTTGCATTTCTTGCTTTTTCTTTGGTTTACACCTACACTGAACACACTTTGAAGAAAAGTCTGTGCAAACACAGGACTGAAACCACAAAGGACTGTGGGTGGGGTTAATATAAGTGGGGTTAAGATGCCTCTAAGCACTGCAGTAATTTGTATAATGAAGGCTGATTTATTGCTGTGTAAAGACATCCTAGAATAAGACTATCAAGCTCTGTCTTTATTAGTATTGTCCTTCAGTATTTTCTTAATTTTCTGTGTCTTCAATAGGTGATGTAATCCTGTCTCCATGTCAAAGGGCAGTACCTGTTCTTCTGTGTCAGTTGAGAGATGAATGTGTCTTCAAAAACTGTGTGCATGATTTCTTTTTCAGGAATTGTTCCTGAGCGTTGTGCAAGAACAGACTTAATGTTCCTTGAAAGTCATCCTGATGTAGTTGCACAGAAACCAGAACATTTATCTCACTCCCCTCATCCATGGTCCCTTCATGGACAAGAGGACAGCTAACATCAACATTTATACCAGCAGTTGTTTTGCAAGATTGTGTATGCGCTTAAATACAATAATAATTAAACATATGAAATGCATCCATTTTTCCTAGGGGCCATGCAAAACAATAAAAAAATTGAACAAATTCTCTTGCCATCTAAGTAATCTCTCTTTTTTTTAACCTAGATTGTATGATGTTTTATAGTGATGGTTGATTCCTCACTAAAGGTCTGTTACTTTGGTCTCCGTTTCTCATGCCTCTTTCAACCTGAGGCTATAATTATTTTTCTTCAAGAAGTTTCACAAGATAATAGTTCTGTCAGTTTTCAGAGTTAAGCTGACATAGAAATATTCTGTAGTGCCCATTGCAAGCTTTTGTGTTTGAGCAGCATTAGATTTAAATTTTCTTCCCAAGATTTGACAAAGCGTTTCAAATGAGTGTCTGTAGAAGTACACTGTATTCAGTACTATGATGTTAAAGAGAGTGAATCCGGCATTTTCCTCTTAGTATATTTTATGATGCAGTTGTCTACAAATTTATCCAGGACCTCTTTGAAGCTGCTGCTATTTTCTGCCTTCACAACATGCCAGGACAGCATTCTTCATGGAGAATTTTGGGTTTTTTTCAATAATGTGTGAAGCAGTCTCCATTCTCTGTCAGCCTCAGTCCTCCACAATGAGCCGCAGTGTTAACTCATCTGACCGCTGAGCTCTACCTTTATTCTCTTTATGTGGCCTGCAGCCCAAATTCATTTCCTGTGCTCACCCATGAGCCTTCATTTGTGATCTGTTGTGCTAAATCCTCCCACTTTGGTTGTAACTTGTTCCCTCTCATCATTTTGAGCTGTTACTGTGCCTGTCACTTGGTCTTTCCATGACATCCAGACTTATAGCTTTGATGTTTTTTCATCTCCTCTTAGTTCTCTACACCTTGTTTTTTGTTGCATGAATTTTCTTGTGGATTCTTTCAATTTGTTGGTCATCTTTATCTTTTGGTGTCTCTGTCCCCATGACAGGGATTGTACTCTGCCAGCTTGCAATCTTGCCCTCTCTTCTGGGCTCTATTTTGTCTCTGTCTGGCTATACCAGTGCTCCTGCTCTGTTGTCAGTCTCAGTGTGGTTAGTGCTGTATTAAGCATTTATTCTGCCAGCTCCTGTACTTCTAATGTCCTGGATAACTAGCTGTAATCCCTTGCTGCTTTGCCCCTATGGACACACTTCTCAAACTGCCATCTCCTCCTGCCCTTTTTGCTCTGTACAGTGTGTCACTGAGGCATCATAGTGATGAAGTGCAACATAACCGCCCTCTTCCCAGCTCTTTCCTTCATCATTTTACAGTTGTTTTTCTTTTATCCGTCTTGAGGTTCTGACATCCAAGGTGCATGTATTGAAGACTTCTATTTTTGACAGTACTATTATATCATGAAGTTGTTCTGTTATGACTAGTATTCCCCTTAATGGCTTGCACTTTCTGGTACAAACAGAGCAATGAAAGATCGGACATGAGTGCATAGTTCTGTTGACAGAACTATTTACATTACTGAAAGTATGATTTCTATGTAATTAGTAACACAGTATAATCAAAAATCATCTATTCACAAATCTGGCTTCTCACTAACAAGCAACAAATATAACAGGAATAAAGCAGTTTTATTCCTATTTGAATGAAAAATTGTTGTCCATAAGGGTGAGTACCATTCTCTGGACAGAAACTGTAGCTGTTTCTATCTGCTTCAATGAAAAGAAAAGGTCCAAGGAGCTATTTTTGGAAGGAAGTGGTGTGGGGAAAAATTTCTAAAAATGTGTTCTTTTCTCTTTATTATGTTATGAGAGATATTAATTTTCTTTTCTCTGTTACGTCATTTCCTCTGCCCCTCCTTGTCTTTGAATAATTACATTGTGACAGTAGCCCAGAGCCTGTTGTTGGCTCTCCAGCAAGACACTGCATACCTTTTAGGAAAAGACATTTTGTCATCAGACCAAATCTGACCTGGATTTACTGTGTTTTTTCCCCAGATACAACATGTGCTATGTATCTTTCCATTTTGAGTGACTTTTGAAATGAGAAATCATGAAACAAATAAGAGAAAATGCTAACCACAATTGATCTATTATGTGAAATATATTAAGCATTTTTTTCTATTTTCTTTACAGACAGAATAGGATTCCCATCATCTAATTGTAGCCATGTAAAAGTTAGGGATCTAAACCTAAACCTAAACCCTGCTGCTGGGCAGTATGTGTCACAGGTGCAAAATTTTTTTGTCTGATTTGATGACTAAAGTATTTTCCCACTGTAGACTACTTTTAGCATTTTCCTCTCATTTGTTTTGACTTCAGAGCAATGGCAGGGACATTGTTTGCCTTCATTTTTTTCAACTTAAAATATCTGAGTCTGTTGGGTAGAGACTGAGTCAGCAACACATATGTATACATGTGTGTATATATATATATACACATACTTATGAACCTATGTGTACTTTGTATATAAACTCAGGAAAATATAGGCTGTTTGTGAGAAAAAGATACTTTAAAATAATTTGCGTAATGTAATTTTATGAAATGTAAGATAAATTACAAGTATAAAACATCAGAATGTGGTAAATGCAACTTTTAAAAGACAAACTCTGTAAGGTAGGGTTTTTTTTTTAAATTAAAGAATCTAATGCTTGTTGTAATTATTGAGAATAATGACCTGTATAATATGAATGCTTTTTAACTTCTGCCAGGGACTATTTTTCCTAACCAGATTACTAGATAATGTTGAGCTTTAGCTTATCTTTTAAAGAGGTTCTAAATGATGATGAACTTACTATTAGTTGAGAGAAGACATAATGCTTAAGAAAAAATTAATATGGAATGTTATGCATAATTTGAATCATTCCCATTTTAATAGTAACTTCTGAACAAGTAAAAAGACTTTTTAAACTTGTAGTCATTTCCAGCAATAGTCCCAGTTACAACTTTCACTTCCAGTAAAAACAAATTCTAAAGAAAAACAATCTTTCCCTGACAAACTAATTTCACAGTTCAGTCTGAGTTGAGATAAAAATTGAAATATTATTTTTTTTCCCTGCTTCTTGCCTAAACTTCTCCACATACAGGGTGTGAGTGGCCATGAGTATACATACCCAATATACTTTTTGCGCTTTTGAAATAAATCAGCTTCTATTCCCAATATTTGTCTAATCTTATCTTCAGCCTTTTTCTTGGTCTTGGGGAACTGATACCTATAGATCTCCATAATGACTGTAAAATTTCAGAAGTAATGGCAGCAGCTGTATTAAATTGCTTTCATGGCCTATTATAATGTTCTCAAATCTGTATTGTGTAATTTTCAATTATTCTTTCAAGTCCACTTTGACACATCCTGAAGCACAACTGTGACTGTGTATATTTAAACACCAACTATCATAATATGTCATTCTGTTACTTCCCCTTGCACATAAGTGTTAAAAAAGGACAGATGCATGACTTGCTTACTGAATATATCTCTTGTCGAGCAATCTTAGTCTTTCTCTGAAAAGCAATTGCTATCCATCCCTGCCCTCAAAAAAGAAAAGAAGCTTTAAATTAAGACAGTCAGATGATTCTTAGCCTCTTGGGCTTAATTTAATGAGTTTTTTGTATGATCATTATCTTTTTGGGGGTCATTGTTTTGCGGGTTTTTTTATTTGTTTGTGTTTTCTGTTTTTTTCCCTTGGGCATCTTAAGATTCACATTTTCTGATGTGAAATAACAAACTAAATTAATCCAGACAACCTTGGGAAGGAAGACAGATGAAAAGCCAAGAAGTTTAGATTAATTATGACTTGCAAGAAACTTACAGTATAAAATATTAGCAGTAAGACTTGCCTTCTGTTTTTGTTTTCACACCATACCCGGCAGGATAATCTCTCTTAAGACAATTGCCAGCTGCTACTGTAGCTGAAATAACTTCAGATTGTATAGGTAGACATATACTCAAACACTTCCCCACAGAGATTTATAGTATCTTAATCGTGAATGTAAACTGCAGTCTGCTTGGTGTGGACTAGAGAGGATAAGTGTAAGGGGCATGGACAGTCATGCCAGGCGTTTGCTGAGGATGGGGTGGGCTAACCAGCAGTGCTATGCTCTTCTGTGCAGTGGAAGTGGGAAGGATGGTTTTAAAGCCAGGTGTGACAGCCTATGTGTTGCCTGCCACTGTTGCTTTCTGTTCAGACAAGAAATATACAAATAACTTGTGTGTGTGTGTGTGAAATTCAATTGTTGCTTTCAAGGACTCAACTATGTGAAAGGTTTTAAAGTTATTAAGTACTTTGTGTGTGCTCATACAAGTACTGTGTATGGTAATTAGCTATATAATACAGGCTGCTGTTGCAGCTACAACTAAGGGTTTTTCAAGCATACATAATGGTAATTGTGCTTTAGTAGATTTAGAAACATAAACCAGATACTTTTAGAAGGAAATAGAGTATATACTGTGAAGAAGTTTCTTTTCATATCTCTTTGGGCCCATTATGTATAGCAGAATGATCTTACTACTGCTGATTTGGAATATCTCATCACCTTCTTAGAAGTGGTTTATGATTCTCACAGCAGGCATCCAGTGCTATAAAGGTCTAAGGGTGATGAATGGAAACCAGCTTGTACAGCAGGTAACATTGAAATTTTTTTATGAGTAGGGATATTAAGGACTCTGAAAATCCTTTGGTCTGTTATTTGACTTTCCCAAGCTTGTATCCCTCCCTGGGATATCAGCCCTCCTGCAGATTTCCCCTGATTTTGAAAGAGTGAATGTACCTGTAGTAGCTCCCTTTTTTGGTTTTTTTGGTTTTTTTTCGAGAAGGCTACTACTAGTGATGTTTTATGGCTGGCAGATTTATCTGTTTTGAATTTTGTATGGCACACATGATACAGAGTCCGATTGTGTCTATGAGCTCCTTGTACACAAGAGCAATTGGGCGTAAGTTAAAACAGATTGTATTGAATATGGATCTCAAGGTGCTTCAGATCAATATAAGTCAATTTCTTATTAGAGTACTATGTTCTATGACCAAATTTCTCCCACAAGTTAAAGCAAGGACTCAGAAGATTAAAGTTTAGATGTCCTTTCTCTTCCCTATACAACACTGCTCTTTCAAGGTTTGGTTTTGTTTATTGGATTTTTTTTTAATGTGTGTTTTTTAAGTATTTGACTAGATAGGAATTTTGAGTTCATTATCTCACTATAGTTTATGTATGCAAGGTGTTCACAAGTCATGTATACTTTTGTGAATGGCATAATGGGTGTCTTGAACAGTGTGAGTAACTTACCTTTTTTTGCTATCTTGGAAGTTCCAAAAGCTAGGGAGAAGGAAAAAAATATGTATCATCTTTGAAATGTTGCATTTTAAAAATAATATTGAAGTGAATTTCAGAAATAATTTAAATAAATTACCCTTTGAGTTTTTATTTCCCCAATGCTGACTAATTTGGTGCAATTAATGCAAATGCACCATGTATTTTATTGAATATGATTCTAATATTTCTGACATACATTTTTGGCTGCAGTATTGTCACACTAATGAAATTTTGTCCAGAACTACTTTTGTCCTACTTGTGCTGGTCATTACCTGCTGAAAATGAGTAGACCTTCTGGTGGAAAAGCAGAAGTGCTTGCTGTGGATCTCTTTAAAGAAGTTCATTAGGTTACCAGAAAGTTATAATGTAACAGGAACACATACGTAATTTGAAAGTTTGTAATAACCAGTATTAAAAGCTACAGTTCTGTAAATTAGTTTTAAAAGATATTGGAGAGATTCTTTGTTTGCATACACATAACTGGAAGAGAGAGAATTAACATGCTGAGAGGCTTAGGTATTATTCATGACTGTATTCCAAGCATTGTGTATTGTTCAGCCATCAGTATTCCTACTTAGTATGCTATAGTGGAAAACTTTTAACATACAAAGTTATTCAAATAATTCCTTACTGGGAACACCAATTTTGATAAGGTTTACCACATCACCTATGGCACAGAAGAAATTTCCAGAAGGTGAGTATGCAATTCAGAAGTCTGCTCTCAGTAAATGTCTCCTCATCAAACTCTCTATTTACTCTGCTGGGAAGGCTGCAACATTTTCTGGACAAGGCCTATAAGGAGAATGTTTGGACAGTTACGAGGCTTCTCTTTTTAATGGTGTTCTACACATACGGGATTTGTAAGCCGGAGAAGATCCCAGTGGAAAACTTTATTGGAGGTTATTAGGAAGGCAGCTGCACTCTGCACTGCCTTCTTTTAAGCCTCGCTTATTTACTTGTGGATCGATTCTGAGCTATGCAAAACAACTTGCATAATACAAAGAGAAATTAAACTTTTCCATCATCCTGTATGCACTTTAAAAAAAAATAAGTGGTTCAAAACTTGCTGGCATTAGGAGAAGAGCGGGAATTACATATTTATGATGGAGGTTCTCAAGCAGATGCAGTGGAAACTAGGGTGCATGTGATGACCACTCAGGACCTCCTATGTCTATCTTCTGAGGATGAATGCTGTGAGGGGTTTCTCTGCACCTCAAGGAGTGAAAAAAAGCGATACAGAAATAGTAAAAACAATACAAAATAGTTCCAGGTGAGGGGTAAACACCTGTCTCCAATGTAACTCTCCCTTAATCACAAAGGTTTTCCAAGGTGTCTTCTCTAAGGGAAGAGGGTAGTAGTACCTGTAGTGTGGTGGGAACTTCTGCTCCAGCTCTTCATCATGTTCTTGACAAAATTGTCAGTAACAAATCAGGCCTGTGGGAAAAAGGCTATCTTCTTGCCATAAATATCTCACTGGCTGGCTGGTCAACGACTAGAACTTTTTTACCCTACTGCTAGTATTGGAAGTAAAATTTGCAGAAACTTTTAAATTCTGGGTGTTGGTTACATACTAATAAACTGGATGACACCACTAACGGTTACTCTGACATGCAACTGGTTTCTTTAGATTTCTATTTTGCCAGTATGGTAACTACTTTAAGTACAATTTTGTAGTTTCGAAATACAGCAAAGCTTTTGAAATAAGTTTTGTTGATTAAATTGTTCCTTGTCTGTGTTACAATTTACTTCTAAACAATTCTTCCTGAAGTGTTGCTTATTTTAAGAGTTTACAATATACTTCCATTTTTCCTCTATATGGGTGACAGCTCCAGCTGAAGAAATTTCCAGAGTTGGTTCTCTTTATTGTATTGTGTTTTGTCACTACAGGAGTTCTTAACTTTATGTAATGGATGTCCAAAGTCTAGATGCGGACCTAAAAGTTTTATTAACATAAATGCATGCATGAATAAATATTCTGCTTGAGGAACAAATCTTGCTACTCCTAGACATGGTGAATACTCGCCGAGGAAGCCGCTGCCCTGCGGGTCAGCCCGGCCCGGGGCAGGGCCCGGCGGCACCAAGGGCCGGCAGCGGCTCTGCCGGGGGCTCTGCGGAGCCGGGAAAGGCCGGGAAAGCGGCTGGGCCGCGCCGGGGGCCGGAGCCTGCGGGCGGGCGGGCGGGAGGGAGGGAGGGAGGAAGGGAGGGAGGGAGGGAGGGAGCGAGGCTGCTGAGGCGGCCCGGGCGGAGCGGCCCCGCCGGCGGCAGAGCGAAGCGAGGCGGAACCGCGCCAGCGGCCACTCGCCGAGACCTCCCCCCTCCTGAGAGAAGCCCCTCGGCAGCGCCGAGCGAACGGGCGGCGAGTGCCGGCACCAGCACCTGGGCCCCGCTCCGGGCTCCAGAGCCCAACTCAAGCGGCGGCCGCCGCCCGCCCTCGCTCCCTCGCTCCCTCGCTCCGTCGCTCCCTCGCTCCCTCGCTCCCTCGCTCCCTCGCTCCCTCGCTCCCTCGCTCCCAGAGGAGGACCCGGGCACAGCCCCCGCCCGGCCGAGAGCCAGTGCCGGAGGGACCGTGGGGACCCAGGCGGAGCTGCCACACGAACCCGCGGCCGTGCAGGGCTCGGGTGCAGGGAGCGCCTGAGCCTGTCCCTCGGGCCGCAGGGAGCAGAGACAGCCCTACGCATCCTGGCTGCCCTCGTCCTGGATGGCCGTACACTCTGCTGGAGCAAGCACTGGCTGGATGACCAGTGAGTGCTAGCGCATGGAGTTAAATCCAATTGGCAGCTGGTCACAAGTGGTGTTCCCCAGACCTCAGTGCTGGGGCCACTCCTGTTTAATGTCTTTATCAATGACCTTGACAAGGAGATAGAGAGGACCCTCAGTAAGTCGTCAGATGACACCAGGTTAGGCAGGAGTGTTGATCTTGAGGGTAGAAAGGTTCTTCAGAAGGACCTGGACAGGCTGGATTGATGGTCTGAAGCCAATCATATGGGCTTCATGCCAGGTCTTGCACTTGGGTCACAACAACCTCAGGCAACGCTACAGACTTGGGGCTGAGTGGCTGGAAAGCTGCTCGGCATAAAGGGACCTGAGCGTGTTGATCATGAGCCAGCTGATCATGAGCCAGCAGTGTGCCCAGATGGCAAGAAGGTCAATGGCATCCTGGCCTGTATCAAGAGTAGTGTGACCAGCAGAACTAGAGAAGCAATTGTCCCTCTGTACTCGGCACTGGTGGGGCTGCACTTTGAGTACTGTGTCCAGTTCTGGGTGCTGCAGTGAAAGAGATACATCGAGGCGCTGGAGTAGGTCCAGAGAAGGGCAGTGAGGCTTGGGAATAAATCCTATGAGGAACGGCTGAGGGAGCTGGACTTCTTTATTCTGAAGAAAAAGAGGCTGAGGGGAGATCTTATCACTCTCTACAACTACCTGAAAGGAGGTTGTAGGGAGGTGGGTGTTGGTCTCCTGGTCTCTTCTCACAAGTCGCATCTGATAGGACAAGCGGAAATGGCATCATGTTACACCAGGAGAGGTTTAGCCTGAACATTAGGAAAAACTTCTATACTGAAAGGGTTATCCAAAGCTGTAACTAGTCACCCAGGGAAGTGGTTGAATTGCCACCCCTGGATGTATTTAAAAGCCATCTAGATATGGTGCTCAAGGATATGGTGTAGTAGTGGCCCTGGTACAGTCGATAATGGTTGGACTTGATGATCTTCAAGGTCTTTTCCAACCGTAGCAATTCTGTGGTTTTATGTAATAAAAGGTGCACTTACATCATTCAGATAGCTTCTTGAGTAGGAAATCATTCAGCCAAGAAAGGTTATGTGAGTTTTGTTCATTAATCTGTGAGTTCATTATGAGTACGTTTGTCTTGCTTCATGGTACATTTGGCTATGCATTATACATAAGTTTGATGAATTGATAAATTGTCCTTGTTTTGCTGCTATGTAAAATGCAGTTAGCTAATTGGAGCACTGAACAGATACCAATTCAGAACAGATAATTACATGTACAAATGATACTTTTTTTTTTTTAATATATGTTTCTAATGATTTAAGCTTTTCCCATGGTTTGTTTTTTTTTTTTTTTTTTGGTAAATAATTCTGTATCCCTCTAAAGAAAAGCTTAATTATTATAGATGGTTTTATAGGACACAGGGAAATTCTCTTTCAGCCATTAAGAGCAGTGATACATCAGACCCACCCAGAATTAAAATTACCCCAATGTTGTTTATAGGAGTCTAGTTTCTTATTTGCATCTGGTCACTAAAGGAAAACAAATGATTTGTAAGCTTTTTACTTCAGTGTGGCACTCCTTATATCAGCCACAGAATTGAAAACTCTGCATCTTTTGCTTTCAAACGTGTGGTATCTGCCCTGGGTCAAGAGAAACACACTGTTAACCCAGGTTTGCATAGATATAAAGCAGCCGATCACAAGAGCTACATCTATTGATGAAAAAAAGTCTGCATTCCAATAGACTGACTCCTGATTGTCAGACTGTAAAACTGGACACTTTGAAAGAAATTTGCTGCCTTCTTTTCGCGTCCTTGTATTTTGACATTAATAAGAACTTAATGCACCTTTGAACACTGCAGAGTAAGAACCTTGCTCATTTAGTTGTCCACAAATTTGTATCAAGTAGAATTATACTTCTGTGTCCTGCCAGCATGTGTGGTGATTCTCTGGTGATGAAGACATTATTTGCAGTGAAATATAGGTTCTTGATTTAGTAAGACTTATTCTGTATTTCCATTTGTAATGAATGTCCTATCTGATGAAGCATTTTATGGAAGCTCACATATTTCAGTCAAGTAATTGTACGCTGTAATAAAGAAATTATTCTTCATGCTTGTATGTTTAAGGATATGCAACAAATATCCATCTACAAAACCACAGTAAATACATGTTACTGAATCAAGTGCCTGCATTTGAAAGAGAATCCTTTTGTAAGGGAAAGGAAACACTGTCCCTCTGTACTGTGGTCTATAGGCTGCATGATAGCCTTGTGGGGTTCTTTGAAATATGTAATAAAATATGACTGCTTTCCAGTTTCCCTGAGACACCAGTTCTCTGTCTTAGTCACTGATTAAACTCTGAAATTTGTAAAGTTAAGGGATATTGAAAAACTTGCTTGAACTGATTAGTTTCTTTCCCTACAAATATAATACACATCTTCTTTGAGCTTGACAACAATTACACATGAAAGGTCATGGTTTTACTCTCAAGTTTGATGTTTGAAGAAAATAAGTGAAAGGGCATCTTCTGCTGGAATAGCATCACGCTACATCAGGCTGCAATAGCATCAACATTCTTACTACTTTGCTGACTCTTGCTTGAGGTTATTTTGGATTTATGTGGATGGAATTTATTTAGAGGAGTGTTCCCTCTTGCTGGCATAGACCATGGTCCTTCCCTAAGTTTGGCAAAAGAATTGCAACAGCAATTGCAACAGTCTTTGCTGCCCCTTGCTGGACCTGTTGTAATGCGAATTTTGCTCTCAGTGATGCTATTTTGCATGACTGAAATTTTGAGGCTTAAACTGGTAAAGAATCGGCATCTAGCAAAATTCACAAGGACTTAGAGGAAGAACCAGAGTTGTCTGAACCAAGAAGAATCTTGAATTACTACTTATAAATAAATGTGAAGAATTTTTTGCTACTGCTATGGTCTGAAACTGAACATGGAATGATGTGAAGGATGAGTGCATGGCCAGCAATCAATTGTTCTCCATTTAATGGCAGGGCTAGGGAGACCTTTTGTGCATAGTTGTACAGTTGCTTTGTTATTCATGAGAGGGTGGGGAGTTTTTTTGTATATTGCTACAAAAGGAACATTTTACAATAGGAGTGAGACGGAGAAGCTGATGGTTAGTTTTCACTGAAATCTGCACTAGCTTTCAGAAAAAGAAGAGAAAAAAGGAACAGGATTAGAGAAGAATAGTAACAAGAAAGCATCTCCTGTTTCTGCTGGTGGCTACTTCTGAATATGTAAAAATGTTCTTCCTCAGTCAAGAAAGACACTGTCTTTCAATGACATTGGATTTAGTATTTAATTGTAAAGCTACACGCATCTTCCTTTCTTTTTCCTGGGAAAATACCCAGAGTCAGTCCTGCTATGTCTCAGTGTGCGAACTCTAATTAGGGCAGTGGGCAAACAGTGTGACTTCTGGGGAAAAAAAACAAACAAAAAAAACCCCTCAGTTTTGCTTTTGTTTGGTTTTTTTGTTTGTTTGGTTGGGTTTTTTTTGTTTTGGTGGGGAATTTTCAACTAACAACAGAGCAATTGGCTCCTTCAAGTACCTGAGTTCTCTCTCCCAGTGATGTGTTTACAATCAGAAAATTCCTGTAATCACCTTTAAAATAATTTACAAAACTGTCTTTGATAAACTGTTAAATTCATTATAGGTTCCCAATACTTTCCCAGTAGGATCCCAATAGGTTTCCCAATGTAGGTTCCCAATACTTTCTGGTAACCTAACTGACTTCTTGAAAGAGATCTACAACATTCCCTCCTGCCATTCCACCAAAAGCCCACTAATTTTCAGCAGATCACAACCAGAGAAAATCAAAGCAGATTTGGTCCTGTATAGTGACTTTACGTATTCTTCATCAAATTATGATTTTTTTTGTGATTTAAAAAATTTTTTTTTTACTATATGCAGATGGAAAATCTTGACCTAAGTACAGATTATGTATTGCAAGACACTTGAAAAACAGGAGTTCCACAAATTACTGGCTTGATTTTGTCTTTGCCTACTAATCCATGCTAAGGTTATTCAGAAGAATAAGGACTTCTGAAGACAGTGGAATTGCACTAGTCCATATGATGGCATAGCTGAATTTCGTTGGTATGTCAACAAACGTGTTGACAAATACAGATGATTATTAGTTTCTGTTCTTCTGGCTCTACTAATAAGAAAACTACCAGGTGTCAAAGTACAAGGCATTTACCTATGTTTAATAATACTTCTTCACGTAAATTGTCACACTGAAATCCTTATGAGAATGGTAGTCCAGAACCCCATGTACCTTAGTTTGAATCATCTGTAAATGATTGGATGAGTGAATGAATGATCAGGTGTCTTGTAAGTTACGCTGATAGTAATGCAGATCAGCTTGCACTGAGAATGTTGCACGCTGCTCTGAGTTGTCACCCTCTGCAACACTGTGGGATGGCAACACTGGTGCCCTGTGGGACATAAAAAAGGTTGCTAACAATAAAAGATACTGCTTACCTTCTTTGTTCCTTGCCACATGAGAATTACAAAAGTGTTTGGTCTCTGCCATGTTAATAGCTCTCATACGCTTCTCTCCATTAATTTATAATGTACTAAGGATACCATCCTCTAGAACACAGTAATAAAAATTTGCAAGCCTTTGGGGTCATCGTTAATCTCTAGTATTATTTCATACATGCACTACGAAGAATTAGATCCACTTCATGAATAAAATACATTACCTAAAACATCTATGTGGATAATGCTCAACTTTGCCAAATCTTTCATCATGGCAGCACAGATACTCATGCAATTACACATTACTTTAGGTCATTAATTAAATTCTAGTTTCCTGGGAGAGTTTTCTGAAAGTGAAGTTCATTAGAAATGTTTCTCTTATCCAACTAGACTTGCGTTCATCATACAGGCAGTCAGGCAGAAGCACTTGTGGAAGAAATTTGTTTTGTTTGCTGCAGGCATAGATGTGCTGAATTTCAATAGTTACTTTGTAAAGCATGTGTGCATTTCAAAAATAACCTATAGGTCTCTCATGGTCTAGAAGCATCTGCTAGAGACTTACCTCAGGGCAGAAACTGTAGCAAAAGGATCAGTGGTCAATGGTTCTTCCTAAGGGGCAACTGGAAGAAGATAAACAAAAGAACAGTCATTGAAATCTTACTGAGGTAAATACAGAGTTTATCCGTAATATATAAAAGACAAAAGCACAAGTATTGAAATTTCAGACTTTTAATATGGCAATGGCAACGGCAACAAGAAACAGAACTGATGCAATGATATACTGAAATTAATATAATTTGTTGCAGTACTGTTACGTGATGCACTAGGAGAAAATGTCTCACTGAGCACATTAAAAGCTATGTGATAGAACCACCATGTTACTCTCTTATTCTGCATATTTATAAAAACAATGTAAATGAGTGCTATTTAAATAATGCTCTGTATTCTTGTCACATCATAAGACATCACACAGCACACAAAAAAGTATGCTTAATTAAATATTGAAAGTTAAAGCATTGCTTCACTTTAGAGTATATCTTTAATGGCAGCACAGTGTGAGGACAAAGGTGTAAAAATACATCCATAATTGCCATGGAAGAGTGCTGAACGCAGCAGACCTATTGGTGTCAATTAGACATATTTCACAAGTGGAAAAAAAATATTTTTTTAATTTCACAATACACAGTGTAAACAGCAGTTGGTTCAGTTTATTTTTTTGCTCACCAAGACCTTCCATAGCTTTGTTAATACAGTCACTTGGACAGGAAGTAGAGGAGGAAGCAGACTTGCTAATTTGCTTATGTTTTCATTGCAATTAGTTAAATCTTCCAAGCCTGGTCCACTTGCTAACGCTTTTTGTTTGTTTGTTTGTTTGTTTGCATTTGTGTGTACATCTATAATACAGCAAACTTTCATGTCAAATGTCCATTTAGCATAAACCAATTTTTCCCAAATTAACATAGTGCTCAGATGTGAACAGCTGAAGGCTGCACATAGTTTTGTGCAATCTGACACTGACTTGGAAGTCAGCCTTGCAGTGGGAGACAGGATTTAAACTCTTGTTTTGTAAATATATAAACACATACATTTAAACTATTATCTATGTATACACAAACTCATGTTTGTATCCTTCAATAAAAACTCCATTTATATTCAAGCCAACTCTGCTTTTTTTCAAAGCAGCCCATGAGAAATATAATTTTATATTACAAACCATTGACAGTTTTGGTATATAGAAAATCATAGAAAGGCACCACAGTTCATTTTTTCATTACATCTGACTAATCTGTGCTCTTGCATCACAAGTCTTAATAACTGATGATTCAAATTTTCTGATTTGAGGAAGAGATCTGAGAATTGATTAGCTTAACTTTTTTTGAGGTATTTCAATAATGGCTACAATTTGATGGAAAATGCAGCACTGTGAACACAGAAGAAAACTGTTGTTACTATTACTAATAATCTGCAAGATATGCACCCCAGTCCTACAAAATAACAGTGTTGTCATGATATTGTACCTTAAATCTCTTTCATTCCTCAGACAGAGGTGGAAATCTAGTGAAGGGTGTGGTGAATCCTAAATCTTGGTAATTGTCCAGCAGCTTTGTAGAAACACTGCAATGCTAGTGTCATAATTCTCAGTAATTTTTACACTTTGGTTAAGACATTAGGAATAACATGATAATGGAAAGGAGTTACAGGACTGATAGACAGGAATATGTATCCTTCTTTCATTCAATATATGCAAGAGTCAAGGGAAAGATACATAGTGCTGGTTGACTTAACTTCACAGATGTCCTTTAGATACATAGAAGTTACATGCAGTGGATAGGAAGCTATTTGAGATTTGGTTTTTAAAATGACCAAACTGCTTCCTTTAGCAGCATCCTTTGTTCTGCACTGAAGTTAAAATGCTTCAAAAAGCACTCTCACGAGTGTGTATACAACATGTGTATAAAAATGTCACCTACACAGTTCATGAGAGCTTGCAAAATTTCTTTCCTTAAGCTTTCAGAAAATGGATGCTGTTTCAGCATCATCTTGGTGCTCCTACCCAGTTAAGACTGATTAGCAGCAGTGAATAAATGATTGCTTGAACATACAGTCCTGAGACTGTAAACTCACAGTCTGGGGCTCGTAGGGGTGAAAGGTGAAAGTTATTAATTTTTATGATTGACAATATTTTGTTATGAAAATTTAATGTGGTAGCTAACTTGCATCTGGCCAGGTTATCAGAGAGAACATATCTGTCAGTAAAATACTTAGAGGTAATATCAGGTGGTACATTAACTTGCATCTCTACATTAACTTACATTTGCTATTTCTCTGTAGAGGTTAAAATTTAAAGCACTTATAAGTGAATAAAAAAAAAAAAAAAGAGGGAAGTGAAGAGAGTGTTTTTTGATAAATCGGAACAAGGCAAATGAAAGCAGAAAGTGTAAACAACCTCTTTAAAGGTTTGTTTGATGTCTTACTAATTATTCCAGGATCTTCTGATCAGAGATCTTCAATATCCACTGAATTTATTATTATTTAAATTTGAATAGCAGAGGAGAAATATAGATGCTGTAGCTTGAGTTCAGGGTGTTCTGGGGCCTTTGAACAGAAAAAATATTGATGTCAAGAATGTAAGATTTGACCCATTGTTTTTATTGTGGATTAGATCTACATTTTATTTTATCAATAGAAGTGGTAAACTCAAATGTTCAACTGTCTATACAGTGAGGAGCTACTGATTTTCTTCTGTTTTATTTTTGTTATAAGCAGATCAGTGCATTCCTATTTATTTCTACTTTAGAAGTCACCAGTTAATTTGAATACCTTTTTTTGGACAATGACCCATTTGGCTGACTTGCTTGTGCAGCAGAAATGGAAAATTGCAATTACTTTTATCAGCCAGTTCAGTTCTTTGTCCTTGATTTGTAGCAATAGATGTGAATCAGTCATGCAGCATCTTCTATAAGGTTATTGATATCACAGAATCACCGAATCACATAATGTTAGGGCTTGGAAAGCACCTTGAAAGTTCATCTAGTCCAACCCTGCTGCGAGCAGGATGACCTACATCAGGTCACACAGGAACATGTCATAGAATCTTAGAACTGTCAGGGTTGGAAGGGATCTTAAAGATCGTCTAGTTCCAACCCCCCTGCCATGGGCAGGGACACCTCCCTAGAGCACGTTGCTCAGAGCCCCACCCAGCCTGATGTTAAAAACTCCCAAGGATGGGGCTTCCACCACCTCTCTGGGCAACCTGTGCCAGTGTCTCACCATCCTCATGGGGAAGAAATTCTTCCTAATGTCTAATCTGTATCAATCTATCTCTAGTTTTAATCCATTCCCTCAAGTCCTATCACTGCCTGACAGCCTAAAACGTCCCTCCCCAGCTTTCTTGTAGCCCCCTTCAGATACTGGAAGGCCACAATAAGGTCTCCCCGGAGCCCTCTTTTTTCTAGACTGAACAACCCCAACTCTCTCAGTCTCTCCTCATAGGAGACATGCTCCAGTCCTCTGATCATCCTGATGGCCCTTCTCTGGACATGTTCCAGCACATCCATATCCTTCCTGTAATAGGGGCTCCAGAACTGGATAGAGTACTCCATGTGAGGTCTCACGAGAGTGGAGTAGAGAGAGAGAATCACCTCCCTCGACCTGCTGGCCATGCTTCTCTTTATGCAGCCCAGGATACGACTGGCTTTCTGGGCTATGAGAGCACACTGATGGCTCATGTTGAGCTTCTCATCCACCAGCACTCCCAAGTCCATTTCTTCCCGGCTGCTCTCAAGCCAGTCACTGCCCAGCCTATATTGGTGCTTGGGATTGCTCTGACCCAGATGAAGGACCTTGCACTTGGTCTTGTTAAACCTCATGAAGTTGGCATGGGCCCACCTCTCCAGCCTGTCAAGGTCCCTCTGGATGGCTTCCCTTCCGTCCTACGTGTCAGCCACCCCACACAGCTTGGTGTCATTGGCAAACTTGCTGAGGGTGCACTCAATGCCACTGTCCATGTTGCTGATGAAGACGTTAAACAAGACTGGTCCCAGTACTGATCCTTGAGGGACTCCACTTGTCACTGGTCTCCACTTGGATACCGACCCATTGACAACCACTCTTTGGGAGTGGCCATCTAGCCAGTTCTTTATCCACTGAATTGTCCACCCATTGAATGCATATTTCACCATCTTGGAGACCAGAATGTCATGTGGGACAGTGTCAAAGGCGTTGCTCAGGTCCAGGTAAATGATGTCGGTTAATATTTTCATTTATCTTATTCCAATTTATCAAATGTCCAGGTGGGTTTTAAATGTCTCCAGAGAAGAAAGCTCCACAACCTCTCTGGGCAGCCTTTTCCAGTGCTCTGTCACCCTCGCTGTGAAAATGTACTTGTTTATGTTTTTGTGGAACCTCCTGTGTTCCAGTTTGCACTTGCCCCTTGTACTATCATTGGATGTTACTGAGAATGGCCTCACCCCATCCTTCTGACATGCACCCTTTACATATTTATAAATGTTAATACAGTCACCACTCAATCTCCTCTTCTCCAAGCTAAAGAGACCCAGCTCCCTCAGACATTTCTCCTAAGGGAGACATTCCACTCCCTTAATCATCTTTGTGGCTCTGCATTGGACTCTTTCAAGCAGTTCCCTGTCCTTCTTGAACTGAGGGGCCCAGAACTGAATGCAATATTCCAGATGCAGCCTCACAAGGACAGAGTAGAGGGAGAGAAGAACCTCTCTCAACCTACTAACCATAACCCTTCTAATATATCCCAGGATGCCGTTGGCCTTCCTGGCCACAAGGGCACATTGCTGGCTCATGGTCATCCTGCTGTCCACCAGCACCCCCAGGTCCCTTTCCCCTACACTGCTTTCCAACAGGTCAGTCCCCAGCCTACACTGGTACCTGGGGTTGTTCTTTCCCAGATGCAAGACTCTACACTTGCCCTTGTTACGTTTCATTAAATTTCTCCCCGCCCAGTTCTCCAGCCTGTCCAGGTCTCGCTGGATGGCAGCACAGCCTGCTGGTGTGTCAGCCACTCCTCACAGTTTTGTGTCATCAGCAAACTTGCTGACACTGCACTCTGTTCCCTCATCCAGGTTGTTGTTGAAGACATTGCATAGTACTGGTCCCAGTACTGACCCCTGAGGGACTCCACTAGATACAGGCCTCCAACTAGACTCTGTCCCACTGACCACAACTCTCTGCCTTCTACCCTTCAACCAGTTCACAATCCACCTCACTACCTGATCATTAGACCACACTTCCTCAGTTTAGCTGCAAGGATGCTGTGGGGAATGCTGTCAAATGCTTTACTGAAATCAAGGTAAACCACATCCACTGCTCTACCATCATCTATCCACCTGGTTATGTCCTCACAGAAGTCTATCAGGTTGGTCAAAGATGACTTCCCCTTGGTAAAACCATGTTGACTGTTCCTAATAACCCTCTTATCCTTGATATACTTAGAGACAGTGCCAAGTATAAATCGTTTCATCGCCTTTCTGGGGATCTATAATATGCTGCAGCTGCAAAACTTGACTTGCGAGTACAGTGATGGAACTCAAAATAGCAAGGGTTGAAATCAGAATGACAGAAGAGAGGTGGGAAATGAATGCTGGTCAAAGTGAAAACCTACATTAAGAAATACTCCAACAGCAGGACACAGTAAATCAAGATCCTGAATACTATTTTTGGATTAAATATTGGGAATAATACATTAGATATATAAATGAGGCTTTGTGTGGTACTGATGCAGTTGTGTGCATGCTTAATTCTGCATGCCTTGCTATGAATCTGTCAAATGCAAAGCCTGGGGTAGTCTGTCCCAGAGCTGCCCGAGAGCAGACAGTGCCTGCAAAAATCCCTCTGGTGTGCAGTTCCTCCGTTGCATCTACCTTGTGCTCCAGGGACATGAGACCTCTCCTGACACCTTTCACAGCACACTTCTCTTGATGTTTTAGTTGCTTTCAAGGAGCTGTGGGAAGAAGTAATTACCTGAGTGTGTTTGGGCACTGTAGATTTTGCTGCTGTCTGTGATGGTATAGCAGGTGCCATAGACTCACCTCTACCACTTGCTTGCATGCTGGGCAGTGGGACCGGGTAGGTGGAGAGCTCTGCCTTTCCCTCCCAGCTAGGGAACACACTGTGGATAGTCCTGTCAGACACAGAAGGGCCAGTGATGTCTAGCACTGCTGTTCTGTTTTGTGGCCTAAGACCTCTTTACAATCTGCTCTTTTATTTCATGTATATAGGGCATTTTCTAAATCTGATCCTATTAACTTATTATATAAATTCAATGCATTTGTATGTATGCTTCAGTGTTTGCAATATTGGATGTTTGGCTTGGGGAATGTGGAAGAAAAATGTGATCATTTGTGCAGATAATATAGTTTAATATAATTGTGGATGCAACATCAAAGTCAAATTGTCTTTAAAAATGGCATCCAGCCATATTGACCATATCAGCACTTCACTGTTATTCTGATTAAAACATGGTGTTGCTGCTCACTGAAGTTCTACTCTATTGGTCATATTTTGCATCTTATAAAAATAGGCAAACCTCAAAATCAATTACCAGAAATATAATTTATTAAAATCATATGAACAGTGGAAGCTAATGGCAGTAGAATACAAATACAAATTCTAATCTACAAAATGTTGTTATGTCAAATATTTGTCAGTTAAAATTAAATACAGGGACTATATGCTTTGTGGAGGCAAAGAACAGCCAAGGGAACAAAGTCTATTCCTTATTATAAAACTTCTTAAAGAATGACAAGAAAATTGCTTAGAAAGGAATGGATGCTGGCCATTAAAGTCCATTTCATAGAAACCTCAGGTCTTAAATAAGACTTATGACATATTTGATTAGTATAAACATATATTTTAAAGGCTTTGTGTGCTACCATTATAAAAATTATGAGATTTTTTATTAAATTTTGTAATAAGATTCATATTCTGCTACCCTCTATTCAATTGTTTACATACAATACAGTATTTCATGAAGGTTCCAGACAGACGACTGAGAATTACTTTTCAGTTCGTCTTTACGGAAAGCCCAAAACAGCAGAGTGTTATCAGCATCCTCTCCTTGCTACTGGAGGTTTAGCTACTTGGGAAGGGATCCAGCTTTGACAGGGCAGCTGTCGCCTCCCTTCTTATGGGATCTGTTTTTGAGCTGAGTTCTCACCCTTGGTTTCTGCCTGAGCTATGTTACAGGAACGCTGTGCCTAGTCCCATGTTACCTTGACTCTGACTGGCTGACTTGGCTCTCTGTATTCACCTTGGACCTGCAGGGCTGGTGTGGCAGACACAGATCCTCTGGCCTCCCAAGTCATTACCCCTGCCCCACATCGCTCTTCTCGTTCAGATGTGGCAGGCCTGTGCTGTTGACAGTGAGTTGCTGCCTCTACCGTCCTTGTGATGCCGGTCTTGGTTCACCTTCCCTTGCAGAGCAGCCTGCCTTTACTGATTCCTGACACCTGCATAGAAAACTGCCAACCAGAGCACATTAGTCTAAAGTGGTTAACATTGTCTAGGAGAAGCACAAGTGCTTACTAATGCATTCTGTCCAAGTATGCAGTCAGGAAAAGGGCAGAAGAATGCAATGTATTTTATGACTTCAATTATTTTACTATATATTAATAATACCAGTTCTTTGTTAGCATCTTGCAAGTAAAACATGGGTATCTTGACCAACTTTAATTTCTGATATTTTTTGTCATTTTATTTCTGGTACTTTTTGTAGTTATTTTTTGCCTCTGGAAAGATAATTTGGAGATCTTGATATTATATTAAAAAATAAACTGAACTTTTTGTTTGGAATTAATTTTTTTTTAAAGAATACATTTTTGCTCAACTGAAGCTTCTAGAAGGCAGAGAAGCACCATTATACATGGAATATGCAAACTGAAATGTCATTTTGGTCATTTCAAAACTTCATTTAAATTTAATCTTCAATATTTCCATTTGAAAGAGACTATGCTTAGATATTAACACATGTTGGCAGAGGTCTGCAGTAATTAATATGTGCAATAGAGGATGTTAACAAAAGAAAAAAGAGAATAGCTTGCAAATATTAAACTCACAAAGGCCTTTGATATAGCAGTTGATGACAACAGCTGTTTACAGACAGGAAAACACCATTGAAGGAAAGAGTGGGACTAGATTTGACTTAACTTAATTCAAATATTCTTAAAATATCAGCAGACTTGAATTCTACCCATGCTAAATTTTGAGTTTACTAATCAAAATTGATGGCTACAGATATTAAGCCTGAGGACAAAGGAAATTTTTTTTTCTAAGGTTCTAATAATTCCTTGTATTCCTGAGTTTCTGTTGAAGGTTTGTTGAGATGGCATACAGCAGTTACTACATTCTCAACATATGGATGCAGCATTAGGTTACCAGAAAGCAGAGATGCCAGGAAGGGCATTCTGACACCTCTATTATAAAGTATGCCAGCATGGCCCTTTGGTAGGGAAAATCTGTTGGAGAGAAAAAGGAGGGTTGCTTGTTCATACCTGTATGCATGATGGCTGCACATACTAGAAATGCTCCTTTCTGAAAAACAGAGGGTTCTCCAGGTCAGATTTGCACAGATATCTAGGATCTTAAATGCTTCCTAAAGTCTTTTTGTGTTTACTTTGTTTATTTTCCAAATCAAATCATGTGCTTATATATGAATATTCCTTTGCCCTTCTGATGGAAATAAGATATTTCTGTGTCTAAGTTTGTCAGCAGATTGCATGGAGAAAGTTTCACTTAACCACAATGCAATGTTGTCTTCTCTTGATCCTCCTAAGCTCCAGAATGATAACGGCAGATAAGAATCACATGAACAAAATAAGGTATGCCATAGAGACACAAAGCACTGAACTTGGAGTCTTTCCTTGATTCTCAGTGGCTCTGGATTTCAATGACTAATTCATGTTTACTTTAAGAAACAGAGAGACTGAGGCAAAATACTAGGGTAGGCACTGACGCTGTGTTGGAAAGAACACATGTGGCAGCTAAGGCTGCCATAGCTCGAGCAGTGAAATTGTCTGCAGTCCTCATGTGTCTTCAGCGGAGCAATAAGCAGGAATTAACATCTACACAGTGGCTGATTCTCCTTCCTCTTACACATAGTCTCCCACTTTGCTTATTCTGTAGTCCCACCATAAACTTCATGTCTGACTCTTACCTTCTTCAGCAGAACTGTGTGAGAGTTACCAAAGATGAGTTACTCAAAGATGAGCTGAGATTTACCCAGTGGTTGTGATCCACATGATACCTGCAGTAAGACAGCTGCTAGTGGAATGACTGGGAAACAAATCTAGAAGTATTTTTCCTTATATTCTTTGTATTAAACTAGCTATGAAGATAGCTATTAGAGCTATCAGTTGAGTAAAATTGATGTTAGCTTTAGAATGGGGCTGTAAAGATAGTCACGACAACAACTGTTTGATTGTCTGAATATATCACTAATTTAGAGACAAAGTAATTTTTTGGCAGACCCAAAATGACCTGAAAACAGATTATTTTCTGATGCTCAAAAAATGATAGAATACTAACAAAACTATTCATAATCTTTTATAAGTATTCTTGTTATCAGAACTAACTTAAATTTAATTTCTAACTTCTTTATCCATTTTGAAATTTTTAATTATTTTGCATGCTTTTGAGTTGATAAGCAATCTATATTTCTTTGTTTTAGGGCTGTTTTTTAATTGGCATATTTATTTAATGTACACTTCTTTCCCCATGAGAATACAAATATAACTAGCAAATTTAGGTACAGATTAAAGCTCTACTGATCAGTTTACCCAGTCCAGTGAGAATAAAGTTAACCCACTACAAGCATGTACAGCTTGAGTAAGAAAGCTCTTGTGTGCTCTGATCTATTCTGAAATGACTGATCATTTTATAGGGTGATATTGAGATATGGAAAGCATGTTTATTATTATTATGTCTTCTGCTATTTCCTTTCTAATGAAATCACACTCAGATTAGGGACTGTCTTTACAAACGCAGTGATAATACTCTGTGGTACAGGAGTGTAAGCACAGGGATATCTGGCCAGGTTGAATTGTTGGGACAAGGCCAATTTTATGAGGTTCAACAAAGCCAAGTGCCAGGTCCTGCAATTGGGCCACAACAACCCCAGGCACGGCTACAGGCTTGGGAAGGAGGAGCTGGAAAGCTGCCTGAAGGAAAAGGACCTGGTCGTGCTGGTCGACAACCAGATGAATATGAGCCAACAGTGTGCTCAGATGGCCAAGAAGGCTAATGGCATCCTGGCCTGTATCAGAAATAGTGTGGCCAGCAGGAGAAGGGAAGTGGTCATTCCCCTGTACTCAGCATGGGTGAGGCCACACCTTGAGTGCTGTGTTCAGTTCTGGGCCCCTCACCACAAGAAGGACACTGAGTTTCTGGACTGAGTTCAGAGCAGGGCAGCCAGGTTGGTGAAGGGTCTGGAGAACAAGTCATATGAGGAGAGGCTGAGGGAATTTGGATTGTTTAGTTTAGAGAAGAGGAGGCTGAGGGGAGACCTCATCACTCTCTACAACTCCCTGAAAGGAGGTTGTAGTGAGGTGGGTGCTGCCTTTTCTCTCAAGTAAATAACAACAGGATGAGAGGAAATGGCCTAAAGTTGCATCAGGGGAGGTTTAGATTAGATATTAGGAAGAATTTCTTTACTGAAAGAGTAGTTAAGCATAGGAACAGGCTTCCCATGGAGGTGGTGGAGTCACCATCCCTGAAGGTATTCAAAAAATGTGTAGATGAGGCACTTCAGGACATGCTGTAGTGGGGTGTGGTTTTCTGTTTGTTTGGGATTTTGGGGGGTTTGGGGTTTTTTTTTTGTGTTGGCTAAAGTTTTGTGGGTTTTTTTTCTTTTTTTTTTTTTTTTTCTCTTTTTCTTTACTTGTTTAGTTGTTAACAGTTGGACACAGTGATCTTAGAGGTCTTCTCCAGCTGTGACAAGTCTGTGATTCTGTGGTATGTTCTTGTGTGTCCCTCCTGTAGGGAAATTACTGCTCAGGGGAGCAAGAATGGTATCTGTTGCAGAAGACACAGCAAACACATTTTGCATACTTTATAAATGGTCTGCAGTACAATTACCTGCTATTTTTATAGCTGTATTTCACTTTTGAAAAATTCTTTACTTTTCCTCTTTTTTTCCAGTATGAACCTCACCTTTATTTTGGTTTTCAGTTCTGATCCAGCTAATACAGGATCCTGAAGAATAAAGAAAACAATGAGAAATGCAGGATGGATCACTGTGGGATTAGTTTTATTTTTTAAATGCAAAGCAATTTTAAAATTATTATTATTTTTAGGTCAGAGACACTTGGAAATACAAACAAGAGCCTTAAGTGAAGAAATTGTAAAGGAGTTGTAACTGAGCGGCTCCTGCTTACTCTGAGCCTCCAATACAAACTATAAACTTCTACCATGGTTTATAAGGAAGTGTATTCTTTTCCTGGTTGATATTTAGTTAATCAAAAGGAGTGTATGGTAATCCCAAATTATGGTGGAGTCCTAATGGGAATGTCCTTAAATTTCTGAACAGCACAGAAAAATTAAAACTGAATTTATCAAAGTAAGCAAGCAGGCTGGCCTAATGGTTTAGACTGATGACATGCTTAGAACCTTTGCTGGACTGGCAATAAATGTCTACTCAAAGCATGCAAATTGCTCTTGAGAGGTGCTAGTAATTCAGTGAATCCTAAAGTGTAACTCTGGGATTCAGCAAAAGAGGGCTGGAAAGCAGTGGTGGAGGAGGTATGGCTGCTCCTAGGTGAAATGGCCGATGCAATCTTGATGCTTTTCTTGGTTGTCGTTGTTGCAGTGTTCAAGTACATTTACTAATGATCATTTCCATGGAATATAACTACAGACGTATGAAGTGTTTCATCAGCTGAAAAGGTGTATTAATTTAATGCCTTAGAACTCCATTGAAAATTAACCATTTGTGTTTCCTGTTCTCCTCACCTAGGTAAGACATGTTTGTTTCCAGTTTCCTTTCTTGGCTTCAAGGCATAACCAAAGGTTTCTACCAGGTGATAAACATTGGCTCATAATCACAGGTGTTTTTCTTGTACTGCTGTCTGTCTTGAATATAGTCATTTGCCTAAGAGCTGTGTGGATTTCAGTCTGATGTCACAACACATACTGGGTACTTATTTTTTCAGTAAAAAGTTATGCGTGACTTCCTAAAATGTTTCTTTTTTTCTTGAAAAATAATTTACCCACAATACTGTTTCTCCAGCAAAGAGATTCAGGATTTACAGTTCAGCGGGCAGAGGTTTTCTTTCACTTGAGCTGTCAGCCTTCATTTGGGAAGAAAAAGAAAATAAGGATATGAGACCTGAAGAGATGCAAGTGGAAGCTAGGGGAGGAAATGTGGTGGAGTAATGCTGGTAGAGACGGCTGTCCCTATTGCCTCAGCTTAACAGCCTTCTGGCCATTGTGATTTTTGGCCTCATGCCCTTTTGCCACTAGACCTAGCCTTGCCTCCATATGATATCCTGGGAATTGTGTTCCCATCTGTCCACACTTCTTTTCTTGATTAACCTCTGGGCATCAGACAGAGCAAGTGGCACAAAATGTGTTTGTTAAATAAATGTGAGAAAGTCCTGTCAGGCTGATGGCTTTCTTGGCACAGTGCCTCATGACAACAGCACCACAGCAGGGAGGATGGCCAGGCTTGAAAATGACTGAGTTTTCTCATCTGTTTTCTCTAGGACTGCTGTGCTGGTAGGATTGAGCTGGGATTCTGTGTAGGAGTTAGGACGTTTCAGATTCCTACTCTGACCCATCTCTTGACATGCTTTTATTGTGCCCTGACAGGTCCTTTCAGAATAAGTTGTCTGTCACTGTGTCTTTCTTGTACTCTTTTATGTCCTTACAGTAAAGTTCAGAGGTGAGGATCTGACTACAAATGCTCCCTCTTTGCTTTTGCCACCCTCTTAACTGCAGTGCAAAGGGGTTATGTTTAGGAAAAGGTCATCGCTAGGATTTAGATCCTTTAGCACCCTCCTGCACCTTGGCCTCATAGGGTGTTGGAGAAACTGAACTAAGAAGCACCTGGTACCCTATTGCACTGGCAAGGTTTCCCTAGTTTTAGGTACAATGTTTAAAGAAAAACATTGACAAGTTAGGGATAGCAGAGACAGTGGAGGGCCAGGCCAGGAGAGAACATTGGTGATGATGACCTCTCTGGTAAACGTGAGCTGTGAAGAATAGTTAAATGAAGTGTAGGAGCTGAGAGGATATGGTCTTTCTGTAGAAACAGACAGCTGCAAAACCAGATGATGGAGCAGCCAGTTGAATGAACATGAAGAAACATTGCGGGTAAATGTTGTAACTAACCAGAAATTATTTATTCTGATCTCATTTATTCTCTTTCGTTGTTATTGTTCTTTGGATGTTTGTTTCCAATTTTCCTTTTTTTTTTTTTTTTTTCTTTTTTTTTCCTCAGGAAAAACCACTGACATCTTTCTGATGCAGAATGGAAAATGTTTTAAGTTTTCTGGAACCAGGAAGAGGCATCTGCTGCCACAATAAATAGTCTGTAAATCAATCATTTTTTCATTTGTGTCCACATTTCCATGTTGTAGTTTTTTTCCTAGGTTTTGTTTTTGTTTTGTGTTTGTTTGTTTTTAGTTGATAACATTGGTACATTTCAACTTTGAAGACATGCAGTGGACAAAAATACTGCAACACCTTTGGCATTGATACATCACTACATGTTTGTGAGTTGGTTTTAGAACAGCACTTACCAGCTGTGGTTTGGTTTGGGCTTTTTTTGTTTTTATTGTTTTCAAAATACTTCAAGATACCAAATCCAATTTAAAACACAAAGGAGGCAATATTAAAAACAGATGAGGGTTGTGAGTTCCAGAAAAACTGAGTAGCATGCAACAAACAGCAGGATATAAACAGGGCTATGTGTACAACAGAATACAATTGCCATTCTGGATTAGATGAATAATTCATCCAGTCTAGTATTGCTTTTGATAGCAGCTACTATCAGTGTTTCAGGAACAATTACCAGAAATTGCTCAAGGGATAGCGACTGGAATAACCATTTATCTTGAAAACTAGAGGTTCAAATCTTCTCCATTTTGTTTGCACATGAACCCTGTGGATGTTCTCATCAGCTACATCATAAAGATTTTCTGTGTCTCATGAAGTGTTGATTTTTGCTGTCTTGGGGCCTGTAGTCCCAGATATTTTGTGGCTTGTAGTTCCAAACATTGACCAAGTTGTAGGGAAAGTTTATTTTTATCTGTTTTATAATAAACTTGACTTTATCTTGTCCCAGTTACTCACTGCTTTTATATCCGTTTTTGTTCCTTTCTCTAACTAAACAGTACAAATTTATTCCAGTCTATTCTCACATGTGTCTTTGCCTTCACTTGGATGAAATCTAGTTGTGCCTCCTGCAATCTATGGCTTAACTGTTCTTTCCTTTCTAAGTCTACTATGGGACAAGTAGATTTGCTAGATTTGGGCCGTCACATTAAATTCATATAAGAATGTACATGGTAATATTTTCAGTATTTTACCTTTGTTTAGTTGAAGGTTTATTGCTTGTTTTCTTTCATCATTGAACAGAGAACTTTTCATTCACTAATCAATAAACCCTCACTGTTTTCCCTGATAGGTTAATTTAGAACAAAGCAATATGTACAGAACTAATTTTTTCCAGTGTTATTTTTCCTGAAATAAATTTATTTCTGCATTGTGATATCTGCTTTCCTGGATTTATTACATTTGTATTTTCTCAAAATTGTCTCTAATCCTAAACAAAAATTTTAATGAACAATTTTATCTGGTCCCTGGCCATGTCCTACTGTTTTGTTCTGACATTCCCAGTGACTGTGCCAGTAAGGCTAGCAGGACTGGAGGCACATCTCTTGTTAAAAAAGCATACCATCACCTCCAGAATACACCAGCAACAATCTGGCCTTTGCCAAGAGCATCCCCACTGTTCCTGCTTCCTGCCCTTCTGCTCCCATTTTTTCCTTAGCACTGGAGAGTATCTGCACTCTGTGGCCCCACATAATGTCTGGTACTTACTCACTCACTGACTGACAGTGCCTATGGTAGATGTGCCACAGGAGCATTTTCTGATGAACTTCGAGGTCAGCAAAGAGCAGTAATGTTCCAGGGGTCTGTGGGTGAGCTTGATGACATTGGAGAGCCTTTCTAACCTTAATGATTCTGTGATTCTGTGATTCTCCAATGCCAGAAATCCCTTATGTTGCCTGGCCTCTGACATTTCAGCCTTATTTTTGATCTGACAAAGGCTGAATGCTCCTTAGGAAGGTGTGGTTGCTCCCCAGTCTGTTGTAGCTACTTCTATTCCTTTCCCAGGAACTGATCGCTGTGTGCTGTGAAGATAGTATGCTCTCCACTGTTTAGGTTAATGAGAAGATAGTATGCTCTCCACTGGTCAGGTTAATTATGGGAATTGGTGAGGTTTTCTGGTTGAAAATAATCTGTCTGTTGGTTTTCACATGAGCTCTTAATAATTTTGTAATCTTGCTAAATTCCAGCCTCTGGTAGGTGACTGAGAAATGTTTGCCAACATGATGTTTGCTGCTGAGGCAGTGCAGGCTTGACTCCTGCAACAGGAATGGCTGTGGGGATGGGATACCATTGCAATCCAGGTCCCTCTCCTCTTCACTGGGACAGGGATTGGTGGCTAAAGGCAGATGCTTATCAAAATACCCATTACCAAAAGAAAACTGGCTCTTAGTCTACATGTGTTTCTTGCTAATGAGGAACTATGTGCTTCTATCTTTTCCCTTGATAATGCAAAGTTGATTTATTTTTCCAAATTAATACAGCTTTTTGGATTAAAAGCAGGCTACTCTGTGTACTCCTTCTGCCAAGTACTGAAAATCCTAATTAGAGAGGCCTCTTAGGACTTGGTTCTTTTCCACCTGCACTGCCATTATTCTGATAAAATCTGTAGCATGGTCAAGAATAGCCTCTTCTCTCTGATCAGGACTTCCAAGAACACTTTGTGAAGCAAGATATGTTTTGCCACCTTCACTTTGGGCATTTATTCCTCTTTCTGGACTTCATGATAACCCTTTCAGCTTAGCCAGACTGGTTCAGCACTTGCCTGTGATCTACGTATTCGCTACCTAGTCCACCCTAATGCTGGATACATTTCAGATGTTCTTGCCAGAATCTCCATACACACTCTTACCCCATGCAGAGACAAGCATGGCAGTGCTTTTTGCACAGCTGTCACCAGTTACTGGTGTAGTTCACTCTTTGTTAAGCAAAAAGCTGTTGACTTTGGGGTGGGGATGAGAAAGTATTTTAAATGAGATCTCAAAGGAATGGAGTGTGAGATAGCATGGTGATGATTTTGGGCTGTGCAGGAGGAAGTATTGGCATATTTTCAGGGTGCATCTGGGAATGCAGGTTATACAGACTGTTGGTTTGGAGGGTAACTGAAAAGTATTGGGAGGGTGGTCTGCTTTCCTGGATTTCTTTCCTCAGGGACTGCCAGGGTTCACTGAAGGCAGCCTAGCAATTTGACAGTGTGCACAGAGACTTTGGCAAGAAGCAGGACAAATTGCTGGTGCAAAACGCACAGATGACAAGACCTTGAACTTATAACCATAAGCAAATCCCTACCATGGTATACCATAGGTAAATTAATGAATAAATCAGCACTCCCCCACAAATCCAAAACAATATTCTCCTTTTAGGCAGTAAATTAGCTTCCATATATGCTGTTGGCAATTCCATACGGAGTAAGAGAGGATGATACATTGTACCATAATAACTTTGTCAGCAAAGGAAACCTAACTATATTGGTGTATGGACTGAGAAGAACACTACTTTGTTTTTCAATGCAGTCAGTCATCTAGTCCTATCACCAAGCTAATTTAATGTGTATTATTTATGTAACCTTTTCAGCTTCTTTCCTTGACAAATATAACTAATAGGCCAGAATGAAGTGATATATTTTTACTGACAGTTTAGCAGCAACATAAGGCATTTCTGCCAAGGTGATCTATTTTTATTTACATTTTTTTGGAAAAAAACAGTTAACTGTTACAGACTTGAAAGTTTATATTATAACAATTTGTCAAAGCTTAATATTACCATCTTTTAATTTCATCTTTACTCAATCAGAACACATTTTCTGCTGAATATTAAAAGGAAAGAAGTGATCACGATCATGGATTAACTGCAAAAGTTTTGCTACAACACTACACCTCCTCTGAAAGTGTCACCTCTGCAACAGGAGAAAAAAGAGGTTGTTTTCTCATTTCACTTTATTTAGTGAGGTCATGAAAATTTTCACTAGCTCTTTTATTGTAAAATACAGCGCCTAAGAACAACCAGTTTAATTCTTTAACTGTAGGTATTATTTCTGCTGTTAATGAGTTTCAATACAAAACATATTTTGATAAGCTTCCATTCTCTCTTACATATCTGGAACGCTGTAGATGGCTTTGCTTAGCTAACATGTACTTAAAATATAGGTCTTTGCATTTTTAATTAACTTACAGTTTCTATCTGCATATAGTTTCACAGAAACCATGAGTTAAACAGTTCCTTTGTACACTTTTATTAACACAAAGATATTCTGAATTAAGCAAAGAAAAGAAAGCCACTTGATAAAAATAGGATGACAACAAAAATGCAAGAGATGAACTAATAATAAGGCAACTTATTTAGATGTAAAACAAACAAACAGGAAAATGCAAGTAAGCCCAAAGCCAAATGCACAGAAGGTGAAAAGGAAGCACTTAAAGGAAACTCAGTGCAATGCAGAAATCAGTGGTGAGATGAAAAATGTTATGACATAGTAACTGAGAATTAATAAAAAGAGATTAGCTGGCCTAAAGTTGTTAGCAGTAGTTAATATTAACGAAGTTTGAGAATCCATTAATAGAACAGAAAATACAGCCGTCTACCCAATTCCCAGAAGTAGCAATTCCCACAATCTGCTAATAAAGTGTTTCATAAGCAGCTTTTCAAAAACTACACTTTTAGAATAGAAAAGTAGTAGCAAAAATTGGAGACAATGAAAGAGAAAGTGTCAGGTTTTGATCTATACTGCTCTTAGGTCACTGTTTTCAGGAGGTTCCTTACCAAAATCCTTATTATTTAACACACTGACAGCTGTGGTGTTCTGCTTGTCCTCGCCCAGCTACTGCAGCTGGTGAAGCCAGAGAGAATCAGAGCAGCAGCCTCATGGGATGCTAGGGAAGCAGGTGGTGTTGGGACCTACAGATAAGCCAAAGTCGGCTCAGAGCTGAGCAACGCAGATCAGGGGAGACCATCTTTCCCTGGCACTCGTGGGTAATGGAAGGTATACTCACTGTTCTTTTTTTTCATTGGTTGGGTATCTAATAATCAGTTATCTGATGAGTTTCATGACAGTGGTGACATAACATTTAGTCTTTGAAGGAGGAGCAACTAGAAAAGTACTGGCTGGTCAAATTAAACCTGATCCTTTGAAAGGTACAATAAAAAAGTTATTTCAATTTGTTAAAACCTGGTGTGCAAATCATGTGATAAATAAATTCAGTTAGCTGTTTTAAAAACTTAACAATCCCAAAAGCCAGCATGATTATTTTTAAGTTCTAATAGTTAGGTTAATAGGATTTTTTCCTTTGTCAAAGCAGCTGGCTTACTGAGGAAGAAAGTGAAGCAAGTTGTGACGTCCTGTTTTCATGCTGAGTCCAAGAGTACTTTGCAAGACACTCTTTACAGCAGTTTTTTACCAAACTGAAAAGGCTTGAGATGTTTTTGGTGATTCAACTGTATATTGTCATTAGTGGTTTCAGCTGCTGATCAGAAACAACCTGTATGGCAAACTCATAAGGTAGGCAGGCATGCAAGTCAATAATGTGCCAGCCTTTAAAAGGGCAAACACTCTTCTGTGGTACTTCACTAGGTAATTTTATAAGGAAGTAACAGAAGTAACAATGCTGTTCTGTCTGGGGCTACCCAAGTTCGTTTGTAGGATATGTTCGTTTTTGAAGGAAACAAAAACAATGCAGACAGAGGAGAGCAGCAGGAAGAATATGTTTGGGCAATGCTGCCTGAGGCACAAAATGTGTCATACAGGGAATGGTGAAGGTTCTCTGGAGTCCTCTGTGGGGAAGGACAGGACAAAACTAACATAATCTGCAAGGAAGGACTTATAATTTGTAGCAGGATTTGCTTTCAAACTAAAGGTGACTTTACATAGATAGGCAAGACAGACAAACTGCTCTCTGAACTATGAACATGTGGATTTTGCATAGAAAAGCAGGTAGTTCTTCCTTTCTCTGCCTATTTGTTTCATTCTCTTTATGAAATACTCGTTAGTGCACTATCCACCCCTGTGAGCCTACCACTTTATTTTCAATTCTTTCACTCTGCCTGCTTCACATCACTCACCATATAAAATGAATAAGCAGAATGGTACTTAGCAAGTATTTCAAATTAAGCTTTTTTGCCTAGAAAGAATTGTGAAGTCAAAAGCAATACACGATTGTGAATTCGAGGCAAAGAAATGCAATGCACTATTTGGCGATCTAATTTCAAGAGAGTTAATACATGTACTGTGTTCTCTCTAAAATAATTTGGGGTTCTTCTTTAAGTGTCTTGTTTACCAGATTTCTTACATGGGATATCCTCTGACTAATGTTTTAATATCATACTTTCTTCATTCCTGTCAGAACTAGAATTTGTGGACTAAAATATGAAGCTGCTCTGTGTCAATATTTGTACCTGGAGGATTACATATTCCTAATATCTGCTCCGAATCGTGTTTGCATTGTAATATATAACTCTTTAAGCTGCATCATAAGATATAAACCACATTATTCTTTCCTTATTTGCACTTGCAGCTTCCATGCCAACCTGGGATGTGCATCTCCCTGCAAAATTACCTCAGGCTTTTCATTCTTTAACAGTAGCAGGCCATCGTCCCACTTGATAATGAAGATGTGTGCTGACACATGAAATTGACTGTGCTCTGAATGTCTAGTGCTCTTTCAACAGACAGTAATTGGATGCAGTTAATCAACTGAAAAAAAAAAAAAAAAAAGCAAAGCAAATTTGCATAGAAAGACTGGTCTAATATTGAAAATTCTGCGGTTACAGAATCACAGAATGGTAGGGGCTGGAAGGGACCTCTGGAGATGACATCAAGTCCAACCCTCCTGCCAGAGCAGGAACACCCAGGGCAGGCCACACAGGAATGCATTTGGGTGGGTTTTGAAAGTCTCCAGAGAAGGAGACACCACAACTTCTCTGGGCAGCCTGTTCCATTCTCACAGTGGAAAAGTTTTTCCTCATGCTGAGGTGGAACTTCCTGTGTTCCATCTTGTGACCATTACCTCTTATCCTATCCCAGGGCACCACTAAAAAGAGACTGGGCCCTTCTACTTGACACCCACCCTTCAGATATTTGTAAACATTCATGAGATCCCCTCTCAGTCTTCTCTTCTCCAGACTAAACAGCCCCAGGGCTCTCAGCCTTTCCTCATAAGAGAGATGTTCCAGTCCGTTCATCATCTTTGTAGCTCTCTGTTGGACTCTGTCCCTCTTGAACTGGGGAGACCAGAACTGAACACAATACTCCAAATGTGGTCTCTCTAATGCAGAAGCGGAGGACAACCTCCCTTGACCTGCTGGCCACACCCTTCTTTATGCACCCCAGGATACCATTGGCCTTCCTGGCCACAAGGGCACATTGTTGTTCCATAGATAACTTATTGTCCACCAGGACTGGCAAGGTCCTTCTCCATGGAGCTGCTTTTCAATGGGTCTACCCCTAACCTATACTGGTGCATGGGGTTCTTCCTCCCTAGGAATAGGTCTCTACACTTATCCTTGTTGAACTTCATTAGGTTTGCCTTTGCCCAGCCCTCCAGTCTGTCCAGATCTTGCTGGATCTTCTTCTCTGCATCCTCTGCCACCAGGTGTCCTATATCATTCAGCAGTGGACCCACAATTTTCCTAGTCTTCCCTTTACCATTGATGTATTTGAAAAAGCCCTTCTTGTTCCCCATTACTTCCTTGGCCAGAGTTAATTCCAAGAGGTCCTTGACCTTCCTTGCATCCCTCCAAACCCTGACAGCATTCCTATAATTATACCAAGAGACCAGTCCCTTTTTCCACATGTTGTGAACTTCATTCTTCCACTTGATTTTTTCAGCAGCTCCTTGCTTATCCATGCTGGTCTCCTGCTTCCTCTACTCGATTTTTTTATTCGAAGTAATGCACCTGTCTTGTGCATGAAGGAAGTGATATTTGAATATCAACCAGGTCTCTTGGGCCATCTTACCTTCTAGATCCCTTAGTCCAAGGGATTCCCCCAAGTAGGTCTCTGAAGAGGACAAAGTTATCCCTCCTGAAGTCCAGGGTTGCAATGTTACTTATTGAATTGCTTCTTCCTTTTATGGTACTAAACTCTACCATGTCGTGATCGCTACAGCCAAGGCTGCCTCCAACCTTCACATCCCTGACCAGACCTTCTTTGCTTAATAACACAAGGTCCAGCAGCAGGTCCAGCAATACTCCCCTCCTCGTTGGCATTTCCAACACCTGCATCAGGAAGTTAACTTTGATGCATTGCAAGAGCCTTCTGCACTGAGTATGCCTCATTGTATAGTCTTTCCAACAAATATCAGGGTGATTGAAGTCACCCATGATTACCAGTGCACGTGATCTTGAGGCTACTTCCAGGATTCCCTATTTAAGCTAAAATTAAACACTGAAAGTCAATAAAAGCTTTACATTTTGTTATTGATGTACCAGTGTGAAGCTTCCAAACATGAAGACTTTTAAAGAATTCCAATAGTTCCTCTTCGCTATATGACTGGAAGGGGAATAATCAACTCATTGATTTGTTACTTCCAAAGTAGTAATGAAAAGGATAAAAGAATATGAATTAAAGCAAATGTTTTGAACTTTGATTTAACATTGCAAAATGTCATCATGTTACTAGCTTTTTGAAACACTCTTCCATCTACAGGTTATCAACAGACAAGGTGAATATTTTTAACAGACATTTGCATGTCTTATTTAGTACATAATGAGGAAAAATAGGAAATCAGGTAGTTTGGTGGTTTGCTGTTTTGGGTCATTATTTGTTGTTGTTGCTTGTGTTTGTTTTCTGTTTGTTTTTTTTTTTTTTTTTCATTTGTTTGCTTATTTATGTGTTTTTGTTTTGTTTGGGTTTTTTTGTTGGTTTTTTTTTTTCATTTATCAACACCTCAGCTATCACAGTTCTTAGTTTCCAGCCTCCACGTGAAAGTCTCCCTTTGCTATGTACAGAAACACTGACAAAAGCTGTTTTCAATACTATCTGTAATGTTTCATTTTTTCACCTGCTCATGCTGAGAACATTGTTAGTTGCTGATGCTCAGGAGTATGAAAAAACGTATGTAGGGGAAACATAGCTTCTAAGTTCAGGGAACAAGGGAATGGTGACCTTTTTTCCTCTGCACAAGCACTAGTGCTCTCCAGAGCACTACCTGTGCAAGCACAGTAGGAGCAGACAGCTCACTGTGGTGGCAGTGAGAGGTGGAGAGTGACACCAGTGAGCAACGGACTGGGACCTCATGTCCCTCGCTGCTATTAGTAGGGTGCCAGCGGAGCCTGGGCCAGTCTGGCTCATGCCTGGAATCCTGCTGAGCGTGCCTGCGGGGTGTAGAGCATCAAGCCAGGCTTTTTGTGGTACTGGGTGGTGCTTTGGGAGCTGCCATCGGCGACTCTCGGTGCCCTTCCCAGAGCCATCCTCTGCGTTTCCCCAACCCTGCCAGGTGCAGGTGGCTGGGCACCACAGGACGTGCCTGCAACAGCAGCAGTGAGTTGTGAGGGGAAACGTCCCCCCAGGGGTGGCTGTGGAGCAGGTGATGGGACTCAGGGAGCTAGGATGGTGTCCTTCTTGAGGGGCCTGGCCATTTCTTCCTCCCCTCCCCCCCTCTGGGACAGTGAGTGACTGTGGTCTCTTTCCCTTTGGCAGGGAGTGACGCCAGTGAGGGGGATTAGCTCCTTATACTTGGGACACCCCAGTCTGCTACAACAAGCAATCATGGCTGAAGAGACCGAATGGACATGCCCCATCTGCTGCGATGCTCATGATGAGGCCGCTTACATCACGCCCTGTTTCCATCAGTTCTGCCTGGGCTGCATTATGCAGTGGACAAACAGGAAAGCGTTGTGCCCCCTTTGCAGGCAGAGAGTGAACACCAGCATTTACTCTGTGCAATCAGAGGAAGATTATGTGGAGATGGTCCTTCCAGATCCCTCAGGTCCACGGGTTGCTGTCCACCAAGAAGAGCAGGAAGTTGAGGAACTGGTACCCAGGGTTTATGTGTCTGGCTTCCCAGTGGAATTCTGGGCAAGCCTTTTCCAGAACTTCTCGGAGTTATTGAGCCAGTCATGACATGGCTGAATGAAGTCCTGGACGTGGCCTCATGGTGGGAGCTGGCTTTGGCGCAGGCCATCATCACCCTAAATCTGTGCCGGTATGGGCTGGATGAGGAGGCCTTGGTCAGGGAGCTGCTGCCCTTCATACAAGACCAGACTGTGACATTCGTGCAGCAGCTCATCAACATCGCCTCAGAGCGCTGCAGCAACAAGATCCTGCGGCAGATGGAGCTCCTGGACTCCCATGCTGCTGAAGAGCAGGAGGACAGCCCGGTGGCCACCCCTGGCCCTTCCACCTCCCCAGTGGGGACTTCTGCCCACAACCCCACAGCCCCACAGGAAGAGCCCCTTAAGGAGCTGGGGCAGGCAGTGGCAGATCCCTCTCCTCCTGGCCAGGGCAGGGACTGCTCACCAGGGAGGCCCCGGAGACCCCCGAAGAGGAGGCTCAGCAACTCCGAAGCCTCTTCACCTCACAAGAGATGCCGACATCGCCAGCACTAGGGTGCCTCAGCAGATGGTCAAAACAGCATTGGCCAGCTGCTGGGGCATGCACTAGCCCCCAGGAGGGCTTGAAGGGCCTTTCTACTAACTAATTTGTTAAGAAGAAAATAAAACTATGAAAAGCAGAGGAAAAGTCTTATTCTTTCTTTACAAGCAATGCAGCTGGCATTGCTATTGCCATCCATAATGCTTTCTCCTCCTTCCCTTGGTGCTGTGAACACCTTTCCCCTCCCATGTCTGTTGCAGAAAGACATGGCCTTTCTCTGCTCTGTACCCAGCGTGGCTGATGCAGCTGCCTGGACAGAGCTGCAGTGGGAACAAGAAGGTGCCAGAGTCTTCAGGGCCTGCCCCGCTTGCCTGCCAGTGCCAACAGTGAGAAGCTCCCCCGCGGGAGGTGCAGCAGGTAAAGGAGCTGCTCCGCTGGGTGACAGAGTTCCAGGAGGACATGACTAGGTTGAGGAATAGCACGGAATGTGAGACAGAGAAAGAGGTTACTGGCATCACTCCCTACTCTTTGCCCCACACTGGGTCCATTACATGGTATGCAACTGTCAGTCACACATACAAGGTTGAGGTATTTTCTTTATTCTCATGAGTGCACAGCCATGGGTGCTGGGGTCAAAACCAACACCCGCAATGCCTGAAAACATCAGTTACTTACACAAAAAAATCTTAATCATATTTCTCTTTCTAATACATATGTGGTGTTATTCAACTGTATAATTGGTCAAAATAATCTTGTTTGTTATGTAAATTATGGCACATGCTTTATCTATTTTCTTAACTAATTATTTCCTTGTTTTGTGAAAGAAGTGGTATAATTGGGGTAAGTGGCCTAGAAACATAGAGTCATAGAATGATTGGGGTTGGGACTTCCGGAGATCATCGAGTCCAACACCACTGCCAGCGCAGGAATACCTAGGGCATGCAACACAGGAACAGACCCAGGCTAGTTTTGAAAGAAGGAGAACCCACAACCTCTCCTTTTTTCTACTTTATTATGAAGTAGTTTCACATTTTATAACCCTGAACTCTTTTCTGAAGGATTTCTGGGAATGAAGCAGCAAAATATAGAATCATAGAATGGTAGGAATTGGAAGGGACCTCTGCAGATCATCGAGTCCAAGCCCTCTGCCAGCACAGAAACACCTAGGGCAGGCCACACAGGAACATATCCAGGCAGGTCTTGAAAGTCTCTAGAGAAGGAGACTCCGCAGCCTCTCTGGGCAGCCTGTTCCAGGGCTCTGTCACCCTCACAGTAAAGTTTTTCCTCATGTTGAAGTGGAACTTCCTGTGTTTCACCTTGCAACCCTTACCTTTCATCCTATCCCAGGGCACCCCTGAAAAGAGACTGGCCCCCTCTACTTGACACCCACCCTTCAAATATTTGTAAACATCCATAAGATCGCCTCTGTTTTCTCCAGGCTAAAAAGCCTCAGGGCTCTCAGCCTTTCCTCATAAGAAAGATGTTCCAGTCCCTTCACCACCTTTGTAGCTCTCTGTTGGACTCTGTCCCTCTTGAACTGGGGAGACCAGAACTGAACACAATACTCCAGATGTGGTCTCTCTAGTTCAGTGTAGAAGCGGAGGAGAAGTTCCCTTGACCTGCTGGCCATGCTCTTCTTTGTGCACCCCAGGATACCATTGGCCTTCCTGGCCACAAAGGGACATTGCTGTCCCATGGATAACTTATTGTCCACCAAGACTCCATGATCCTTCTCCATGGAGTTGCTTTCTAGAGGGTCTACCCCTAACCTGTACTGGTGCATGGTGGTGTTCCTCCCCAGAAGTAGGAGGACTCTACACTTACCCTCGTTGAACTTCATTAGGTTTGCCTTTGCCCAGCTCTCCAGTCTGTCCAGACCTTGCTGGATGTCAGCACAGCCTTCTGGTGCATCAGCCACTCCTCCCAGTTTTGTATCATCAGCAAACTTACTGAGGGTACACTGTGTCCCTTCATCCAGGTCATTTATGAAGATATTGAATAAGACTGGACCCAGTAGTGACCCCTGGGGAACACTACTTGTTACAAGTCCCCATCTGGACTCTGCAGTGGTGATCATGACCCTTTGAGCTCTACTGTTTAGCTAGTTCTCAACCCATTTCAGAGATGACAAGAAATTTGTTGTTCTAAAATTATACAGAAAGTTGACTGGAGTCGAGGGAAAATTAATCTATGAACTACTGTGAGAAATAAGACCTATGATCTCTAAAAGTAGAAAAAAGCCTGTGTGACTTACTGAAATACAGTTTTTAAACAGTATTCGGTTAACAGTTTTTTCAACCAGGAAGTTGACTGTTGTCTTGTCTGAAATGTAACAGCAGTCCACCTTGCACAAAACTGACAGGATTTTACTTCGTATAAAGCATTTTAAAGTGGATGGTGACATTACAAACGTCAATGAAATCCAGAAGAATCTGTATTGTTTACTTGGTGAGGAAGTCAGGAACTACCTGATTTTTTAAGGAAAAAAAGTTAATTTATTTTCCTTGTCCATCATGCCTACTTTTTAGGTATAGCTGATTAAGGGAAGATTGTGTTTCTGCTTTATCAGTTGAATTTGGGATAAAGGACAGACTGGTCTCTGGACCTAAACCCAGTATCTTCCTTTAGCTTTAAATAACTATTGTCGCCAGACTCTGCATAGCTCACACTACTTGTCCACTGGGGATTTCCATAGATTAAGCATCCCCACCAAAATCAGTGAGGACACAAAGCAAGAAGTGTGACAAAGAATGATAAAAACTGTCCCTTACCAAATAGTACTGATATTTAGGATCACAATGCCTTTCTAGTTGACCTTTCTCAAAAGAAAGGGTAGAAGTGCGGAATTGCACAAAAGCAAGTTCAAGTTGTATCCAAAATCAAGCCAAAAGGTCTCAGAGTTAAGTGTTCTGTTCTTTTGTAAAACCAAAATAATTAAAAACTCGGTATGCTTTGTGGCATGTAAAATACAAGAGTAATCCTCAAATACAGAAGCAGGGAGCATAGCAAAATCATAACAAAAAAAATTCCTGCTTGTTTAAACTGGGATAACAGGCAAATACACATCATCTCTTGAGGGCATGAACACAACAATTTGTGCATTATTTTTGTATCCAGGTGTTCCTTTCACTGTGCAGAATAAAGAAAAGGCATCAAAAGGACAATGGCACTCCAGGCTGTCAGTAATGCTAATGTTTCTGTAGCCAGTCCCTTGCTCTTAAATAAGCTGCTTTACTGTCAGATATCTCCCCTGTAAACACAGAAGTTCCTCTCCATTTTATTTTTTCCCCAATTCCTTTCAGCAGCAGTTGACTGACTCTGAAAGGGGTTGTTTTATGTCTTGGAAAACTTCAGTAATATTTCTTTTTAAACTTTAAGCCTTGTATACAAATGATCATTTTATTCTCCACCTGCTGCTTTATACACCTTAAGGGTGTTCAACTTGAAGTGACAGGATAGTCACTTCAATGGAAATGGGAAGTGAGTGAAATAAACTTGCAGGTCACACTCCCTCCAACAAGGAAATCTTCAGTGACACAGACGTGGGCAAGCAAGATCACAGCCTATGGTTGGTCACCACATCCAAGCAGAAAGAGCCCTTTGCAGACAGTCTCACGGGTCTCGACAGCTGAAAGACAAAGTGTCAGAACATGATGCCTCTGAGCTGATAGACACAACAGGTAAGCTGAGAAATTATTTTGTGCTTAGAGAAACATAGTGTTTGCCAGTTAGGTGCTTTTAACAGCTGGAATATTTTTTAAGGCAAAAAATTCAAATAGGGGAGACCCAGATTATTTAATTCATCTCTTTCTTTACCTTTTCTTTTTAGTATTGAGGAATCATTTTTTCTTTAAGCTTCTCCAGATCCTCAGTTAGCTGATGTTCATTTAATTTGAGCACGCTTTGCTGAAAAATGATGGTCTTTTCCTAATCTGTGCTTCTGTCCACACTGAGATGAACAGGGCCACTTACCTTGCGGAGTGCTATTCAAGACAAGTGAAAAAGCTGCTTTGGAGTTTTACTGGATCAACAGCACCTCTCAAACCTTAGAAATTTATTGCTTAACTTTCAAGTAATGAATAGAGTGCATTTATGTTATAGCTGTAATTGGTGATAGTGTCACATCTGAATTCACAGTATAATCTGATGAAATACAAGTGGCAGATGGAAAACATTGTCCTTTATTTTGTATTCGCCCATGCAACTTGTGTTTTTCTCAAAAGACCAAAGTCAGGAACTTTGAAAGGTATTTTTTTTATCCTTTCTCAATTTCGCTTGTGCAGAGCAAGAATGAAACATCACATGTTAGGAAATGCTATGAACAAAATAGAAAAAGCAGAGTGTAGTTTCTTGCTAGAATTGTTTGGGCAACTAATATTATTTGTTTTAAATTCAAAACCAGATAAGATTGTCAGCACTGGATTACTTACAGAGTTCAGTGTCTATGCCGTTCCTTATGCTTTTACTGTAAAAACTTGATCACTATTGATCTTAGATCTTTTCCAACTCATTAGCATGTACTCCAACATTATTATCTTCTCTAATTCTTGGCTATTCACTCTGTTTTGTAGACTCAGCACAAGCTTATCAAATTGCTGTGATTCTGCTGTCACTTCACTATGGCCTGTTCTAATTTGCAGCTCTTATTTATCAGTATAAAATCAAAGATTTTCTATAGTCTGAGGATTCAAATAAGATCAAAGCTTTAAGATTATATTTTTTTGTTAGTCTGATGAAATACACATTAAAGTTCTTTAGTTTTTGTTGGTGTAGTGCAGTGTTATACAAAGCACAACATACTTCTATGATGCTATCCTGATGAAGAGTATTGTTGGTAATAACTTTGCATCTACAGCTTGTCTTCCTTCACCAGAGCAAATGAAAATGGTAATTAGGGTCCTTTTCTTCCAGTTTTAATAACTGCCTAAACCACTAGTCATTATAAAGTGATATCTGAGTGGGATCCAGATCCAGCACCCTGCTCTGCTGCACTCTGGCTGAGCAGCCTACAAAAAATTACTTGAGGTTGCGGCAAATGTCTTCAGACTTCACCAGTGCAGAAGGATGTCCACTGGTAGGCCTGTTTGCCCTCTTGCATCCCAGTATTCTAACTGGAAGCATCACTGGTCTCTGAGCGCCAGCTCGTGTTACCTCCAAAGGAGAGCATTTAAAAGGGAGCAAATTGAAGCCTGAATGCCTCAAGCTGCAAAACTAGCTTAGCGTAGGAAATACTAACATGTGTAACATTACGGCCAAGTGTGTAATGCTGTCGGGTCATTCTCTAGACACATTGGATGTGTCTGCAACTGTCCTGTGTGGCATCTCACTCTCATCAAAGTATAACTTGATTTTAAATCTTGCAGCTTATAGGGACATTGAAATCATGTTGCTGCTTGAATTTGAGTCAGTGGTAGGATAAATTTTTATCTTGATAGAGATCCTTAAAATCAAAAACAGCTGAGACAAGTCTTTAAATACCATGAATTTGTTTTGTGTGGCTAATATTAATCCAAAATTTGTAAACTAATGTTTACAGAAACAACCTGTGTGCTTCTCCCATTGGGGAGATAAGGACTTTCTCCAGTAGAGTAGAGGTGAGCTGGAAACTAATGGACTTCCTTCTATTGCAATTCTTGTAGCTCTTTAAATCCTTGAAAATGGGCTAACTGGTACCAAAAATGATGTGTTGGCTTGCTGCTGGATGTAAATAACCATTAAGTGCTAGAGCTAATGTAAATTACATTATGATGGAGTAAACACCTGCCACTTAAACATACTTTCAAAATTACTTTTGTTCTGATACGCTAATGTAGTATTTCATGTTCTCCAGAGACATTCTTGCTACTGATGGCTCAGACAAACACAACAGTCTGATCTTTGTTCTAACAAGGAAATTTCCTCACTGTAAAAACAGACACTCTTGACAGGAATGCCAACCCTTTGGACATGAAACTTCAGATCCTTCTGATCTCAGAGACAAAAATTTCACTAATCTCAGGGAATCCCAGATGTCCCCATTGGAAGCTACTGACTTTCCTACAAATCTCTTTTTGGAGGAATTATTACACGTGCTTTTGTTCAGCTAGTGATCCTCACGTTCTGTTTTTTTCTAGTTTCCTAGCTCTCACATCTGCCTGATGAATGTTGCCATATAATTATTTTTTCTGTCTCACTCAGTTATTTATTAATTTTCAATGTCAAATGCCAAAACATCCTGCTTCCACTGTAATCATGACATCCTCTAAATATTTGTTATGCTCAGGTATTGAAAAAGTTTTCCCATAGGCTCAAGATACTATTTTATCTAGCATGTTGGCTGAATGTCAGACTTGTCAGGAAAGTGGAAAGATACCTATTTTACTTAATGTTGAGGTATAAGTGAGGTGCAGTTGGAAGAGAAATGGTCTGGAAGACTGCAAAAGACACTCAATGTAGGAGAAAAGAGTAACTAGGTTCATTGAGACATTTGACAGTTCTTTTGACTTTAGGTCACATAGGGCCTATGTGTCACTGTCATAGGCGAAAAAAATTAGCTCTGATAGAACATTTGTATTCTTTGATAGCACCATATTTAAAAGAAACCTAAACAGAAATATTTATTGTCATATTGATGGGCATTGCATAAAGCATGAAGCTGAGAAGTGCTTTTAAGAAAGCAGTATCACTGCCAATTTTCTGACCTCTGTCTTCCCATATGGAGTATTTTCAGTCTCAGTTTTTAGACACTCATCAGAGCAGTAGGCTGTTGGTTTCAGTAATTCTTCTGCAGAAGCTTCCACAACACCAGTGCTGTATACCCAGTATTTCTCACAATATTTAAGCTTATTTCATAAAAATATCTGTTGCAAAAAGGAGGAAGGACAACAGCTTTGCTTCTGTCTGTAAGCTTGCAAAGTTTTCTTTAAAGGAAGGCCATTGGAGAGCCAGGTCTCTAAGAAATAATTTCTGAATGATTAAGTAAAAGATAATTCTGAAATTATTTTTTGTAGTCTTACTAATGATAAATCTGAATATAACTGGGAAGTTTTACCTACTTCCTAGATCTATGTTCTTCAAACACCTGATGTCAAAAATGAAATAAAGTGATTGTCTATATACTTTTTTTTTTTTTTTTTAATGTGGGTGTTTGGGGCTTTCTCTGGGTGGAGAAAGGATTGCCTCCATGGTTGCCCTAAACAGTATGAGCATCCTGAAACCAGAATCACTTGATATTCTTCTTGACTTGTACTGACGGATAAGATGACAAAATTTACACTTAGTTTTGTTTTGCAGCTTATCTTATTTATTTCCAGATGTAAATGATAAATATAGTGCCAGTCTGTATGCCAGCTTAAAGCAAATGGAGGGTGCCATTAACAGGAGCTGATGTTGATTAGAATTTTTACAATCTGTCTTACTTGTAAAAATCTGAAAAGGTATCTTCCCCTCCCCCCCAACCCCGCCCTCCATTCATTTCTCCTTTTCCTTCTTTTTGCAATGTCCACGTGTTTTTTTCAGTAAAAGATTCTCTGTCAAAGTGCCTAGAGTCTAAACATGGAGTCTGATGGGCATTTATACAGGTGATTTGTCTTCTTGTCACATTCATGTCGTGTTAACATAAACTTTTAAAACATTTTTTTTCCTGAAAAACATTCTCATTCTTGAAAAAGAGAGACATGTCCTTGAGGCAATTAAAGTAAAAGAAAGTGATACCTTAGAATGAAACCAAGTCACATTTGTGGCTGGAGTTTACAGAACAAAGAAAACAGAATAGTACAATATGAGCTTAAATATATTTTGTTCAGAAGCCTCTGCTCTGCTGTGTGAAACCTTCTTTCTCCAGTGATCATAAGCCTGTAGCCTTTCATTTTTTGTTATGCTTAGCGATGATGCAGCTGCTCCACGTGTCCTCCTGAACAGCACAGGGAGCTATTTCCTACGGAGTGCTGGCTGAGTTGAATGCCTGACATTGCTAAAGAAAAACCTGTGATGAATTGCTCTGTGACTTTGGACAGGTCAATTTTGGGCCCCACCACACCCCACTGGAACCATATTGCTTTCTGCAGAGTAGGACACTACTGATTCTGTAATACGGGTGAAGAAGTATGCTCTTCTCATTTGTTCCTGTACTTAAAACATGGAAATTGTGTCGGCTTTCCTTTTTGTGAAGCATTTTTCAGCTTTTTGCATAAAGTGGGAAACTGTGAATTACCAAACAGCTTTGTCTGACTTTGTAATCCTTTGCCATCGACAGATATACACATCTCTACCCGTATGCACAGCAGTATTGCTTTGTTTCTTGCCACATTCACCAAAAAGTGTTTCTACCTAAAAGTTAGTATCATATTATATTAGGATTCATAACCATGTAATCTTTTGTACAATACATGCTGCTAAAATACCATGATTCTAGTTGAAAATCTTCTATAAAAATTAGCTTTTAACATAAATATCCAGTAGTGTGTTAGTAATTCTTGGGAAAGGAGAGGGTGACATGAGAAACAGTGGTACTATCAGTTTGCTTAGGTTGAGTTGTCCTCCTTCTCTTCCAGGCTTTGAAGGAGTATTTGACAAGAAGGCACTGTGCTGATCCTCACCTACTAAAGGCAGCAGTAGCACAGGATCTGGGTGGGAACAAACCCTTATCTCTGCTGATATCTCTGTCTGGAGAGCTTAGGATAAAATAAGAGTGAAAGAGATTTACTAGGCCACAGAGTCTAATGTACTATGTTCACAGACAGGTGTTTAATATTATCCCTTTAAAAATATGATCAAGATCCATCTTTGAAATAGCTAGAAATAGTGATAACAGCAACCTCTGGAATACTTTTAACTTCTGACTCATTTATGGGTTCCAAGTCTTTCTGATCTCCAGTCTAAAAATATTAATGATCAATTTATCCTGCCCTTCCTCCTTCCTTCCCCTTGTAGTCTGGGCAAAACACTGCTCTAAGTTGTTCTAGCGCTAATGCTAATCTCCTGTAACCTTTCCATCCTTTGGTTCTATTGCTAACTAGGTAGCTGCAAAGACAAATTTTCCTTTTGTAAGGAAGTTTTGTTAATGAGTCAGTTTTTAAAATTTCCTGGTACTTTCAAGAGGAACTGGAAATTGCTTAATGTTAAAGATTCTCAGTGACGTAGTTACACCACCAGAGTTACAGTTGCCACTTGTCATGTTAGACGTCATCTGTGCCTATGCTCATAAGTAGTTTGACATGTCTGGAGATGACAAGATTAGTGCCATTGTACTGATGTTGGCACTCTTGGTTTTTGGAGGTGGTGTTGTTTCAAAGAAATGCCAGTCTGGTCCTCTGATCTGAATGCCCATTAGTGGTTGAAGTGCGTTAGGCAAGTTTGTGGAGAGCATTTACACCCCCAGCATCATCCAGAATGAAAACAGCTTTTACAGACTGAGCCTGTTCTGTGGCAGGAACCAAGACATGTAGAGGTGATTGGGAAATTCTCTTCAAAAGCACACTCTCCATCTGGCCTACAGTGCTGATGCGTCTATCTTAACCCTTCTCACCGTGGGAGATCAACGGAGATGTTCCTAAGACTGGCACACCTCTGCTACAGGCTGGAGTTGATGCCCCCAGAGTACCTGAGATGGACTGCTCATGTTTCTGCAACTGAAATCCCCAGGCATATAAGGTTAAAATGCAGTCGGTTTGGGGATGTGTTGGTATTTCTTTCAGCATGGAGGAAAACTGTGAGACTGTGCTGGTTGCCTCCTCAGACCACATTTTGTACTTGATGCTTTTAATAGGACTATTGATAGGTTTGGTTCTCTGTGGATTTTTCTTTTTCTTTCCGAGCCCCAACCACCCCCCCACCCCCCCCTCTTTCCTTTTTTTTTTTTTTCTTTTTTTTCTTTTCTTTCATCCCCATTTAGTCTTCTTTTTCTTTGTAGAATATATCAACCT
>JANVCC010010369.1:13740747-13755356 GCA_025345505.1 Todiramphus chloris collaris
TTTTTTTTTTTTCCCCTTCAGGCTGTGCTGTGACCTACTGAGTTTATAATTGGAGACAAACTGAAATAGCACCACCGGAGACTGCAGCAATGATCTCATTAAAAAGTCAACATTTGCTAATAGAGAAAAAATGATGTTGAAAATGCCTTTAGGTGGAAATTCCTAACAAATTGGGTTCTCTATAATGATCACTTACATACCAATTAAGGCTGCATTTCCTTTCAAGAATGTATCAGTTTATTGTAGAAATGCTGAATGAAGACGTAATTTCTTTTCTGATATGTCATTTAGAAGTGGACTAAGGTGCTATTATTTGCCATGGAAACAGGAAAATTAAACACTTAGAAGTCCTGAACATTTTTTTCATTCCACAATTAGTATTGCTGCAGTTTAACCATCCAATACCTATTTTATGTAGTTTATTGTACAGCCTGTTTTGTGTGAATGAAAAAAACAACACATTTAAAACAGGAGAAAAAACAAAACCACCTGGCAAGCAAGAAGGTTTAATGAAGACTTACTGTATTACAAGTATTTACAAAAAAGGAAATCCTACATAGCTTAAGTATTACTATTTTTTGGTGGGAGCAAAGTCATTTCAGACCTTGGAGGAACAGTTTGTCTGAGTATTCAAATATGAATTTCTAAATGATGGTGTATGAAATCCTTTCCACAATGTTGTACTTGCCAAAATCCTCATCTGCACCAGGAAGTCCAGGATTTTACTTGTTTTGTTTTGCTGCTTGGATTTTAGGCATTGAGATAGAAATAAACAAGGGAATAACACCAGATTTTCCCTTGGTCTTCTATATTTTGGGTGGCACCCATTCCAGTTTCACAGGAGGATGAAGTTACTCATCAATAGTCAGGCTCAATCTTCTAAACTGTTGCCCTCTAGAGATCAAGGGTAAGGAAAGCCTTTCTTTGTTGGGAAGAGATAACAAAGACCTGCAATTATTCCCTTATTTTGCACAGGTGAATGGAACAAAGCAAGGTGAACTTGTAAAAAATAAAAACAAATAAAACCTTCCTGTAGCAGAAGTGCTATGAAAGCATCTGTCATACTGCAGTAGAAGGAAGTAAAAAAGTCAAGTAAAGCTGGGTTTTTATTGAAAAAGGGTTCATTCATTGTATATTGTCAAAGAATAGCCTCTATGCTTCAGTTAATAGGAATAACAGAAATTCTAGGCTTTTCTGTCTAATTAAGAAAATGTTCATGGTACAGCACATGAATGACTCAAGTATCAGGGAAGACAGTCTTAAGAATATAAAGGGAGAGTGTTAGATGACTGCAAAAGTGACAATGACACTCAGCCAAACATCTTCTGGTGTCTCATTCAAAGCCTGCTGAAATGAATGCGTTCTGTAGGTTTTTATATTTAGCCTTTCAGAGGGTGAAATATTTTTAACCAAGGAAAAGTTACTTTATAGATTTTAGAGGGTAGCCCTATATTGTAGATGGTCCTAGTTTCATCCCGGTTTTCCCCAGGTATGTAGCAGCTGCCTCAAAATCAGTTAAACTTCGTACTGGAGGGGTTCTGCAGTGAATTATTCCTATGGTACTTGAGAAAAAACCACATTCCCTCCCTGCACTTATTTCCTAACAGTGAAAGCTATTTTTATTAAACACAAAAGCAATCAACTTCTATATGTATGAAGCAGCTTGAATCCTTCATTTTTGTCATTAATTCAAAGTGAAATCACCAGTTCAAAGAGCAGCCCCCACTGCTCTCATCACCCCTCCAGCCTGTGCTAAGTCCTGATGTTACTGCTCAGTCTCATCCAGATTTGACTGTTCTGCAGCACAATTAGAGAGGAGCACTGGTGTAATTGGAAGAGCAGTTTAAACTAGTCTAGGCAAACATCAAAAAGTGCGTAATTCCAAAGACAGAACTAACACACGAGACTGAGCAATGCATATAAATACAATTCCAAACATATAAAATGTTCAATAAACTAAAAGTCAATATTGCCTATTTGTTGCTAGGATTTCTTCTCTTGCTGTCCTTGAAATACACTTCAATAACAAAAACAGGTCATGCATTTTGTACAGAAAGGGATATGAGTGCAAAGTCTGACAGCAATTTGAAATGAAAGCTGTTTCTTACAAGTCCTCATTCTTCTCCCCAGTGAATTCACTTTTCTGTGGTTTGTGATTAATTTTCAGATATCTGAAACCTTGAAGTTCCAGCATAATCTGTGTATTGATGCTTTAGAAACCTCATTTTACTACTTAAAATTCTTACAACTCAAAAGTCCAGAGAACAACTGCAATATTTTTTTACTGTTTGCAGCAGAAGTTACGCCTGCTGTATCCCTACATGTTTTTTCAAAATCATTAATTTTTCATTAATATACCAGGTAAATTGCCAATCTTACCATGTGTAAACATACTTAAAAAGTACAGTTATGGAAGACAGGATCTTTAGGGCATGCCATAGCAATTGAAAATCTCTTTTAGAGGTTTGTGTGCATCAGCATTTCAAAAACCATTTCCATGATGTTTTATCACATTCTAGAAATCATCTGTTAACACTGATAATCTTTCATTAAGCAATTTCCATTTCAAAGAGCTGGTGTTAATTTTCCAGCTTCCTCTTATCCCACCCTTATATCATTCACAGAAAAAAGTTAAAAGGACATTTATTTTGAAACAAAAGATAAAGTGAGCCACTGCTACTTTTAATAATGCATTTTTGTATACAAGAATTCAGATGGACAAAAATTTATTCAGCATAATTCTTAAACATTGTATCTTCTCTTTTAAAAAGAACTTTATTTTTGCAACTGTTCAGAGTCCTGAAAGTAAATGAATGTTTTGCTTCACTATGTTACATAACGTGTCAAAGAACATCCAGTCTTCACAGACATCTCGGTTTGTGGTGCAGCTTTTGGTTTCATTTAACACTTTTTACACTAGTGTATTCTGCTTTTCTCTCTGACATTTTCTCTGGCTTAAATTTTATACCACAGACCAGAACAAAACCCTAAAACCTCCGCAGAACCTCATGATATCTGTAGTGATGCCTTTTTTTCACAAGGAGGGATATATTTAAAAGAGGATTTATGTGCTTAGATTTCTTTAGAAGTGCCTAAGCCCAAAATTTAAACATTCAGAAGCTCTCTGCTCAGTTTCTTCTTAGCCTGGAGGCACTGAGGCTTTTAGCATTTTTTTTTAGCATTTTTGAACCTCTGTGCAGATGGCATTCAGCTGTATGGGTCTCACCTTTGCTTAGGGCCCTTTGAGTGCTTCTTGTATCAATCTCTTCAGAAACAGAAAAGAATCTGGTGGTCTTCTCATATCAATCAGCTCATCATGGACAGTCTTTCTTTTACCCATGAAGTGATTTCATCCCACATCTACCACCATGTTGCTTTACCTCCTAACTTACAATATACTCTATGGTGTAACTGTTCTTGTTCAGTCCTATTGAAGCCATTCCTTTCAATGCTCAGCCTGCAGCAGGAGTTCCGTTTGCTCTAGAGTATCTCTGGAATAGATGTTGTGATAGCCATACTATGTATGTGCGTGCACAAATACATATGTCCAATGTGCTTCTAAAGGCTGTGTTCAAATTTAATCTAATTGTTGATATTCTTGCTTGTACTCCAGTTGATATTTGTTCTGTTTAGATTACTGTCATTTCAGCATCTCATCCGTGAAGTAGCTTTAGTCACAGCCTATATAATGTCTAGCTTTCACCTAGTGGAGTTATTTAACAATAAAGATCTTTGTTACTCTTCTTATTTCTGTTAGACATGTCTGTGAGCAACTGAGAGTGAAGCTTTGTTCTTCTGGCTCTGAACAACAAGCAATCTAAGTACCCAAATCCCCCAAAATGCAGGGAAAGAGACAGCTTGCAAGCAGAGTTTGTCTGTTGGCTGATGACAACTTTGGTAGCTTTTGCAGTGGTTTCTCTTGGTTGGATTTGCCGTCTGGCATCTCTCTCCACTTCTTCTTCTGCAAGGCACTGTGCCAGAAGGTATCATGTAATCTTGGCTGTGACTAGGTGGGAGACCCATGCAGATGTGTGCCCTGGCTTACAATAGTGACCCTTTTCTTTGTTCCTTTCAGGGCAGCTATTGCTGCTTTACCTGCTTCTACCATTTCTCACCCACCAAACCATTGTGTTGCCATTTCACAACATGACGAACATTTCTCCTTGAACTTGTTCCTTCGTTCCTTGTAAAGGGGCAATATAACCAAATGCTGCCTAGTTGTTTTTGTGGACAACATAATCTCCAGGCTGCAATGCCAGAGAACTGAAGTTCTTCATGGTCCATCCATGGAGTACACAGAAAGTACCTAGGAAGACACAGGAGAAGTCCACTTACATGTTGTTGCATGAAACGGTAATTTGGTAGAACATAAACGCCCTTGCGTTCCAGCTGGTCCTCAGATATCAGAGGGTCTGGGGGCTGCAAGGCTTAGATCCTGAGTGATGTCCAGTTTGGCACTAATTAGTCCGGTCACATTCAGTCTGGCTGAACTACCACGGCTCAGATTCACTAATGGGGCACTGTTAGTTTGGCACTGTTAGTCTGGTCACGTTCAGTGCATCTGAACTAACACAGCTCCAGATTCACTGCTAGCCCCTGCACTGCCTGCCCAGTCACGCTCCACGGTACCACGCACCCAGTAAAGATCTGGCAGCACCCGATGAGAGAACCACTGTGACTGGCTGCATGAAAGGTGCAGTTTATTGAGAGCAACAGCAGTACGAGTTCTTCTATATTGCTGGTGATAAATACACTGTCTGCAAAGTATATATATATGGTATACCAAACGCGTTAAATCAAAGAACAGCTCGAGAAGATTTCTAAGTTTAAGAGTCCGGATCTTACCCAAAGGCGTCCCTAAGCGGGGGAAGCGAGGTTCAGCCTGTCGACTGATCCCAGGAGTCAGAAACGATGTTCGCTCTGGCTTGTCCACGATGATGCCTTGCTCAACATCCCCCCTTACCTAAACCATTTTTATAATAATTTTACTTTCCAGGTGAAGCTTGAGTGACTCTAGTCACAAATACCTTCATTATGATTGGTGTAAATTGCTCTCACTTTGCTTTTAAAAATATAGCCGAAGAAAATTTACTGCACAAACTCAGTGAGGGGTGGTCGCACCTTGGAGGCGGGCAGCCTCTGGGCTGGAGGTGTGTTTTGGTATTAGAATGACATTATAATGAGCAAAGTTCACACAGAGGACAGTACTCTGTCAAAAACTGACATACTGTTGGCCCAGGGTTGCAAACAGTCAGCTTATTAGTTCTGTAGGACCATCAAGCTCCCATTTCTGTTGCAACTTCGCAGAGCCTGGGCCGTGGAATCGTCACTCCACTCCATCCCCCGCACTGCTTGCAAGTAGTGTTGCCTAGGGAACTGCTGTGGAATGGATTCCTGGCATACCAGTTGCCCGCTGCCCTGAAAGTTTCTCCGATGTTATACTTTTCTTTATGTGTGAACAATACTGCACCTTTAATATGATTTTGATTTTTAAAATCACCCCCAGTCATCATTCCACATATGCTCAGCCCATTTGATCAAGCAATTTACAAAGAGTTTACATTTTAAATAACTCAGAAGTGTCCCTTTTCTTTGTTTAGAATATACAAATAGAGCAGCTGATCCTTACAACAGCAATTCATCATGGTTGTGTGATATAGTTCCATACACAGACTGTAAGCATAAAATGAGGACCTACAGATTGAGGTGTCCAGTGGGAGAATATACTGCAAATGCCAATCAAAGTTGATGTGTTTGGGTATTTTTCGTTGGCTGATTATTTTTAAGTAAATGAGTTTCATTAAGATGAATCAAAAGGAAGCAACTGCTCTTGTCTCTGTACCAAGTATTAAGTGGTATGCAAAAGTAACAGTAAAAAAGCACTGGGAGAGGGACATTTAAAAAAGTCATGGTCTTGTTTTTCAGTAATAATTTGCTTAGGAAAAACTATTTAAAACAGAAAAGATGTACTTGTTTCTACTGTGGTGTTATTACCTAGTACTTACCTGTTGTTTTCTGTGGGTGGGCCACTTCAAATCAAAATAGTGTGTGTAGCAAAAGGTTTGAGTTACCTCCAGTTAGGTAACTGGGATGAGTTTCTCTGTTCATTTAAGACTACTTCCAGAGCAAGTCATAGCATTTTCACTAGAAAAAGAGAGATGAGGATTAGTGGACCTCTGTTACCTATTGGCTTACGGAGAATCAAATACTGAAAAGTTCATATGTGGTTCCTTACTAGAACTTCTTACTGCTTCTACCACTGACAGGATTTTCAACAGTTTTTCTTGCTTTGCCCATGCACATTTTTTGGCCTGAGGAAGACTGAGTGGACCATCATTCAGACTATTTCTGCTGCTTAGACATTGTCTCTCTCCTGAAACCCACCAAAGGAAGCACACTTTTCTGTCTACTGGCTCTCTTAACCAGACAAGAATTACAGCGATAAAAAACTTGAAGTTCCACCTCAAATGACCCAAGATAGCACATGGTACCAAAAGATTGTTTAGTGTCTAACTTCTGCCTCCAGAAACGTACACTATGGGCAGAGCATACCTATGTTTAGGCACTGTCTACACACAACACAGAAATTGCCCTTGACCACGAGGATTACTCAAAGACAACCTGAAGAAGTAAGCAGATGCAACAAGCAGGAAAAAGGATATGAAACAACAGTGAAATAAAATTGGCTGGTAGAATAAACAATGGTCACAGCACACCATCTGCTTTTCTGCAGAGCCTACAAATCCCTGAACAATGGCTGGAGGGAGTTTAAAAGCATTTTAGGAAAAATAATCACTGTTGCTGTGGTTTCTGAGCATTTGGGAAAGAATGGATTCCAATTGTATCCACATCTTTTTCAATAACTCACAGGTTATTACAGTCCAAGCCTATTTTATTTAAAAGTGTTCAAATTTTTGAACCAAACTTCTGATGGCCAAAGCAGCAGCTATGTTTACAATTCAGAGGCACAGCTCTGCTGTCAAAGCTCCAAGAAAAGCAGCTGCACTGGAGAACTTTCTATAAGCCAATGACAATTTATTTCTTTTCTGAAGAAGCATGACCGAAAACTGCTGTGACCTGTGATTTTGCTTTTCTTCCTCAAAACACATGGAAAAATTGACATCTTCAAGCAGGTGGTCATATGTTAAATGGAAACAATGTTCACTGAGAGGCACATCATTGGAAACTTACCTGCACAAGAATAATGTGTCTCTGATTCTTCGGGCAGCTTTGGTGGGAGTGGGATTTGGATCTGAAAAAGAATCAGTGCTGCACTTCACTAATGGAAAATGGTTATATTTTTTTTAAAAGAGGTATTATAAGACAAGCATGATGAAGTAGTCCCTTCCTTCCCAAATGTGGTAATGGCCAAGAACTCGGATGAAAAATAATGATCTCTAATCCTATGTCACATAATTAAATGAAATTGTCACTGTGATTGAGATCTGACACAGTATTATCAAGATGATGCCGAAAGGTACTGCATACTGTATGCATCTGATGTAGTCAGTTCTCTCTGAACTGTGAGGCTAGTGGCAGGTACAGTTTTCCCTCCACCTTCACCTCCCCACTCGGTTTTTATACCATAAACATTAGACAATTGCAGTCCTGCCAATTGGTTATTGCTATTAAGGGCAAAGAACTTGTACTGGTCATATATTCTTAAAATAGGATTAGTTTTGATCACTAGTAAACTTTTGTCACATTGACTCTAAGTTACAAACAGTAGAAATTACAGCTCAAAGTAAAAGTATCATTTCCTTCTGTTTCCCTCCTGACACTTCATGTTCAGGTACCCCTGAGCTTAAGTGATTCTGCTCTTTATCTCCATCCCTCCCTTCAAACCCTCTTGTAAGTGCATTTCTTCAGTTATCTGGGAAAAAAACCTCAGTTATTTCCTAGGCTTTTTAAATTAGAGATTGTAATACTTAAAATACTTGAAAGGCACTATATATCCCATAGACAGAATTGTAACAAGGGAAGAGTACTCAGAAATGCCAAGGGTTTAGGTCTCTCAGTTGTAGAAGCAAAGTTTTGATCTCTGTAGAACTTCAGGCCTCTTACTTCTCTGTAACAACAAGCTATCCCTCTTCAGAAAGTATGCTGTTAGTATGTTTTTCTTACACACACACACACCTCACAAGGGCCACGTTCCACAGTTTACTAACATCTTTTGCTGCAGTATACCTCAGCTGATGATTTGAGACTTGAAGGGGTAGTTAAAAAGGGTAATTTATACAGAGGATGTTACAAGTGTTCTGTTTTATAACAAATTAAAAACACTAAAGGATGAATAAAATTTCCAGAGGGATTGCTTTCTTCTACAATGCCTAAAATCTATGACATATGGGAAGCCTAAACATAGTAAGTGTTGTTAGTTTTCATACGGGGAGCACGAAACATGGATTTATATATTATATTATATATATTATATTATATTATATTATATTATATTATATTATTTATTCTAAGTGTGAGAGTGAGGAGATAATGTTTATAGAAGGGGAAAGGCTGAGTTCAGCAAAAATACTGAACATTGGCTTTCTCTTTGTGAACTGAAATAATTTAAAAAATGCTGCCTGAGTCCTGGCTCATTTTTTGCTTTAGATCGACAAATATTTAACATAATTATTTATAAAAGATGAATAAAAGAGTGTTCTATGTGAGCAGGTTTTTTGTTCTCCAAAAGTGTGTGACAATTTACTGTTTGAGCTTTTTGAAGAAAAAATAATTTTGTACATACAAAGGGCTGGGAAGAAATCAGTCTTTTCATCACACATCCCTGCTTCTACTATATTGTGTGGAACAGCTCAATGGGGTAGATAACTTGCAAGAAGAACCTTTGAGAGAAAGAGAAACTCTTAACACTTAAATTTAACCCTGGGTCAAGTGCAGTCTCTATGAATTGAGTTCTCTATGAATTGAGTCTCTATGTATTGAGTTCTGGACCTTTGATTCCATGTCACAGATAAATGCCAGAACTTCTTCAGATGAATGTATATGGGTTCTGACATAAAATTCATCTTGGACCTACAGAAAATTTCATTGTTGTTATCTGATGTCACTTGTGATTTTCTTTTACCTTACTATGGAAGGGAAATTGTGACAGTTTTTGGTCAGTAAGAAGAGAAAAACTCTGCCCTTTCTATAGGAATAACAGCCATTGGGAATTTTCCACATGGGTAGGCCAGTTAGGGAGCAGTGTAGGCGCTGTACTTTCTTCAGCCTTGCAGAGGCTGTCATGATTTGAAAGTTTAATTGCTCTGTCACTCCTTAAAGCTGTTGGAATTACAAGTGCATCCAACTTTAATCAGAAAATACTGCAGACTGACTTAATTTCATGTGTTACTATAGAAAAAAAAGCGAACATTTTACTGAAGTTAATTTCTAATAAACTGAACATGTCTTTCCATGCAACTCAGGTAGCCCTGGAACAGAATCACCAAACAGTTTTCATGTAAGTGCAGAGTGAGATACATACACTGAATGTGTGACTAACCAAGAAATCAGTTCCCATAGTAACACTAATTGTGTAAAAATCCTTAAACTTTGCATCCTACAGGATCTGTAAAGAATATTATTATTGTTGTTGTTGTTATTATTATTATTACACTGCTACTGCACTAAATTAACCTAGCAGAAGATAGGAGCTCTACTGTGCTGATGATATAGCAATACATGTAAAATTACATGTAGTTCTTTGGGACACATATAGTTTTGTGAATTGAGGAAAAATTAGTACAATGAGCAATAGAAGGGCTTCATATCTAGCAATGCACACAATGTGATAAGCATTTATCATAACTCTGGGATTTTTTTCCTTCTCCATCAAGTTGTAACACCGTATGCTCTCTTTGTATTTCTTTCAGCTCCTACTGCAGCTGCTAGGGATCTACCTAAAAATGTTGACTCCGACTTTTCCCCTCATCTGTTTTGCTACTCATTTTCTGGCTTTTAAAAGACAGTCAAAATACCAGCATCTTATCTTGAAGGGTCCAGTCAGCATGGGTTTATGAAAGGAACATCCTGCTTGATTAACCTGCTATTCCTCTACAACAAGGTGACCTGCTCAGTGGATGAGCAAAAGGCTGTGGATGTTGTCTACCTGGACTTTAGTAAAGCCTCTGACACCGTTTCTCACAGCATTGTCCTGTAGAAACTATCTGCTCATGGCTCAGATGGGCTCACACTTCACTGGATAAAAAACTGGTTGGATGGCCAAGCCCAGAGAGTGGTGGTGAACAGAGTTAAATCCAGCTGGAAACTGGTCACAAGTGGAATTCCTCCGGGCTCAGTATTGGGTCCATTTTTGTTTAACATGTTTGTCAGTGATCTGGATGAGGGGATCAAATGCACCCTCAGTAGGTTTGCAAGTTAGGCGGATGTGCTGATGTGCTTGAGGGTAGGGAGGCTCTACAGAGGGATCTGGACAGGCTGGATCAGTGGGCTGAGGCCAACAATATGAAGTTCAGCAAGGCCAAGTGCTGGGCCAGTGCTGTGTTAAGGGTTGGCGATGATAATCTTACAGGTCTCCTCCAGAGAAAATAATTCTATGATTGAGTTCTTGTGGAAAAAGGCTTCTTTCCACAGGGTGGGTGCCTTCAGGCACCTTTGTGCTCATGGTAGCTGATGTGCTGCCTAGCAGGTTGTGTCAGGCTTTGGGCTGCACCACATCTTAACCATCTGGGAAATAAAGCTCTAGTTAATGAAAACAGCATGTACAAAAAACCAAACCAAAACCAAAACAAACCAGCCAACCAACCAACCAACCAAAAAACCAAAAAAACCACACCAACAAAAAACCCCAAAAGAAACAAACAAAAAACCTACCAGGACTTTTTGCATAGGCCAGACTTGTGTGTATTGGTTGCTAAAATTCACATATACATTTCCTGTATATTATAATCCTGGCTGGAGGTGCGCAGGTCTTTTGCAGACCCACTTCTTCTTGCTCTTACTTGCAGACTTCTTCTTAACACCAAAAAACCCACTATTTGTAAACAAATCTAGAGCTAGCTTCAAACAAACCTGGGCCCAGTCTCTAATTAGATCAAACCAGATGTCAAATCAGCTTGGACTCTTTCCTGTTGACAGGGAAAAATCAAATTAAATTCAGCAGAATTGTGATAGTGGGTATTTATATCTTACCATTACTTTTAGTTGTCTAGTCATTAGTGGAAGAATTCTTTTTTAATCACTTAACTTTCACAGGAAAAGAAGTCTGTGTTTTAGGACACTCTTAGAATTAAAAACCATAATAAAAAAAAAAACAAAACCAAAAACAACGAAACAAAAACCCCCCTCAAACAAACAAAAATAAAGCCTGTTAACCTATTACATGAGAATAGGTATATATTCAAAACCACTCCAAAGCTATGCAGTTTCCCTCTAAGGTTTGATAATTCTCTCTTATTTGGGCTTTATGGGAACTGGATGTTTGTAAACTGTTCTGCTGTTATCCCCTAAACACTGTAAGAGGGATTAAATCTCCTTGTCCCCATTCTCTGCTACACTGTGGGTGAGCAGCAGCTGGGGGGTGGGTTTAGCTCGCTGATTCTCCATTTTTTTTGTAATGTCTCAAGGCAGTAGCATGGAGCTACTGGTACTAACTTAAAGCAAAGCAAAGTAATGAGATACAAGGTGTGTGGCTCAATGTCGTGTGTCCCTAGCAAAAGTTAAGCATCCTCTTTCTCTTTAGGATGCTGACAGTAATAGGCACAGAAGGCGGCTATACAGATTATCAGCTTTCGGCTGGTAAGGACTGCAGCTTCTCTTTCAATTAATTTTCAAGTCTAGACCTTTGGCTAGCTCAAATCCACCATTTCATGTTCACTAAAGAAAGAAGTTTGTGTGCTGGAAAGCTTGGTCCATTATGTCACATTTGCTACTGAAGATAAAAGGAGTCCATAACCTTGTGTGTATGTACATGGCTTCACAACTGTCTGCGGATAGCAGGAGATAGGTCATGGGAGAAAAAGGAAAAGGATTAGTCTGCAACATGTTTCATTACTATGCTGCTAAGAGTTCCTCTAGGTGTTAGTGTTTTCATGCTTTAAACTGTTAAAAAATTATCAAGCCTCACTTAGATGTTCACTTCAGAAATGCAGTGAATTAGAAAGCTATTTTTCTAGTATTGTTTGCTACTGTCTCTTTGCCAGGATGTAAAACAAGTGATGGAAAGGTTCTTTCCAGTGTTCGTCATTACTTTTAGAACAAACAAAACCATATTAACCTAACCAAGCTGCTGACCTCACTCTGAGAAGGAGGAAGAGCATGATTCATTCGACTGGCTCTGGGGAAGTATTGTCTGACTGTTTCCCACAATGAAAATATACTGCTTTATAGGCATTTGGATGGTAGGCTAACCGAGTCAAAACTCTAATATGGCTCTGCTCAGATCTTCTCCTCCTAAATGGAAGACTGAAAAGACTTTTAAAGTCAGAAAATCACATTTTTCATTGAAAAGCTAGAAATTTAACTCTTTTGAAATAAACCACAAAAGTACACATTAGAGCAGAGCAGAAGTAAAAAGGGTCTGTATAAGACTTACTGTCTGCTGCTCTCTTGCCAGCTGAATGCTGCTGTTGCTGGAATATTTACCCCCCTGAGATGGCACTTTGGTCTAAGAAGGGCCAAATAGAAGGGCAAAGCCCTCTCCTTTGCCCTCCTTCCAGGGACCTCTGCTTGTCTCAGGCTGCTTAAAAGAACATACGGATCCAAGGCAAGAGCCTAACAGATACTTTCTCACAGGCAAAATGACTGCACAGTTTTCTTGAGCGTTCCTTCTAAATTTGGGGTGGAAAAGGCCTGCCAATGGAGATGTTTTTTCCACAGCAATAGAAGATCAAGCACCTAGCTTTCATGCAGCAAAGCCAGAACTGCTAGTTGTTTTTATATGGAATTCGTTTCACGAGATATGAAGATATATCGGCATTTTAATTTCTAGTTTCGTTGCTGATTGATGCATTCAAATAATTAATTAAAATATTCTACTAATTGAAATGATAATTGGATTTAAAAAAAAAAAAAAAGGGAAGAGAGGCATTATGACCCCAAAGCAACACTGCTTCCTGCTCATTACAAAGGCAGCTAAAATGTGTCTCAAGGGTGTCAAAAATAAATGAACAAAAGTTTTGGCAGAGAGATTTTAATTCTTGTTTTAAATTGTCCAAGTGAGACACCAGTGTACAGAAATCCCAACTGTGGAAAAAAGTAATGCTTTGCAACTATGCAAATTTTAAACATGGATAGAAGCATAGTAATGTGATAATTTAAAGCAGTTACCATGCATTGTAATATTGACAGTGACTGTTGGATCAAAGACAATGCAAAAATTTGATTATATGTATCACATTGTGATAATAAAACTATTAGTTAGCACACGCATTTGTGTGCCAACATGTTCATAGATTATGCAGCTCACAGGAGAATCACAAGAGGTCTGAAACACTGGTGTATATTCAGGATTTGGTTTTGAATTACTGAATAAGTGGTTGTCCAGTGTTAATCTGCATTAGGAAATTTCTAAAACAACTGTCACCTAGGCAATGCCCTGGCAAACTGTATTTGGAGGTCAAGAATGTCTGGTGGATTGCACGAAGCTCTAGTCTTCTGTGCTTTTATAGAAGTCTGCCTTAGGGTGAGTGCACAGTATATGCCTTTTTCTTTTCCTCTTCCATGGTTTTGGTAGGAGAACTTCTACAGGGAAAACTCTGCAATGTGACATGACTGAACTGAGCTCTTCTAGAAACTGAACTCATGAGGGCCTCAGAGAGGAGTATTTTTCTCTAGGCTTCTCACTTGCTTCACCTGTGGGCTTTGCCTTGATTCAGAAGAATGCAGTGGTCTTAGAGGATTTCTAGAGAAAGATGTGTCTCTGGAGTAACCACGTCTTTGAAAAGCTGCAGTAAATTACATGGACAAACAGACAGATTTTGGCATGTCATGTGAGAACCAAACTATTTCTAAATTTTCATTCATTCCTAGATGTGTATACTTTTCACATACAAGGTTTACAATAATTCTGGATGGAGAAGATGTGTGGCAAGACTGCTGCAACCAGGTTCCCCTCTTAGGAGAGGTTCTAGTGAGCTGGAGATAAAAAGGTGCAGTTGTGACATTAGTATCACCCCATCATCTTAATTTAGTGATCTCTTATGTTTCATTCGTCTTTGGTAAATTAAGATAATTTGGGATGCATGTGTAAGATCGTGTTCCAGTCAGGCTTTTGAAGTAATCTGTTCTCTGATATCTACTACTCCAGGTTTGCCTGGTATTTCCATGCTGAAGGCTGATTTCAGATGTCCAAAGAAGTGAGGTTGAAGATTTGGCCATAACTGAAGGAATTTCTGTATCTAGTATTGCTATGAAAACCAGAGAAGATGACAAGCCTGAGAATTGAGAGAAGCTTGCCAGTAGTGGACACTGTCACTCCTACAGGCATAGGATCGTTTGTGTAAATTAGGACCAGAACTTGTTTTTAGCAATGTTACACAACTCCCTATGGGGGGGGGGGGGGGGGGCCCATCTATAATTTCTATATTTTTTTAATTGAAAACGGGGTGATCAGCAAAGAATGGTGTTGTGGGGAAAAGTGGAATACCCTGTGG
>JANVCC010010369.1:13755456-13875369 GCA_025345505.1 Todiramphus chloris collaris
AAGGAAAAAAAGAAGTAATTATTGAAGATAATTGTGTGATGACATCAGGGAGAGAGAGGAGAATTTAAGTTTTTTCCATTGGCTACATTACCTACAACATATATAAAGGATTTGCATCTTAAAGCTGTTTTTCTGCAGCAATAACAGAGAAGAAAGGGTGAACACACAGCTTTGTTTTCCATGGCTATCAGTCCAACTCTATTACCAGAACTAACTATAGTTAAAATAAATAAAGCTCATTTGTTACCCTAAATTAGAAACAGCAGAAAAAAGAAATCTATTGTTCTGGATACATTGATGCATTTGGCTCAAGGGGTAATAGCCATCAGCAGACAAAAGCTGACCCGTAGCATTGTGCTGCATTGTATATTGTGCTCCAATAGGCATGCAAACACAGTGTTGTTCACGTTTGCATCACATGGCATTGACATAACACCTGAGTCCCACAACACTGAGTAAGAATTATCTGTCTTTGTGTACCAGTAGATGGAACTTTAATTTGTGTCACCACCATAGCGATGCTGATGAAAAAAAACACGGCTGGAGCATTACTGGAAGTTTTTAAAAAGTAAATCTTAATTAAAAGCCAAACAACTATGGGTTGAGAAGGGGAATCTGCTCTCTAGTAATGTGTCAGGGAGACAAACACAAGTCAGGTCAGGAACGCTGGGGGTGCGGGAGAAGTCAGTGAGAGACAGCAGTATGGACTGTGGTAAGAATGACATGCATTGTGCAAATGAGATCCATAGAAGGAAGTTAATGATCTAAGCTGATGAATCATTATATACATTGGGCAGATATTATATCATGAGCTTTTCCAAAACTATCTGAAAGCAGGAGCTGGATGCTCAGAATATGTCTAAAAAGGGACTTTCAAAGGTTGCTTAGTGCATTCCCAACCCCAGGAACTCTGCCTGTTGGCTCCCAAACAAGATTTTTTTCTGCGAGATGCTATAATCTTTCCTAGATAATCCATTCTTGCCCTTAACCACCCACACAAAGACATCTAATCTATATGCAATTCAGGATTATTGCTGCTTCTCCTACATCCAGAAGACACAGGGATATAATTATTAATTTTTTGCAGTGTAGTCCTTAGACTAAATAAATATCCCTCTCATCTAGGACTCCCCCACCCACCCTGCCCCTTATATTTCCAGTTGTTGATAGTGTGTCCTAGAAGCTTTCCATTAACTTAATGGCTTCTAAACTGTGGTATTTAGAACAGAGTATTGCCATTATTAAGGCTTTTACTCATGTGGGTTTCTTAGTCAGTCTTGACTACTGATCCTATTAATACCTCAGATGATGCCATATTGCAAAACTATGAGCTGGTAAAGCCTTTTTGGTCCGTGAGTCATTCCATCCCCAGCTCCTTCCCTGCAAAGCTGCTGGAAAGATGTTCTTCAAGTTGAAATTCTGTAGTTGATTATTGCCACAGAAACATAGTATTGTGCACAGATTATATTCCCTTGACTTGCCAAAATAATTTTAAATGCTCACTATGCCAAAGTGTGTGCAATCTTTTCCACCTCACACACAAACATTAAATGCAATGTCTACTCAAGAGTTCAGATCATTAATGTGAAAATCCATTTGATATATTTTCACAGTTTGATGGTGAAATATTAAGAACTGCTCTGACTATGATTTTTCTAATCAATTCTATATTTGTTTCATGGTAGGTCCCACCTAGACTATATTTCTGCAGTACGCTAACGGAAAGGTCATGAGGCCCTCCCTAAAGTAAGAGATACTGCATTTACTGTCTTTCATCTATCTTGCTAAAATTTTTTTAGCCTTTTAGGAGATTCTCTTGGAGGGCAAGGTATTTCCCCTTACTTAAGGCTAGAAAACTGGTTTCAGGAATGCCAGAAAGGAATTGGCTAAGTGAATTGACTGGATAACATCCTGAGGTCTATTTCATCCCAGTTTTCTGTGACAGAAAGGCAGTGCTGGCTAGATTGTTCTTTGACACTCTGCTAGCTTTATGTAAGCCTGATGAATCCAGCCTACAGAGACATCACATAAAACTCAATTTTATGTGCTCCAGGAAAGAGCTGGAACAGAGAGATACATTAGGTTATTAGTGAGAAAAAAATACTTTGGGAATTGGAAAGAGGTTATTCAGGAATACATCTTATCCTTAAGTAAGAATAAACACCATAGTAAAATCTTAATGGAGTCTTGGCTTTTGTATATTCTTGGTATTTGTATATTTTATGCTTTGCCAATATAAATAATCTGGCAGCTTGAACTGGAGTCCCTCATTTCTTGTCTGCTCTGCTGTAATTTTTCTACTTGCGAAGCCACCAAGAAGTTTCAAGGGCTCTGACAGTGAAGTTTTGAAACTGATACAGTTTAAAGCAGCCACCATGGAGCTACAGGAGTCACTTGCACATCCTTGGCTCCGGCCCAAGTTTGTGTCCGCCTCTCTCTTTGCAGAGATGAGATGTGATATATTCTGCGCATTGTTTCAGAGGAACAATGGGCTATGAGGAAGAGCTGTGAGACATGTTTTAAAGACAAATGCTTCAAGATGCATTGAAAAGAGATGTAATAGCTCTTTCTCCTCACGGCTATCAGGGTAAAGAAATGCTGGGAAAGGAATAGAGGGGATAAACAGATTTTGTTTTCTATTTTACCTGCATACTTTCTGTTGATGTCAGAGTTGCCTTCAGCCTCAGCCATGGTTTGCAGCAATCTAGACCTGTTGTGATTATTATCCTGGCAGTACAAGAGGTTAGTATTACTTAATACCTGCAGTTTAGAAGCTGGACTTTTGTCTCTACCAAAATTCATTTTTTTCTCCAAGTAAGAGTTATATAACACTGCATTTTTTATATATTTTTTTTTCATCTGGCCCTTCTATAGTACAGGTAGTGATGCCTAACACCTTATGTCTGTGTTTCCCATTGCACAAGCACATTAATCAAGTGCATGTAGAAACTACATGACACTTATCTTCGTATTTCCATGAGGCTTAGACATCAAGATAGAAGGTGGGAAGAGGCAGAAACTGTTGCTCTGAGGTGTGCCATTTCTGACGACTGAGTATTCTCTTAACCATGTACTAGCCAACCCTGCTTTCTTCTTTCAGTGAGAAACATAATTTGTATCTCTCTTTTAGGGGAAAACGGCACTTCTTATGTTTCAGTAAATGTGAATTCTAGAATTTGTTATGCTATTTTCTGTTTTAATGAACAAACAAACAATAAGCCATTTTGTTTTGACTTAGTGAATAGCCCAGAATAATCTTAAGAAGCTCTCCTTGTTGTTGTTGTTTCAATGTTTATTGCCCAAACGGTCTGTTAAGTTTGTTTAACTTCCTCAGTAACTTTGGTCTTGAGAGAAAGGCATTCTGGATTCTGTTTGTAACATTAAAATAGGCTGAGATTTGATTTGTAAAACAATTTGTAAGCTCTCATCCCTTATTTGGTAGATGAGAACATGTGCACTGAAAACATTTGGGCTACAGATGTGAGCATTCAAATACTTCTGATTAACAACACAAGTACTGGAAAGTAAGTGCTCGCATTGTAGATTATCTTATACTCTTTTTTTTAAGAAAAAGTTTCATATTTCTGCCCTTTTCCCTTTTTTCTTCTTTCATCCACTCTTTAAAAATACAAAAATGTGTCAAATTTTTGTTGCACCTAAAAGAAAATGATTCTTTTATCATGTAAGGAACAACATTTTTCCAATAAATATATTAGGGTATTCACCACTCTTATGCAGACAGTCAGTTACCCTGGAGCTATGCAGTTTGGCTTGTTTAACTACAGGGTAATTCACCCCAAAAGTGAGTGAGGCCTTTCTTGCTGCTATTGTCAGGTCTAGGCTGCTATGCTTATAGTCTGACCTGTGGCCACAAGCAATATAACTTGCAAGAACAGCAAGACATATTGTACAATAAAAGTATTTAGGGTTAGACTTTGTCCTGAATCTTTTCCCACTTATGGCCTTAGTCAAATCACAATATAATAATTGTTTAAATCCAACTGACTGAAACTCTTGCTCACTGATATATATTTCTGGTGTGTTCTGTACTTGAGCTAAAAGCACAGTCTGTTTTCCAGTCTTTTACTGTATAATAAACATAGTGCATCTCTTACAAGGGTACTTGAGAATGTACCTCAACAAGGGTACTTGAGAATGCACCTCTTGTTCTTCAAGATACAGAGGTCTTAGACAGCACATGCGCTTGAGTGAAGTCTAGGCTCTGATGTGGGTTATCACCTCTGGAAAGCCTGCGCTATCTGCATGAAACAGCAGCTTTAGTTCAGTTTCTAAAATATTTGTCAGCCACTGCAAAATTCTTAAAACTGAAGAATAATCACCTTTAGGAATGTTGTATGAAGTGAGAACCCTTTTCTGTTCTTTAACTTCTATTAAATAAGGTAATTTCATAGAATATGCAGAAAAATTTGTGACTAAAAGCATCATTCTAGTCTCTTTAGCTTACAAGTTTGTGAACGCAAAATTGTTCACAGACTACAACAGATTGATTCTAGAATACAATGCAAGTCTAACAGTGTCACAGCAAGCTTCAGGTGTCAAATCCCTCTCAAGTCTAGTTCCAGCTGGGGTTATCTTGTTTAAAAGAGGTATGAGAAAAAGGTAATTGTGTGTGTAGACATGAATATTCGATCTGGCCCTGTATTAAATGCAAACCCCAGACCACTTCTGCAGTCATGTGGCAGAAGATGTGACTATCCCCCAGAACCTTACAGTAATAAATGTGCAGTGGGTTGTCCTGTCTGGATGTGGGCTTCTTGTATGATGTATTGTGACAAGCTTGACTTGATGTATAACAATTGTGATTTGGGTTTTTTAGAATATATTTTTTAAGAAGAAACAAGCATAGCACCGATGTGTTGTATCAGACACTGTTTTAGTGCTCATCTACTTGAGAAATTTCTCAGAATATCATTACATGGTGGTGCATGTGTAATGATTTGAATCTTCCTACTAGTTTGGCTACCATCCTGTCAATTTATGTTAATACTTCCATTCTACGTTAATAATTATGTCCCTTATTTATCAACAGAAAACATGCTGATTTTCCTAGCTTCATATGTGTTTGCATTTAATGCTTTATATGGCTCAATACAATGTGACAGGGTGAATGACGGTAAAGTAATAAATAAAGAAAACTGAGACCCATGCTGTATAAATTCAGGAGCCACAGACATCTGAGACAACAGAGCAATGCCTCTTAAAAATGAAGTCTTTAGTTGCAAAAATGCACCCAGCAACTCAGAGATGTTCTGGAAGTTTGCTGTGATGCAGAAGGGAGCTTGCTATGTGAAGATTTGACATTATGCTTCTGATAAAGCACAGGCTGATTATGTTGAATGTCAAAGGAATGACAGTTATTATTATGATCTGTGTTTGTCTGTTTGGAAATAGTTATTAATTTCATTGTGTTATCAAATTAAATTCCAAACCATGTTAGTTTCCTTTTCACTTTAGAAGGATACCAATATTTAACTGAGGGACAAAGGTGTTTAATATTTATCACTTCGTAATGGTTTAGGGCAATGGTAGACTACAATTACAAATCGCATTGCTAAATATTTATCTGTCATGGGGTCTACAGCTTGGATGATACTTAGTTTAGTTTGCTTATAACTGATTTTATTTTTAGAGGCAGATATTTAGGGTTAATCCAGCCTTATTCATGAAAGGTACAGAACTCAGTAGCTTAAATCAATGAGAACTATGAATACTGATTATATCACAATGTGATGAATTATGGTCTCAACTGCTTAGCCCTTCTCAAATTCTAGTTCATAATGTGATTAATCACACAGGTATGACAGGTAGGATTTCAGTCATAACACTCTTGCTAACATATCTAAATACGTGCACATAGCGATGAAAAAAGAAACAGGGTCTTTTCAGGCTGAAAAAATGGTTTCCCGACCTTCAATAGCTTTGTTATTCCAGTGATTTTACTGCAGAAGAAGAAGGAGTGGACTGTCCACATACCGGTGTAGCCAAGCTCTGCTTTCTGATTTGCCAAGGCTGTGTGTTGTACCAGGAACAAGCCACCCAAGTCTGGAGACATGAGCAATGTAACTGCACTGCTTTCGCAGCTTAGAAAGTGTAAACCACGATGTCACTGGAAGGTGGGACAGGACTGAACCACATACATAAAGATGTCTGTCTGGGATAACATAGCTAAAGGGAAAATGGAAATTACAACACTCTTACAGCATGATGTAAGAACACTTCTGTTTTCACAAGTCAAGGGGTAATATGGCTGAGAAGAAAGAATATTTCTTTGTGAATACCAGGTGAAGGTGCATGGCCGGGGCACACACACCTCTTGTTCTGTGTGCTGGGGCCACAGTTTTTCTAAGAGACTTGGTACAGAGGGAGAAATCACAGGATACGGAAGCAGGAAAGCATAATTCTGAATATATGTGATTCTTCCCTTTGGGCTTGTCTAAGGCATGCCAGAAAATGCAGAAGATATAAACAGAAAGATAACAAAATTACTTTTGCTCTGTCAAAGACATACACAAAACAGAAATTTCACCTCATCAGTGTCTCTCTTATTGTCTAGGAAAATTTCTCTTGCTTAATCACTTCACTGACATGCAAGTCGCTGCTGTAACAACTGCTACAGGACCATCTTGCATGCATTGCAAATACCTGCATTTCTAGCCTTTGTTATGCACCATTAACCTGTATTGCAAGCGTTTTTTGCAAAGAACTGCACAAATAAAATACCCGCCTCATGCTCCAACTTTTTACATACTTCTGTCCGTTCATAAAGCTTTGTTAAGTAAACATTTTCTTTAGCATCCATATATCTATCATTATACATATCTGCCTGTAGTAATATCACCTCTGTGACTACACAGCAGAAGTCATGAAAACTATACAGAGAAGGAAACAGGAAACATACTTTATCAGGTTGGTATGATAAGGTTCAATTATTTTACCAATGGGAAAAAAAGTGATTTCTACATTTAAAATACATGGTATATGTATAGTCAATGTCAGTAATTGACAATATGTGTATTTGAGCTGGTATTCTTCATTTACTGAAAATTTTAAACCCATTTGCTGTACTTGCTTATAAAAGATAAAACAAGGAAATCTTAACTCATTCTGGTCCAGTGAATTTTGCTTTCTTTATAAATTATATTCAGAAGGAAAGCCTCAGGGTGCCATCTGTCTCCAAGCCCAGCCTGGAACAGGGAGACATGGGCTCTCTCTGTAAATTAACTTAAGCAGAGGAGGCATTGAATCCAAGTTCTCAGAAAAATGTTTCAAGCTGCATTTTTATGTCTGTTCCTATCAGATGTTTGATTTTATTTTTGTTTTGTTTTGTTTTGTTTTGTTTTTTTAAAGGAGGGAGTCTTCTGCCTCAGAAAGGCAACTCCAGCCATGAATCACAAGTGATTGGAAGAGGATACTTGATTAAGATTTGATTAATGCCTTGAAGAACAGTGAGACTTAGGGTATTTTTACACTAATTGAGTCAGAAACACTTGGGCTTGCTTCCTTCTACTGCTCACCTTGAGACCACAAGAGCAGGGAACAAGGCTGTGGGACATACCAGAACTGGCTGGACAAGCGATTTGTGTTTCCTAGCTCAAGGTAACGTGCTCCCAAAAATGTACCTTATTCAATTTGTATCTATTGCATTAACAGTTCTATAACTCTCATGAGGTGCGGGAAAAAAACCAAAACCCGTGCAGTTAGAAGGGTGAATATAGTCAAATACACATAAATAATTAACCTTCAAACCTGGAGATACTACACCAGGAAAGACAGAATCACAGTTGCTGTTAGCCACCTCACTTGAGTTCAGTAAACATATTTTTTCAAAACTCTGAAGCTTATGAATCACAAATAAAAGACCTCAAATGAACCATGGATATCTTTTCTTTCCTTGCTTATTAGGGACCAGTCACATGGGAAATGTAGGCAGACTCTGAATCACAGGAGCAATGTAGGCATGCCAAGAAATGGCAACACAAGGGAGCTCAAGATTGCATCTGTGCTTTGCTGATGTGGTGATACATAGATACACAAAATGAGGGGGCTTTTTATACCATCTCTTCTCCTTGTCCACATGAAAGCAACTACACTAACTTTCATCTGGGAGGTCTTCAGCTTCAGTGCTAATCCACAGGACCTAACGCACAATCACCTTAACTTCTGCCTCTAAAGGTTTCCTACATCAGGAAGCATTGTCTTATCTTTGACAAACAGTTAACACATAATCTCATTTGGATGCAGAAGCTGGATGTCACTAAATCAAATTCTTTGAGACAGTAGCCTGCTAGGCTTTCATACAGCATGTGTAAAATCTAGAGGACTGCACTTTCCATTAAATATAACCACAGAAATTGCTTTCTGAACAAAACACAGCTTGAAGGGGAGATGGAGGTGATCCTCTGTACTGGTATAAGACAAATATTAGAGTCTTGAACACCAGGAATCCTTGCCTCACTGAATGCTGGAGCCCAAGGGCTGTGTAGTCACGCTCCTTTTCTTTTCTTTTTCTTACTCAAAGACTCTATTCCACACTTTGGCAGGAGAGAAACACAGTCAGTAAAATATTAGTCTGGGAGGGTTTCCAAAAGATAGGAGATGAGTTTCTAATCCCAAGACTGATGTAGGAGGGAAGATGCTGTTCCTGTTTCTGGCTTGCTTTTATGCTGACGTGTGCTCAGGATAGGTTTCAGGCTCTGAATCTGAAGTGGAGAGAGGTGTTCATCTCTGATGATTGCTAACCCGTGGAACATGCCACATACGAAGTGCAATTTTTTTACCTTGTGTTTTCCTATTAGCTGTCTGTTGTGGATCCTTTTTGGAAATGCCTATACTTATATAGGGAGCCTAGGTGCTTAAGTCTGTGTTAGGTTTTTGCAGTGCTCAGCACTGTGACACCAGAGTGGGTTCACAATGTAAATGTGACAGATACAGAGAGGGTAGAATAGCTGATATTGATGTAAACAGAGGTTTGATCCAGCATCTATTGGAATTAATACCTTTTCACTTACTCTTGTAGGCATTTGATCCCACTGAATATTTGATTTTGAGGTGAGGAATTTGGCTTACATACTTTAGAAAGCAGAGCACTACAAAAGTAGGCTGAAACACAATTCTGATAGGGATTTTATGTAGGGATTGATATTTGTCCTTGCAACAGTTGCAGTTATATAGGGTATGTAGTAAGACTAAGTAAGACTAAGACTAAGAGTTTCACAAGCCTGCAATGATGCTGGAACCACTGCTTTTGGTGACTAAACTGATGCATTTACGAGGCCTGATACTTGAAATTGGATTCTCAACACCTTCTGAGGCCCTTTTAAAGTGGCATATGTATCTATCAAGAAATAAGACAGCCAAATTTGAAAGCCAAAAAACTCCCAAAGAGTTTTAAAAGATACAGAAAGATTAGGGTACTTAGCAAAGCACTTTTCACAAAGCAGATCAATGAATTAAGCAAATAAACATAAGGTGTGGTCATTCATATTATAGGATAAATAAAACATACTGTGTCATCCAGCTCTCAACTCCATTTATGGAGAGATCTAGAAGGATTATTCACTTCTCTGATGCCTCCATAATTTTCAGTTCCTCTCCCTCAAATTAAAGTCAGAGCTTTTATAATTCATCTGCAAAGTACAAATGCTATATGAGCAGTTTTGAAGAAGAAAGCTGTACTTTTCACAATACAGAGCACTGCAAAAGCTGTGACTAAATCTAAAATGAAGCCTTTTTTATGTCTTTGGCTTACTCATATGAGGGAGTACAATAAAATAAAAAGAGTACAAAACAATGTCCTATATATTTATAGATTGGATATAAATAGTCCAGCTACAAATGTTGAAGTGCAATTTCTTCATTTCTCCTTTATTTTTCTTACATTTACAAGATTACAAGATAAGCATGATTATTTTTGCAGACACTGCTAAGGCTACTCCCATTAGATGAAAGACAGAATATTGAAGGAAGAAATTAATATACAAAGAGGATTTGGCTTATCTTTCCTTAACTGAATATCTCCACTACAGTGGTGTTTCTTTTTTGGTAAGAACAGCATTTCTCAACACTTTTTCTTTTCCTCTTTCTCTTTCAATAATCCTTATATATCTTCCCTCTTCATATAATTAAAGTCAATACTGTCAGCTAAAACTGCTTCCCAAATACAGTTTACTGAAGGAGACAGATCAAAGGCAACGGAAAAGGAATACAATCCTGAAATCTGAAACTTCTTTTTTTCTTCCTATGACAAATAAATATTAGGCATAAAATTCCTTTTGGGAAGGTGAAGAAAAGTGTTGCATGAAAAGTATTGACCAGCTGTCAGTTTAGAAGTGACTCAAGGACCCTATTCCCCGCCTCCGCCACCTTTTTGTTAATTAAATCCCTCTGCAACTGCAGATAGTTACGTAAAAAGCTCAAGCTATTGCTACTATAGGCACACAGGGTGGCAGGAAAAGGCAGAAGAAATGCACTGTACAAAAGAAGAGGAGAAACCTTTCTGCATGACATCCTTTATGAAATGATAATTTTTGATAAAAGGTTATTTATGTTCCACTTTAAAATCAAATTGCTCTGATTATTGAGCTAACTGAGTCATGTGAATAGTCTTCCTCTAATCAGAGAAGATAGCTTTTTCAGGATTTAGTTCCCTGAATGGTTTTCCGGAGGAGTCTCTTTCTTTGCCTACTGACTAGTCACCTAACTATCTTAGCAGGGGTATTCCTGCCACATGACTCACTCCCTCACGTCAGGTAAAATAAAAAGAATACTGTATTTTAATACAAAGTTTGTTCATACTCAGCTTTCATTTTTGTTTGTTCTATTTATTTACAGTAGAGCCTTGATGGAAGAGCAGTAAGATTAACAGGGTTGCAATGCATCTTCGTAGTACTTACAATCATAACTTGTATATGCAGGGAGAAAAAAACCTCCACTGTTCGAATGAATGTTTTTGAAAAGTTCTGATGAAGTGGCTAGCTATTCTGTCTCAGTAAATTAAATGATTTAGTAAATTTTAGTGCTGTGGCCTTGCAAAATAACAATCTATTTTAATGCCAAAGAAAAAAATTACTCAATGCCAGGGTTTGGGGGGGGGGGGGGGGGGGGGAAGGGCAGAATAATGATTACTTGCTGCAAAGACAACTTGATTCAGGGTCCCACTAACCTGCCATTTGAAAATTCATATGTATTAAAAGGTTCTCCCCTGTTAACACAATTGTGTTGACTGCTTCAAGGAAATCTATCATATTTTTAGACAAGGCCCTTTCGGAAGGGAAAGAAAAATTCTTTCCTTAAATCATATCTATCCATGTATGCATTTATCATCCTGAGTGACATCATGAGACACATACATGACAACAAGGCATTCAGGCCCAGTCAGCATGCATTTATGAAAGGAAGGTCCTGCTTGATTAACCTTATGACAAGGTGACCTGCTCAGTGGATGAACGAAAGGCTGTGAATGTTGTCTACCTGGACTGTCGTAAAGCCTTTGACACAGTTTCCCACAGAATTGTCCTGGAGAAACTGGCTGCTTGTGGCTTGGATGGGCGTACACTTCACTAGGCAAAAAACTGTCTGGATGACTGAGCAAAGAGAGTGGTGGTGAATGGTGTTAGGTCCAGCTGCAGGTCAGTCACAAGTGGTGTTCCTCGGGGCTCCGTATAGGAGCCTATTCTGTTTAATATCTTTACCAATGATCTGGATGAGGGCATTGAGGGCAGCCTCAGTAAATCTGATGATGATATGAAGCTGAGTGGGAGTATAGGTATGCTTGAGGGTAGGAAGGCTCTTCAGGGGGCCCTGGACAAGCTGGATCAGTGGGCCAGGGCCAATGGTATGAGGCTCAACACAGCCAAGTGCTGGGTCTTGTATTTAGGTCACAACAACCCCAGGCAACACTACAGGCTCAGGGCTGAGTGACTGGAAAACTGCCCAGAGGAAAACGACCTGGGGGTGTTGATTGACAGCTGGCCGAACTTGAACCAGCAGTGTGCCTGGGTGGCCAAGAAGGCCAGTGGCATCCTGGCCTGGATCAGAAATCGTGTGGCCAGCAGAACTAGGGAAGAGATTGTCCCACTGTACTCAGCACTGGTGAGGCTGCACCTTGAATAGTGTGTTTACTCAAGGAACATTGTGGTTCTGGAGCATGTCCAAAGAAGGACAACAAAGCTGGTGAGGGGTCTAGAGAATGGCTGAGGGAACAGGGATTGTTTAGGCTCCAGAAAAGGAGGCTGAGGGGAAACCTTATCATGCTCAGTAACTACCTGAAAGGAGGCTGTGGCCAGGTGGGGTTGTTCTCTTCTCCCAGGTAACAAGTGATAGAGCAAGAGGAAATGGCCTTAAGTTAGGCGAGGGGAGGTTTAGACTGGATATTAGGAAAAAATTCTTCACTGAAAGGGTTATCAAGCACCGGAACGGGCTGTCCAAGCAGGTGGTGGAGTCACCATACCAGGAAGTGCTACATGGTATCCCTCAGAACCATGTAGTAGTGCTGCAGGACATGCTTTCGTGGTGGGCTAGGCAGCATTAGGTTAATTGTTGGACTTGATGACCTCAAAGGTCTTTTCCAACTGAAAACAATTCTATGATTCTACTTCTTTCTGTTATTATAGTTCTTACTCAGTTTTGCAGTCCTGACATCAGGTTTACTGGTCTGTAGTGTCATCTTCCCAGGAAGGATGGTGAGGTGTTGGGGTTTTTTTGGTTTCTTTTCTTTTTGGTTTGGTGTTTTTTTTGGTTGACGGTTGGACGCAGTGATTTTAGAGGTCTTTTCCATCTATGGCAATTTTGTGATTCTGTGATATCAGCCACTTGCCAGATATCTGGTATTGATGTACTCATAAGGAAGAGGTTATATGTCCTGTAGTTAGTAATTCAGCTATTTCATCTCACCATCGCACTTACCTGGAGGCATTTTTGCAACCTGCTATACAGTTTCTCTCTTTCCCTCACTGTCCTTTTCAAAACAGAGGTGCTACTACCTGTTCCCACAAATCCACTTATTAAATAATCTTAGGGGCTAACACTGTCCCTTAGTATGTGAGAGACCATGCTGTAGATCTCTCCTGCATGATAAAATCTTAAATCCCTTTGAGCTGGATTCTCCAATTGTCAGAATATAGGGTAAAGTTTTCTCAATTACTTTTACTGTTGAACAGAATAATTAAATAGCCATTGCAAAGCTCTACACACTAATGGCTAAGGAAGTAATTTGGGACTTGGAAGCCTGAATTCCAGGCCCTGTACTAATGAGTGTTTAAAGTGTATTCTATTAAGACTCCTGTTTCCCCTCTATGTTACTGGCTAAAGCATTGAGCTAAGAAATGTACATTAAAGCTCATCAAGCAGAGGAAGATAATGACCCTATTTGTTCTGCATCTTGGCCATGTGCTGAGCAGGTGAAACATGGCACAGGCACCTTTTCATCCTTTTGTTCCTTTTTCCACTTCCCCTCCATTCTGCAGAGAATGGCAATGAATGCTGTGTCCCAGGAAACAGTTGGGATTTGGGAGTCTATCTTGTGTACTGTCTGGTAGCATCTTAGTTTTGTGAAGTGCTATCATTCTTCAGGTGGCAGTTGTCTATTGGCTAGATCAGGTTCATGTGTTGCTTCTCAGTTTCACAGTTAGATGACTCACTCTGACAGTGTTTTGTGTGAAGTTTCAAGTTGTAATTGGCAAGTAAATGTCCTGGATTATATTAGTGGATAGATAATCAAGAACTGTGACAGTGCTGAGAAAGATGGCATTTATTACAACTGCTGATGTGGTGTACAGCTTTTGAACCTCTAGTTCATCACTGATATTAAGCAATGCTCTGTAGAGCTGAGCGGGTATTCAGCAGTGAGGAGTTTCACCAGGTAAACATTTCAGAGCTAGATAGTTTCTGCTCTAGTGTAATAGAGTTAATCATTTTACATAATTCTTGTAAAGATATACTCAGGAGAGAGATAATTAATGTAAACAATGATTAAGAAATCCATCTACGAGGAAGTTTTCTGAAACCAGGAACATAAGAAATACAGTATTCTGATATATGTGTAGGTATTCAAAACAGACAGCTCTTGAAATGAGAGAGGGTGTTCTAGGATAGGTACTATTTGTCTACCTTAAGTTAGTAACTTTTCAAATTAATTTATAAAATAGATTTTCAAAGAGAAGATAGTGAACTATTGTCAAGATACTAATCTGGATTCTCTTCTAATAGTTTCTTCTTTTGCTGATGGTCTTCTGTGCTTCACTGATCCTTTGCAATTTCTCAAGTAACAGTATTGTAACACAACATCATCCCAGTTTGGCCATGTATTCAGTGCTCAGCTGAATCACTGGAAAAAGCTAAGATGGACAATTTTGTAGTGAAAAATTACTCCCTAAGAAGTTCACTCTTGAGATACTCAGTGAATGCAGGTATTCAGATGCAATGAAGACAATGATTTTTTAACAGAAGGTATAAAAATGCCAATATTCCCCTTGCCAAAGGAGAGTAATTTTATGTAGTTTATTGTAAAAAGTCAGTGTTTACATCCATGATGGACTGTAAATGGTATTGCAGTAACTAGTATTCCTGCATGCAGGAGTTGTGGGAAAAAATACTAGCAGTCAATCCATGTTTATTCATTAACTATTTATGCAGAGTTATATGCCTATTGTTGTAACACATCTTAAAATTCATCAGTGACATTATTATCTCATTTTCCTTCAGTTAGTCAAAATGAGAGGGATTTTTAGCAAAATAGATGTAAAGGGGTGACTGCTTAGCATAGGAAATTTCTAGAATTACACAAAATTGTTATCAGGTAATTCTATTTTAGGAGATTCCTAAGAGGATATATTGTGCCAGGCAACTATATAAACCTAAATTAAAGATTTGCTTATGTAAGAAGCAGACATAGTCTTCTGCTTTGAACCTCCTTGTCTGTTTCATTCATTCATTCATTCGTCCATCCATATATAAATCAAGAGCACATACAAGAACATATTCATGCAATAAACATACTTATGTAAACTCTTTACATAGAAATACAAGTCTGATACAGAAGCTGGACAAACTGAATAATATTGTACATGGTTCTTCAAATTTCAGTAACAAATTTCTTGGAATTCTCCTTGAAAGTTCTTCTCATTTAGCATGTCTTAACTGTGTGCACTGCCATATTGTTAATGAGAAAGCGCCTTCCAGTTTTCCAGTAATCTGATTTCAGTATCTCTGATTTAACACCTCTTTTCATATATTTCCCTCCTGTCTGAATTAGGATAATTTCAGTAATCTACTTTTAATATGATGTCTATATTTACTTCATACTGTAATGCTACCAGAGTATGAATGCCACCATGAAAAACAGCCATCCTAAATCAAAATTACTGAATAGCCTAATGCTTTCTCTCAGGCAGTTCACTAAGCTCATATTCAGTATCCATTTTCTCCATAACCTTATGAAAGACATAGTCTTGTTTATAGTATTTTAGAAAATCATATAAACATCCAGGGAAATCACCTGTGTTTGCTTGCACTGGCATTGGGCCTGTATTTTCTTTAGGCCTGGAATACTTGCACCCTTCTTCTGCCTAGTATTGAAAAATAAAAGCTTGTACTAGAAATAAGAAAGAGCACTAAATCTATTCGTATCACAGTAACTGCCTTCATTTTCATAACTGCTAAACACCCGATCCAATTGTCAGTTTGGCAAAGTATGTCAGCTAAGAAGTTCCAAAAGATCTGGCACAATGACTCCAACAGGTTGACATAACTTTGTGGGTGCCTGAGACATATTTTTCACAGTTATAGCAGTCCCCTTGACTGCACTGCTCTGTTATATGTACATTTAGAAAAAAATGAATAGTCTTAAGTCCTTAAAAGTAAACAGGATTAATCTTTGCAAATGCCTTAACATGATAAAGAATGTTAATGTAGGTTGGTCATTTCTAATTGTGAGTTCTTGCTTGAACTTTGTAGATAATCTTGGCTCCAACAAAGGATATAAAGTTGGGAACCTGAGGAAACTATGAAAAATTTTAACCTTCTTTTACAAAGCAATCTGAGGTAGGAATATTACCCATCATGTCAGGTTGCTCAGTGAACAGTTTCAGTATGCAGTCACAGACAAAGATGCCTATGTAAGTAACAGTATGAAGAGTAACAAGAATATTCTAATAGCTTTGAAGGCAATGCAGTAGCCTTCTTCTCTGAAGTGCTGCACTGGACATTCCCTTCAAGAAGGGCACTTCAGTGCCAAAGGAGGCTGAGAAAGGGATCATTTCCATTGGCCAGGTATAGAAAACTTGTGAAAAAAATGTACTACATACCCTCCTCGCTTCTTAGCTTTTTTGAGTGGTCTTCTAAATATCAGCACCCCACAATGTTATAAGAACAGTATTTTAAACAAAAGGGCTTAAAAATAAAACATATGTACAGAAAAACAGAACAGGACCTGTTCCTTCTCTCTTACCAGAAAAGTCAGCAGCAAGTAAATGCATTATTAGAAAAAGGAATATTCAAAATTTATAATGGGATTCCTTTTTCATAAAACCTTTGCCAATTACCATATTTGTAATCTTACCTTTAAACTGAGCAAGATTAGAAGGTGACTGGGGCATCAATGTACATTTGTATCTAGTGTTTCAAATAGAAGACCTTGAAAGAGAGATCCATCCTATTATCTCACAGCCATCACTGCCAAAACCACTACAGGGCAGAGCTGAGACTAGACTGGCACGATTGGTGGAGATGCAATGGAAAGGGGCTCCTATCAGCAGCAGAGCTATGCTTGTCCCTCCCTCCACATGGACCTATCTTTCCACAGTGGTCACCAGGCTTCTGCCACCCATGTCATAGAATCATAGTACCACAGAATCATACAATCAATCATAGAATCATAGAAACATAAAATTACAGAATCACAGAATCATAGAATTCCCGTGGTTGGAAGGGACCTCCAAAGGCCATCTAGTCTAACCCCGCTGCAGTAAGCAGGGGCATCCTCAACTAAATCAGGTTGATCAGAGCCTCATCAAGCCTGACTGTGAATGTCTCCTGGGATGGGGCCTCCACCACCTCCCTGGGCAACCTGTTCCAGTGTTTAACCACCCTCATAGTAAAGAACTTCTTCCTAATGTCATTTAAAGTCAGCCTGAATGCATGCCCTGTTCTTCTGCCCTTGTAGGCACTAGTAAGGACAATGGGTTATCCCCATAAATACTGCCAACTCCGTAGCAATCTCCATCTACTGAATCTCTGATTAGCTCCTGTCAGGGACAGGATACTTGCCTGAACTTGGGAGTCCAGGCACTGCTTTCCCTCCACAGTTTACAAAGATCACAGAATCACAGAGTCACAGAGTGTTAGGGGTTGAAAGGGACCTTGGAGATCTTCGAGTTCAATCCCCCTGCCAGGGCAGGATCATATAATCTAGCCTACAACCTAATCTAACCTACAACCTAATCTACCCTAACACAGGTCACTCAGGAACGCATCCAGGCAAGTTTCGAAAATCTCCAGAGAAGAAGACTCCACAACCTCTCTGGGCAGCCTGTTCCAGTGCTCTGTGACCCTTACTGTAAAGAAGTTCCTCCTCATGTTAAGGTGGAACCTCCTGTGCTCCAGTTTATATCCATTCCCCCTAGTCCTATCACAAGGCACGAGTGAGAAGAGGCTGTTCCTTTCCTCTTGACACTTAGCCCTCATATATTTATATAAACATTTATCAAATCCCCTCTCAGTCTTCTCTTTTCCAGACTAAAGAGCCCCAGGTGTCTCAGCCTCTCCTCGTAAGGCATGTGCTCCAGTCCCTTAATCATCCTTGTGGCCCTCCGTTGGACTCTCTCAAGCAGATCCCTGTCTCTCTTGAACTGGGGAGCCCAGAACTGGACACAATACTCCAGGTGAGGTCTCACCAGTGCAGAGTAGAGGGGGAGGAGAACCTCCCTCGATCTGCTGGACACGCTCCTCTTGATACACCCCAGGATACCATTGGCCCTCTTGGCCACAAGGGCACATTGCTGCTCCATGGAGAACTTGTTGTCCACCAGGACTCCCAAGTCTTTCTCCACAAGACTGCTCTCCAGCAGATCACCTCCCAGTCTGTACTGGTGTAATTTATTATTCTTACCTAGATGCAGGACTCTACATTTATCCTTGTTAATCCTCATTTGGTTCTGCCCTGCCCAGTTCCCCAACCTGTCCAAGTCTCGCTGGATGGCTGCACAGCTTTCAGGTGTATCAGCCAATCCTCCCAGTTTTGTGTCATCAGCAAACTTGCTGAGCAGACACTCTGTCCTGTCATCAATGTCATTGATAAAGATGTTGAACAGGACCGGACCCAGCACTGATAGGTAGTTCTGGTGCTTGCTGGCGTTATCAGCCTTCTAAATCTGAGCATAAGAGGAGGGACATGCCAGTCGTATCCTCCATCTGCTCAGGACCCAGATCAAGTCTGTAAAGATGACAAGGTCTTGCTGGCAGAACTGTTCTTAAAAGAGCATGTATCTTACATCAGCAAGCCAACTCAAGACCTAGGCCAAAATGACATTTGTATTCTATGTTGATAAAGTATGTTCCCAGAATTTATCAGTGACATTTAATTACTGACATTCTTGCATTTTAAGAAATGCAGTGCTGGTGACACATCAATTTTAGACAATTTCTTTTGTATCTATATTGTATTTCTGGCCAAAATATTACCTCTCTTTCTTGTAATTACACTTTTCAATCCCCATGTCTCAGATTATATTTTTTTAAACATCTGCTGTCACATCTATTTTGAAATTACACCTTTTTTTATCCCTCATTACAATTCCTTCCACCTCACACAGTTCATCTCTATAGTTCCAGTATTCCTTCATGGTGACTGCTGTCTTATTTTCATTTCTAGTTCCACTGTCATGAGTCACTTTTATATTACAGATCAGAGACCAATAAGCAATACTGATCCACTTGAATGGCTTTTAGCTGCTTACAAAGAAATTGTTTATGAGCATACTAGGGGGTATTTTCATGCAAGTTCATGCTTTGCCTCATAATAGGCAGAAGCGCCAGTCTTCCATTCAGTGTGGGAACTGTGCATCCATTTCCAGGGCTTCAGCACCTAACTCCCCAGCCTGCTTGCAGCCCTGAGGTTACACTGGTACACATGTAGATGCAAACATATCAGCAGAGTTTGTGCCTACCATATAGCAGCCACCTTTCTGCAAATGTAAGACATTAGATTTCATTAGAAAAATGACACATAATTGTATGGATTTTTTTTTTAATACTTCCTGTGTTTCACTTGCTGTAGATTTATCATCCTGACCTAGATTCTGCAATTACATCTGCCACTGTCTTCTAGGACAGTCTGCAAAAGCAAACATTCAGATTATGCCTACAAAATATATGTTTACATCTGCAAAGAGGTACTTTTGTAGAAAGACATGAGCAAATATTCACTGGCACACACATGCAGTCTGTGTAAATACTTGCCTGTAGAAATGAAAGCATTAAAACAGAGTTGAACAAAGTTAGAAGGAGTAAAACCGTATTTTCATTTTCAGCAGGGTAATTAGGAAGTTTAGGTTCACATGAAACCAGAATTAAGAATTCTTTCTCATCCCTGACAAAACAAGAAACTCTCAGCATGTAGTACCATATAATTAAAAAAAACCCTACAAACCAAACCAACATGATTTAATCACCACAATAAAAGGAAAATGGATGAACACATAATTTAATAGCAAGTGGCATTATTCTCGCTCTTATTCGGTAGTTTTACTATTAAATTAAGTCACACAGGACATTGCAAACCTTCAATCCCTCTCTGACTTCGCCTAGGGGATCCAGCCCCACAGGCGGGCAGAAGGTGTCTGAGAAAAGATGCTCTTGTACCCCCCTTTGGGTTTACTTCTGTATTGCACAGATAGCTATTCATTGGCGCAGAAGCAGAAATGATACTGTTCACCTTCAAGTCTTCGCATGCCAGGCATGACCATATTCTGTGACTTTTTTTGTTTAACATGAAATGTAACAGCCTCAAAAGGAGAACTACAACAGCTCCTGTTCTAACCCCCTCATGCACAGAAGGGAGCATGAGAAGGATGTGAACTGGGTTCACCGAGTAAGAGCTGATTATTTGAGAAATCAGAGATGGGATTTATGGGTTTATTTTTATCAATAAAGTTACACATTACTGACTTATGTCATATAACTGCTTGGGAACAGGAACCGCTTTTTTTGTGGAAAACATATCTGTCGGGGGAAAAAAAATCCCACATGATTATCCAGCTTTGGGGAACTGCAGTTTCAACCAGATATGGGTGACAATTCTTTCTAATTTGCATTGCAAATGTATTTTTCAGTATGTTATTTTTATTCCTCATCATAACTACCTTTAACTTTTAGGGAATTGTCACAGCACATGGTTCTGCAGTTTTACCTACTTTTGTTGTTACTGCTGCTGTTTGCATGGTAGCATTGACTAATTTAATAGGTAAATATAACTCAGAGTGTAGTTTCTGCAAAGTCATGCCATTTAACAGTATATTAGATATCCTGTCCATGTTCATGGCAGTCAAAAAAAATAAAACAAAGTAGAACCAAACTCTTAAATTCTGTAAAACAAGACACTAGATCAAGAATACAGGAACATTTCAGAGGGACAATTGTGCTATTTTCTTTCATCTATCATTGAATATTGATTTGGTTAGTTTTCTCCAGTTTAAAGAGAAAAATTCTGGTAAATGAGAATAAAAATAGTCTAGATAGGTTTTGTTTTTGTGAGTAAACAGCCATATTTTTTGTAATGTGGCTTTTCTTTTTCATTAATACCACATTTCAGATGTTATAAATAAAATTTGGGGTATTTTAAATCAAAGTCTTTTTTCCTTTTTCTGTTATGCAAAACATTGTCATAAGGCACGAAGACAGAAATTGCCAAAGATGAAGTAGCTCTCCAGTTAGTAAAGAGCACATGTAGACACTTAAAATCACTTTAAGGTAGCAGTCATGCAGCAGCTTTGCCTCTTGGAATGACAGTCCTGTCAGTTATGTAGCATGTGCATGGAAGGGGCAGCAGGACAGAAACTTACCCAAACTGACAACTGCATGTTAACCGAATGACAAATGAATGACATATGATGACATTAGCGTGTAGCGATTCCTCCTTTTCCTGCTTATTTACCAGGAGAGACGAAATGCTGAATTTCACATGCAAGACTAACAGTGACCTCAGTTCAGAGTATTGCAAAGCATATACGATTCTTGAATGTTATAATAAACACTCAGAAATCACTAGTAAATGCCATCTGAGCCTCAGGACTTCAGGCCAATTCTGAAAGTAGCTTTAAGGTCTGGGATTCAAAGTGTTGTGTACTCCCCTGAGCATTCAAATGCTGTTATTGCACTGAAGCAGACATAAAGGCCTGACCATGAGAAACTCTGGAGATGGCCAACCAGCTCCTGTGGCTCTCCAAAGGGGACAGCAGTAGGTTTTTCAGGGGTTTGGTGGGTATTTGTGCATGGCTCTTGGTGAGGAGTCTGTGAAAGGGTCTCTCTTCCTCTCTGAGGGGGGTGTTCCTGTTCTTCTCTGAAGACAGTAACTGATTTTTGTCTAGATCAACGTGTCTTGTGTACTCTCATTATATCTGACCCCATGAATCACAACTGCAGACAACTGTAAGGGGATATATTGGTTGTGCCTTCCCTCACCTACAAGTCAGCTTGATTTTTAGGACCTGCTCTCTGAGACGGAGTATGAGTCTCTACAGGCTGACAGAAAGGAAAATCACTTTTTCTTTCCAATTGTGTTTATGTGGAGAAGAAACACCCAGACCCATCTGGCTTACATTTAACAGGAGAACACAATGGACGATGGTCTTTAAAAGAAAATGCTTAGGCTTCTACCCCATCAGGAAAACATCTTCTCAAATAAGAGAGTCATCAGTTAAGGTCACACCCCCATCCTCAGTTCATACTCCTGACTAGCCCAAGCTCTGCACATTGGCTTGCTAACCCCTCTAATCCATATGCTTGAGCTCTGCTGTGAAAATCAGATGCCTAGAAATGAGGTGTGTGGAGGTACAGGTGGATGCTGCATCTCCACTCTTCAGAGAACATGTCTGCCTGAATACTGGAATTCTGCCCTTAAAAAGAAACTGCATTACTGAGTAGTATGTGACAATTTGATGACTTGTTGCTCTCAACACTGACATTTGCATCGCTGTCTACTGAGATGGTACAGGAAGATCTATTACCTACGTGCCTTGTTACTTCTGCAGTAATGATCACAAAGGGGAAAAACTGATTCCTATCATGTCCTTCAGGTGGCTTTCTTCTCCAGAGGACAAGCTTCTGTGAGACAGAGAAACTAGTTTTATTCAGACCAGTTTGAACACTGATAGATTTTTAATATTAGGGAAATTAGTCTGAGAAAGAACTTCCAGGACATACTTTACAATAGCTACAGCAGAGATTTCATAATTAAAGCTAGAAGATCTTTTTGATTTCAAACTTGGTTTTGATCTTCAAAAAAGATAAAGAATCTAAAATTCTGGTCACGAGTGAAGAAATCATAATGTTCATATATTTCTCATTTCTGCGAAAAGGAACTCGTCAGGCTAATGTAGAATATGTTCTGAAAGTGTGAAGTTGTAGACAGAATTGGAAAAAAAGGTTTCCCTTGAGAAACAGTATCATTGTCCTAACATTTTTAAGTAGTCTACAGCGTTAAACAGATTTTTATATGTCACTTCATTACTACAAGAGCTACTAATCTGATATATTGAGTTGCAGAGATGGCTTTTACCCAGATGAAAGGATGGAAGTAAGTTCACTTCTACAGAAATATTTTCTGAATGGGCTAAGATGTTATGTGCTGTGTGAGAAGTCTTAAGTTCTTTCTCCTTAAACTTAGGTTTTGATAATTAAAACTGCCTATTTCCTCATAAACACATTTAATTTTTGGTTAAGTAGTATGGAAATATACAGGATAAAGGAGAGAACTGAGAAGATTTATACGCCAGAGAATGAAAATTTTATAAAACTATCCAGCACTTTCTGTATCATTATTTCAAAATAGTTGCTCAGTCACCGAGCTTCCCAAGCCAGAGCCAGCTTACAGCACAGTTTCCTTGAGTAACTGCCTACTTTGACCAAAACTGAGCCACAAAACACTTCCTTGTCTTCTTCCAGCTGATCCAGAGGTGCTGTCAGGTACCATGACAGTAAGCGTCCCATCTCCTCTCCAGCAGGGAAAGGCAAGAAAGAGAGGTAACTGAAGGACAGGGCAGTGGAGAAAAGAAGGTGCTGCACACAGACCTAGCTAGGAAGGAAGGAGTCAGATACTCTTTCCTCAGCAACTTCCCTGTTCCTCTGACTGAAACTCATTTCTCGAGTTAGCCATCTCATAAATTAGAAAACCCGTATACAATTAAAGTGGACGTCAAGTAGAAAGTGGGACAGCAGATAACATAGAATTGGACATTGTCTTTCATCTTTTCCCTGCTTCCAGTTGTTCTGCAAGTGCATTAATTTTCCAGACTTTAGTTAAGAGATATGATTTCTGTAAAGAGGACCACAACACATACTGACATTTGTGTGTACTATGAACATATCCAAAAGGCTTTAGGTATGAGGATGATAGCAACAAACAGGCTTTTGTGACATGTTTTACAGTCTAATAAAGGATTGTGATATTAAGTAACCTACAATGAATTTTCCAAATACAACAATGCCAGTGCCAATGTATAGTAACTATGTTCTGATGGTAAAATGGAAGCTCTAATGGTAAAGAAACAATGGAAAAAATGTTTATTTTTCAAACATGGGCAAATGAAATTTAATTATTTAGAATAAATTTCTAAATGAATCAGAAATGACACATTTTATGGACAGGAAAAGTGCTGTTAACTTCTTCAATTTGTGCACTATACCAACTTTGCAAGGTATGATTTTATAAACAGTGTAAACACTGTCTCACTGGACTCAATGGGTCAAAATTCTTCAAAGACTGGATTCTGCAAAATCAAAAGTAAACTCTTACACTTGATATTCCCACACACACTCAAAATCACTCTTCGCTTTTGCATATTCTGAAATAGAAATATTGCATGATGTTATCATTTCAGTAATGGTACCGAGTTAAATTTCTGTTATGAAACTGCACCAATTTGTGAGAATAATAAAAGGTAGTGAGATTAAGCATAATGTCATAGACATTTGCTGAGTGCCTGCATTGGATGGGAAAAATAGTATTAATGCTGATGTAATTAGCTAGCTAAGAAATTCCTTGCAGATGGAAGTATCCTTTGATAATGAGAAAAAAGTAGGAGCAAGGAAGAAGATGTGTGTGATCTCCAAACCACAGAAAAGTGAATTAAGAAATACTTTTCCCAGGTGTACTGTGGACCCTATCCAATATTTTGAACATGTTTAATAGTAAACTTCATCCATTGAGGAAGGCCTCTTATCTAATGGAAAGGCATGCGGGAATTCTAGATATTGCTCAAGCTGCACCCCCATGAATTAAGACATCCCCACTTCTGTCAACTTTGGTTACCGTTTGAGAGCTGTCAATCCAGTGTCCTTATCTTTTGTATCCTACATGTCTCAGATAATAGATGGAGGTTTTGAACTGGAGTGAATCTGCATTTTCATTGGTGATATGCTGCAAAAGCAGAAGAAAGTGCAGATTAGTGGAAAAGTATAAAACCAAAAGTAGATGCAGTAAAGCATGCCTCCTTCTAATATGTAGCTGCACCATCCACATGGAATTATTATTTGGTATTTCTTCTCCCTCTCCCACTACTGTGGAACTTCATCAAAAGGTCTCTGAAACTAGCACAGGACCAGCAGGGGTGGGATTCCAGTTAGGTCATGTAACTATGCAACAACAGAAGTTGCTGAGGTGAATGTCAGAGACATCTGGTAGGTAAAAGCCCTGCCAGATGGTATGCAAAAGGTCCTTTATGCACGTGGCTCATATGGTTAGCTTCCATTCCATCACCTTGGCAGCTACACTGCAGTCATTTGGTGTTGTATCACAAAGCATTTTTATTGCTGCACGGATACACCTAAACGACCTTGTGACACCCTACCGTTGTGGTGTTACCACTGTTTCTAGTCATGTGACTCTGTTTTCAATGAATGTCATTTTTCTGTGTATACACTGAGCTGTATACCTGCTTACTTCATTTGAACTGAACAAAGCTGTTTGTTGTAGAGCTTTCTAGACACTACTCAGTCTTGTGAGGAATATGGTTTAAGTATAAACTACTGTTGCAATGGAATTTCTTAGTTGTGGTTTGTCTTGTTTTTGTGGGTTTATTTGTTTTGGTTTGGTTCTGTTTTGGTTTTGTTGCTTTTTTTTTTTCTTTTGTATTTGTTGTTTTTTGTTTGGTTGGGTTTTTTGTTTTGTTTGGTTTGGGTTTGTTTGTTAGGGTTTTTTTTGTTGTGTTTTTTTGTGTGTGTGTTGTTTCCTTTTTGTTACTATCTTTCTAAAATTTTTGCAGAATTATCAGTGATTTTAACAGGAGTCTGGCATGAGTAGGGGGCAATAGGATAAGAGACAAAACAGCTTTCTAATACCTTTTACTGTAGCCCATATGTGTACGTGTTGCACTGTCATGGATGTTGTTATGTGAGCTTTTCAAATGACTAATCATTAGCTGTCACTTCAAATATCTCATAGTGGATTTTTCCTCACAGAAATCTAATTTTTCCTATGTCTGTTCAGATTCCCGTCCTGCTGTTGGTACAGATTTGCTAAATAGTATTTATCTGAGTTCTTGCAATTAATGGGTTTAGGAAAAAAATGTCTGTTTTCCAAACATCTCCCATAATCATGACTATCAAATGAGATCTGTGGTGACCGTCTCTCAATTCATATAAAGGTTTGCACGGACATGCATGTAGACACACACACATTCATAAAACCAGCCTCTCTGGAAAAACAGAAGTGTGACCCATGATAATCAGAAAGAGCAGTTCCATCCAGTATCTAATGCAGGAGAACAACAAAGCCCCCAGTCCCAAACAGATAATGTTTGTTCACTGTTACCAGTTTAGTGTGATTTAGCAGTTCTGAGCTAGGGAAGATGTTAGATTAAATAGCATCTTTCCATTCTGGCTCATTAATCAGTCATTGAGAGGAAGGTTTACCTCTTAGCTGTGAAAATGCAAACTCTCAAATATTCGTATTTTAGACCTTGAAACTGTGATATGCCAGGTTGCACAAAGGACCTGAAATAAAACCCTAGCTGATTAGTTTTATAATATTAGTGTGATTAGTATGACCTCTTGTGTTAAACACGGGAATATTCATGTTTATTATCATAATGAAAGAATCAAGCAAGTAGATGAAGTATCTAAAAGGTAGTAACAGCACTGTCCTTGCTATTTCTACAAATAAACAGGATAGCAGCAGTAGGGGTATTAAAAGTAGGACTTGTAACTTCCATATATGAACTAGAAAAATAAACAATTTCTTTACTGAGTGGTTGACAGAGCCCTGGAACAGGCTGCCCAGAGACGTGGTAGAGTCTCCTCCTCTGGAGACTGTCAAAATATGCCTGGATGCAACCCTGTGCAACCTGCTCTAGGCAAACCTGCTGTTGTGGGGGGCCTGGACTGGATCATTCACAGACGTCCCTCCCAACCTCTACCACGCTGTCATTCTGTGATTCTGTGAATTTTCCATACAGAATACAGCTATCATATATTTTAGTCTACCTAGAGTTAAAAAAGATCAATTTTTTCTTCACAATTCTAATAAAGCCTTGCATGACCAGAGCAGATGAAATTACAGGTCAAAGCCTTGGTGCCTTCTAAATAAAATATGAAGAATTACAGATTTCTTGAAAAGCCTTTCATGGTAAACTAGTTCCTGAGGACTTTTATCTTCTGCCAAAGAAAACACTTAAAAGAAGGCACCTTTAAGCAAACATTAAGGGCATGGCATGAATAGAAGAGGAAAGATGAATCCTAGGAGTATCAAAATCTTTTAGTTCACGAAACATGTATTTTGACAGTACACTTGTGCAGGACTTTTATTTACAGAGCAATAAAAGCTCGTGTTCTGTAAGATTTTAATTTTATAAGATCCATGTGTGTTTGAAAACTCATGGAAAATAGGACCAGTGAGACGGAATTACAGCACGGTGGTTTTTTCAAACAAACAATGGAAGATCTGGAGCTATGTTAAACAGCCTTTTCATTCTTAAAAATAAAGACACATTTTTTTCTAGGTCTCTGGTGCTCGGGGGAACCAAGTGCAATGAAGAGTATCCAAATACGCTTTAGTGTAATTTAAAAATTCAGAGTGATGTAATCAGAAAGTGCTTTATCATTCATGCAAGAATGCGTGTGTGTCTTTTTATTCCAAATTTGTTTGGTAAACAAACTATGAATTACCACAAGGCATTATGATGCTGTATAGTCCATATACTCCTGTTTATGCGTGCTTTTTCCAAAATAACCTATGTTATGTAAACATACTCAGAGATTTTTAATTTTTGGCCACTTTCTAAATTATCTACATTGTTACAACTGTGATGTTTACTGCATTAGTGAGAGTTGACTGTGTGTGTATGGTGCGTGCTTACTTCAAAATGTACACCTTAGTTAGGAATTAAGTCCTTGAAATTTTATAGAAGAATGTATATTTAACACTTTGTTAATAACAGTGTCTCACCTGTGTTTCTAAAAAACAAGACACTCATGGCTGTAGCTTTTCAAAGGAAATTGAATGCTGTGTGAGACACAGAAATTATAAGGAGGTAGGCTTTTACCCTAGGAAGACTTACGGAGTTTTGTCTTTTTAACATTAGTGAGAAGTTAAGGATGTAGAGAGCTTCCATGCTATCAAATTTTGCAGTTGATTTTTCAAGACCAAAAACCCACTGCTGCCTGACTGGGGAATGCAAAAAAAAGGAGAAAATAAATAAATAAAAGAGACACCGCTCTCATAATCTCACCTAGGTGACAAAAATGGCACTGCTGTAACAAGGTGAATCACAGTTTTCGCAATACTTCCCTTAAATAAACGCAGAAAAGAGACTTTACCTGGTGCAGATACTACTCTGGCAAAGAGAGCACCGGGAATGAATTATTCAGTGAGAGTTTGGGAGGGAAAGGAAGAGGCGAAATGGCAGCAGGAGACCGAATCAAGGGCTGCACTGGCGCTGCAAGCCAGAAAACTGAAGCCGACGCGGGACGCAGCTACTCGGCGACAGCGACGTGGCTTCGCTGTGCAGCTCCCGCCGACCCGCCGGAGCGGGTCTCCAGCTCCCCGCCGCCGCCGGCGCTCTGCCGGGTGCGGCCGCAGACCCTGGCGGCCGGCTCTCCGCTCTCCAGATGAAGAAAGGAGCGGCCGGCATATCCCCTGTCCCTGCCCCCACTACCTTCCTGACAGGCCCGAGATGTGCCGGGGAAGGCTCCCCGCACCCCGGCCGCACGGCAGCACGCGGGGGCCGCGGCCTTTCCCGGTTCCTGCCGGAGGCCGGCACGGCCCGAGGCCGCGGAGCGGGTGGCGGGAGGTGCGGGCGGGCCGGGGCGGCGGGGAGAAGCGAGCAGGACGCTGTGTTTTTCAGGGCGGCGGCGGCGGCGGCGGCGTGCCGGAGGCGCCGCTGGACAGCTCCGGAGCGCGGCGCCCATGTTCCGAAGACGGCGCAGATGTGAGCGGCGGCGGGGCGCCGGGAAGCCCCTGCGCGGAGGCCCCCTTCCCGTCGGGGGCGATCCCGGCCGCGAGCGCACTCCCCGCTCCCGGGAACCCCCGGGTTTCCACGGCGTGGGTCTCCCCAAGGCGGGCGGGGCGGGGCGGGCGCGGGGGCGGGGGGCGAGGGCAGCCCTTACCTGCAGGCGCGGGGCGGGCGGGAGGCGGGATCCCCGCCCGGGGCGGAGCGGCGGAGGGACCCTGCGCCGCCCCCGCCGCCTCACGCCGCGGTCGGTCCACCCCTCTCAGGTGACGTGATGCCCATTGTTTTGGTGCGCCCAACCAATCGGACGCGGCGGCTGGATTCTACGGGAGCCGGGATGGGCCCTTCGTGGCGGCAGCAGGACTCTCCCCTGCCGACCATAACGCATTGCGCAGGGTGCACCACCGCCCGGTCTTCCTGCGGCTTTAACGGCGGCGGCATGGACGCGCCGCGGCAGTTCCCGGCGGGCTTCGGCCCCGAGCAGCAGCAGCAACAGCAGCAACAGCAACAGCAGCAGCAGCAACAGCAGCAGCAGCAGCGCCCGCCGCCGCACTGTCAGCAGCAGCAGCAGCACGGCCAGGACAAGCAGAGCCTCCTCCTCCAGCAGCAGCAGCAGCAACAGAGCCCATGCCTCCAGTGCAACAACTGCACCTACTACGGAGCTGCTGCGGCAGTCGCGGGGGATAACGTGCCCCTGCTGCTCCGCGCCTCCTCGCCCCTCTCGGGCACCTTCCGGACTCACTCCTCGCCGCTCTCTTCCTCCGCCTCCTCCCGGCAGGGCAGCCAGCTGAACGTCAGCGAGCTCACGCCCTCCAGCCATGCCGGCGCGTCCAGGCAGCCTCACCAGTACCCCCAGTACCACCAGTGCCATAGCCTACAGCAGCAGCAGGCAGCCAGCCCCAGCAGCAGTGTCAGCAGCGGCAGCACCCAGCACCACCACCATCACCACCATCACCACCAGCAGCAGCAGCAGCAGCGCCGGGAAAGCAACCCCTTCACCGAAATAGCCATGAGCAGCTGCAGGTACAACGGCGGCGTCATGCGCCCGCTCAGCAACCTCAGCTCGTCCCGCAGAAACCTGCACGAACTGGACTCCGAGTCGCAGCCGCTCCAGCCGCCGATGGCCAGCCCTGCCGCCGCCGGCGGCACTCCCGCCGCCCCGGAGATAGTGGTCTCCAAGCCCGAGCACAACAACTCCAACAACCTGGCGCTCTACGGCTCCGCCGGCCCCGGTCCCGGCCCCGGCCCCGGCAGCGCCAACAACGGCGGGGGCAAGTCCAGCAAGAAGAAGAACCAGAATATCGGCTACAAGCTGGGGCACCGCCGGGCGCTCTTCGAGAAGCGCAAGCGCCTCAGCGACTACGCGCTCATCTTCGGCATGTTCGGCATCGTCGTCATGGTCATCGAGACCGAGCTCTCCTGGGGCGCATACACCAAGGTACCCGCCGCCTCACGCCCGGCCCGGCCCGGCCCGTCCCGTCAGCCGGTCCGACTGTCCCGCGGCCCCGGGGAGTGGCGGCTCCGGCCCCTCGGAGAGCTCAGCGCGGCGGGGTTGCTCGTATCCCGTCCCGAGGCCTCCCGTTCCCCCAGCCTCTGTGTGGCGGGCTGCCGCGGGCCCCCTCTCTACCCCGGCACCCTGAGGCGAGGCGGCCGTCCCCGGGGTCGGGGGTGGCGGTGGGGCGGGAGCGGCCCCTGCGCGTGGGTCTCTGAGGGACGGCGGTGTCTTTTCTTTTGCAGGAGTCGCTGTATTCCCTCGCTCTGAAATGCCTTATTAGCCTCTCCACGATTATCCTGCTCGGGCTCATCATCGTGTACCATGCAAGGGAAATCCAGGTAACGTTTCCTTCTGTGGGTTAGAGAGCATTGCTGGCATGTCTGGGAGTGCGAGGTGGTTGGATTAAGGGCGCAGGGGTGGTAAGTACTTGGCGCTTGCTGCTGGTTCGGAAAGCAAAAGCGATCTCTGCGCTCCTGCAGAAGTTGGTGAATGGACCTCAGCCCTGGAGAGAAACACGGCAGGCATATACTTGCCAGGAAGCTCTGTGTGCTAGGGAATGTTGCCTGCAATTACGCTGTAGGATCGCTTAGCCCTGAGGTTATATCACGCTTTCTCAGTGATATGCCTGACATCCTCTGTAGCAGATGTACAGCAACAGTCTTTTATTTCCCAGTGACTAAATTTCACGCTGTGCACCTTCTTTTGATAGCAAGGTTAATTGTCTTCACCGTGCAAGGTATGTAATCTTCGCTGTGCTGTCTCAGATGTGAGCGTACTCTAGAATATCTAAGAGGAGGGGGAAGACTTATGCTTAACTTGTTTTAGTTAGTGCTGCACAGCTGCTAGGAAGGTGATGGAGGAAAATGGTAAAGAAAGGTAGGGCTAAAGGTAGGAGGAACGTAGTGACCAAAGCTGTAGAAAAAGACTCACAAATACTGTCACAGGGTGTGCTCGAGGGACTTAGTTCTAATTTCAGGTGCAATTTTTTTGCCCAAGAAATTAAAATTTGGCATTTCAGCTCAACTGAAACATGTAACAGATAGATTTAAAAGTTTTGAAGGGAAAAATACCTTACTCATAGGTAGATCGGTGCTTCTGCTTTTTCAGGTTAGTTAGAGATACCTTGAGCTACAAGCTGAAATGACATCTTTCAAGGGCAAAGAAGACTTTTCTACTGGTACATATCAATAAAATAAAATAAATAAATAAAAATTAGAATTGTATAGTACCCTGTTTCTGTGCAAATGAATGCTGTAGTTACAATGTGAAATGGTACCACAGTCCCCTACTTAGGGTAATGTTAGAGAGTATTACGTTACTGAAGACTCTTTGCCAAATTAGATCCTGTTGTGCAGCCCTTGCACATGCAAAGCTTCTATTCCTGTCTCAGAACCCAGTTTCTCTGCATTAATGTCAAAGATATTTAAAGCTGTTTTAATGATACTGTTCTCGGTAAAGTGTTCTGGTAAGCTATTTGGAGTATGGAGGAAGAGGTTTCTTTATCTGCAAAAAATAAGAGGCTCTGCTGCAATGTGGAAGCCTTATTCTCTGGTGTATCTTCCCACAAAGTGGTGCTTGAGGCATGAAGAGCAGTGCTGAAAAAAAACCTCTGTAAACATTTGAATTACTCTGTGCATTTTCTAGAAACTTGAAGTGGAAGATTTTATGCAAGACAATCAAATAGTTGTAGGTCCCTGTATACGTCATCTTATCCTAAGTTTGTTTTTTTTTTTCAGACACAGATTTACAATTTTCATTTCCTTGGGAGTGTGTTACTGATAGATCAGAAAAAAAGACAATCTTAAAAGCTGAAACTGTAATTCCATTTTGCTTGAGTTTTTTTAATTGATTCTTTAAAAGAATGTATGTGACTACACGGAAGGAGTTATGCAATCATGTGGCTTAATCAAGGTTAATGAAGTTTTCGGTACAGCCTGACAGAACAGTATAGAACACAAGTATACCTGCTTGTAAAACAGCAATACACTATGTTTTAGTCTGAGAGACAGCAAAAACTGCCATCGTCACGTCAGGGCCTGGAGTGACCTGCAGCTTCAATGGGCTCTGTCACTTATGTTGAAAATGAAAAGGAAGTTGTATTTTGAGGACTGTGTTAGAAAGAAAGGACTATTAGATATCCAGTAGCTTTTTAATTTAGGCATAGTCTATTTTTGTGCACACACTTTAAAAAAAAAATAAGATGAAGAACGTGCAGAGTGAAAATAAGTACATCTGCAGTTGTAAATTTATGTTACACTTGATGGTGGAAAACAAGAAGTACCTTTAAATTACTTTGAAGCAGAAACATACAGAATCTTCTCCAGGCAAAAGAAAATACTGCATAACCCTGATCATGTAGTGTATTTTTAAATTATCTTTAAAGCTGACTGCTTTCTGAAGGCACAAGTGCCTTTAATTCAAGCAATTACCCTGCTATGTGCAGTAGTATGAATCACCTCTGTAAAACCATGCCCACAGATGTTTGGTTGTGTCCTGGAGAACTGTTTACACCAGGTATTTGTCAATACTGTTCAAGTTTGAACATTCTAATGCTTGTCTGAAGCATACTTAGACTTAACTGGTGCATATAGTGTAATTAAGCAGGAATTCATTGAGAGAAAAAAAATTGCTCTATGGAACCAGAGAAGGTCAGCGTATTCTGCTTGCAGTGTGATATCTGCCATACTCTGGTGGAAGCAAATCAACCTAAATACAAGTAGATTTTTCTACAAAGCATGAGACAAACATACTGAGACCTAAAAAAGCTGTCAGTTTAGTAATTATTACTGATTGCAGATTTAGTTTTTAAAAACTCCTGATGACCTAAAATGACAGCAAATGGAAATAAACTTTTTTCTTCTTTTCTGTAGTCTGTGACCTTGATTTATTGGTAGGAAATCTGAACAACCAGGCTGCAAGCAGATCTGTGGGGCAGTGCCTAGAAGCATAGCAGGCGACTCTCGTCTTTCCATTAAAATGACCTTGACCATACGTTTTGCACTGGAAACCGCTGGCCAGTCAGACCAAACTCAGGAGTTTGCCAGGTGCAGACCTATGGAGCATTGTAAGGCAGCTGGAAGGGAAGTTTATTAGGGATTCTTCCCAAGAGCTAAGAGTAGTGTATCAATGTGAGACAAATGAGCTTTCCGTCTCTTCCCCCGGTTAGACCGTGGTTGACGTGCGGGGCAGGAGCGGAGCACCTTCCGTCTCCGAGGCGGCTGTGTGTGTGTGTGTGTGTGTGTGTATGTGTGTGTGTGTGTATGTATGGGGGAGGGGGAGTTTCCGCCGCCGCCTTTTCAGCACCGCAGACAGCTCCGCGCAGCTCAGCCCGGGGCACGGCCCGCCCGCGCCCTCCCTCCCCTCCCTCCCCTCCCTCCCCTCCCTCCCTTTCCTCCCCTCCCTCCCTTTCCTCCCCTCCCTCCCTCTCCCCGTCCCGTCCCCTGGGCTCCCCCGCTGCTCGGCCGCACGCTCACCCCTCAGGCCCTTCGGAACCTGTTAGAGACACGGTTTTGCTTCTGAACTTCCCCAGAGCTCATCGTCAGACAGACCAAAGTCTCCGGAATTGTGTAGCTGCGATACTTGAGAGGAATGACTGTGTGGATGCTGCATAGTTTTGTGAAATATGGGAAATGTTAAAGTATTTTAATCAAATAGGTTTTCAGTGATCACGCTGTTTTAGTTCTTCTGTGTAACTCCCAAGACTAAAGTGTGATCTGAAATTAAATTCAATAAAGGTGAGGTAATGTTACGCCTGTTACAAAAGTCAGATGAAACCAGGTGGGTTTAAATGATAATTCCTAGCTTACATTATAAAATCAAGAAGAACAGATAAAAACTACAAGCAGGTTTCTGTCACATCCTCTCCCTCTTCTAGAAAATAAACCTTAATGAAAAACAGTAACGATGTTGGACTTGAGGATAGTGACAACCCCAAATCTGTGTTCTCTTTTTGGTCCAGTGTTGTCACGCCTGTAATGCTTAGAAAACTTCTGACTAGGGAGGTAAAGAAATATGTGTTGCTTTCTGTCCAAAGCTTGTGGTTGTTGATTCAGTTCTTCAGAGCAAGCGCCCTGTGTTTAGAGGACCAATGGGAAAAATGTAATTCATTGTTATCCCAGACTAGAATAGATCTTTCTCTGACTATTATTCCAGCTGAGAATTTGAAGAGGTGGAGAAGGGAAGAGCTGAGAAGATAGCATGATCCAATATTCATCACAGTTTTTGATGTATAAATTACCTACTTCATGCATAAACAGCTTGTTACTTAATACTATTTTACATAATTAAAGCAGCAGCATGGAACGTGGTTGAAATGGTAATTCCTAGACAACTTATTGTTCCGTTACACATTACTCTAGTGGAATTTGGTGTTCAGTCAATAAATAAAGTGGAATATATGAAAGTCTTGAGTGACAGTTCATATGGTAAAGCTGCAGTTTTTCTACTCTTATTGAAAAATAGACTTGTCTGCTTTTCTCTAGTACTGCTGGAAATAGAAATGCCTTTTAAGTATGCACTCCTGAAGTCCTACTGACACTTTTTTGTATTACTCAGAGCAAAGGATTAGAATCAAAATTCTCTGAGGTTGCCAGTGGGAGGTCTTAAATGTCTTTTGTTGGGCATTCACCATAGCTTGCTTTTTCTTGAGAGATGGTGGTCATTGGGCATATATATCTACTGGAACACTTCTCCTTTGATGCTAGACTGCACAGTGTATCCCTTCTGTAAATAAACATTGCCCTTCTATTGCCTGTCCTGAATAACAGTAACCTGAGTAATGCTAACCAGTGCTCTCCGGGACAGAATCTGAACCTCTTTTCCTTCTCCCTGTTACAGATACTCTCACTCGTTCAGGAACATGGAAGTTGTTAGTAGTTGGTAGTAGAAGTAGATAGTTGCTAGTTCATATTTATGTGGAATGCTTGTGGAAAGTCTTGCAAACTCCAGGGTTATGGTTAAGCCATTTCTTTTACAGCAGAGCCTCACAGGGTCAGGCAGAAAATACCTTCAGTTTCTAGGTGGTTCTGAAGTGGTGGGAAAATAAGGTCGTACTGATGGATTTAGAGCGAAACACTTTTAATCTTCATTAACTTTATGGAAAGTTATCACAGCCCAAATACCTGGATAAAGAATCTTTTCCCTGTTCCTGAAAACTTCAAGAAATGGAACAGACCATATAAGGAAACAGCAAAGAATAGTAACAAATACATATCTTGACCTGTTGTGCAAATAAATTCCATGGTGCATGATGGTGATAAACACAGTTTACAGGAGTTTTGTTATTTTATTGGCATCAGTGGAAAAGTTTGTAGTAAAATCTTATGAGCAAATGCAAAAGGTAAGCTGCCTTACAGTTTCCTGTCTTGAGAAGTAATGGGCATTCTGCAAGGCAAATTATTTATTGTTTTTTATCTGTATTATTATTTTACTTTCATTGCTGTGGTACATGAGCATCTTGTTAGCTGTCTTACTGGCAATCTGTTGACTCTGTGCTGAGTATAACTTGCCTTTGCTTATGTGTATTGAAACATCTGGATTTGCATGCACAGACTGTAAAACTTCTGCTGCAGAAGCAAATGAGTTAGATCAAGAGCACAGAGAACAAGTCTGTTGCATAATGGGTGAAGACCAAGAAAGAAACACTGAGTGATAATTTTATTATGATTTTATTTTATAAAATTTATTTTAATAGGCCTTAGGCAACAACAAAACTCACTGTGTAGCAGTTTTGATCCAGGATACAGTAACTTTATTTAGGGACTCAAAAAATCCCTTCTGCTCACCATGTTTACTACACATTCCATATGTGTATTGAAAAGCAGAAAATTATGTAGGAATCCAAGGGCACCATATCTGTCAAATTAACACTTTTAGAGTATTTTTGTGAAAAATTTTAGTCTTTGTTCCATTCAGTAAATTTTTGTTAGATTATATCTACAGAACATGTTGACCTAGGAGATGTTACAGGTGCCTAGTGTCTCGAAATGCAGCACTGTAATGCATTCAGCATGGAAAGCAGGCTTGAAAATGCTTTAACATTGGTCAGTATCCAAAAGGCTCTGAGGCTTTTTGCATTGAACTTACACATAGAAGATGCCTCTATTTCCAACAGGCTTCATTAGAACATAGGGGGAGGTTGTACCTGATAGTCAGGACACTGAATGCTTAGCCTGGCTGTACCAAGTTTATCTATTCATATGCACCATTGTTCTGAGCATTTTTTAACGAAGCTCTTTATCAGGACATAGTAGTGCATAATGAAGTGTGACAGTGTATGTTATTGCCCCTGTTGGAGCCAACATTTGTAACCAGAGTTCAGATTCTGGATTTGTATGAATTGTGTAGCTCTGCTACAATCCACAGAGACAATGTTGTCTACAGTCTTAGAGTCATTCTGCATGTACGTTGTAATGTGGAAGTATTGTACATGTCAGATGCTTCAGCTGTGGGGATTTCAGATTAGAAAATTCTGTCGGGTACTTGGCTCCGACTCCACTTTTCTGAGTTTAAGTGAAAGTATGCCAAAACTGACAAGTGTAGATTAATTGTCTTGTAATGCTGGTTCTGGTTTATATGTGATCTACTAAATGTAGTATTCTGGGCTTTGAATTTGATTTGAGACGCATTTTGATCCGTTTTGATTAAGTTCCTTTTGAGGAACCTAACTAAACCTTGAACCAAATCTTTTCATGACAGATGGAAACAGCCCTGTGAATTCTATATAAAGTAAACCCAAAGGATAGGCCTTAAATATGTATATTTATATATAAAGAGTATGTGTATTTATATATAATAGTTGTATTTTAAAATCACTGGTTTTAGTTTTTTTAAGAGTAATTTGCTTCAAGTTGCTTTTTTTTTTTTTTTTTTTAAATAAACACATTTTTTAAAAGAAAAGCCTCCTCATGTCAAATCAGCATCTTCTAAAATTTTATGCATATTAATTCTGTAGAGCTATCCTGGTGAATAGGGGAGACCTGTCTTACATGATTGACCAACAGAATTGTTCATTAAATTCTCATTCAATACATATCACAAAGTTACTGAAGACTGCAGGACCTGTGAGGGTCATAGAGAGTTGAATAGCTGTACAGGTGTAAGTCTAGGTATAAATTGTCTTGCAAAACCACTGCTGCTGGTAAGGATGTGTCTGTGGAAAGGTAACTAGATTGATACCAAGCGTGGGTCTTCAGAAGAAGGTATCAGAGGCAAAAGGAAATGTTTTTTGCTTGTGAAAGAGCATATTTGAAATAAAAAATATTTGAGAAGGTAATATATATGGACTCGTATCCATAGATTTTATTGTCATCTGTGGGTAAAAAGCTTCCTGAGCTTTCATACCTGTAGTCTGCAGTAAATACTCCTGCTCGTAGTATTTTAGAGTGTAGGTGTACGTCTTCCATAAACAGTTATACATAAGTTCTGCGGTTTGATGGGTAGATGTAAGATAGCCTGTAAAGAGAGAAACTCATGTGTAACAAGCATTTATGTAGGAGTTTTCATTGTTGAAGGGAATTACCTAGATAAATTCTCATTTTCTGTCACTGAAATTATGTTTTTACAAAAGGAAACACTTGAGTCCCAAGAATCCAAGTGCTGTGGAAGTAATCTGGGGGAGGCTTTGCAACTACATTTGAAACTCAGGCTTGCCTATCTTGTGGTCTTATGCTCAGATTAGTCATTTGTCATGTAAATAAGACACTTTTGTTGCCATCCAACTATGCCAGGAATTTTCAAGAATTACCTGAGACATCCGAAATGCTGCAATGTATAATGAATGCAGTTATCCACAGCATGTCCTAGTGAGGTACTGTTGGGGATCTTTATAAAGCATTTTATTCCTGTTACAGTTCTTTATTCTAGTTTTGGTGTCACTGCAACTTCTGTAGCATTACTACAGGTGTATGCAGACATTACCATGTTCCCAACCCCTGACCTCTGACAGTAGTGTGTTTCACTAGAATAATGCGTTATGAAGCAATGCTTCATCTTTGGTCTCTTCCTGTGCAGCCAGGGAATGAGGCATGTATTTAATTAAAAATAAAAAATTCACAGTAGCTTTGATTCAGCTTTAATTCATGCATGGAACTCTTGATTTCAGTCTGGGAAACTGGAGAAAGTCTGATGTTCGGGTGTGGCTAGACAGAACAAAAGAAATAGTGTTCCACCTGAAACAAACAATAAACAAAGCTAGCAGTAATGATCACTGAGCATTCATTGATAACACCTAGGTTTAATGAAGTTCTCATCAAAAGTATTCTCACTGCATTTCCGATACAACTCTTTATCATTTTTACACCAGTCATACACATTTGACATGTGTTTTGACTGTAGAGGAGAATCTGTATTTGTGAGCATCTAAATTAGTGGGATCTTTAAAGCCTTTCAATTTAGAGCACCCTCATTATATGCTACAAATTTGATACTTAAAACCTGTGTCATTATTAAAAGTATCTTTTCAAGAATACTTGGTCAGAAATTGATTTAGGAATAAACTAAAGCTGCTCTTTATCCATTTTTCATCTGCCTACAGAAATGCTCTCTGTGGTAGCTATAAAATTCCAGTTTGGCCATGTAGCTACTACACCCAGATTGTAGTGGGTTCCTTGGACTGTAGATTCCCTTGTAGGATAGTGCCCAATGCTTGCTCTTGGTCTCTCATAGGGAATGGGCTGATACAGGAGAAATTCTCATCCATTCAAATTCCAGTATAACTGAAAAGGTACCCTGTGACAACTACTAATAAACATGATCCTCATCTGAATGGTGTCATGGGTAAAGTGGCTTCACGCTTAGGACACTCTCCTTCTATTCTCACTCAGGTTTGAGCTTCGCTGGAAAAGCCAATAACATTCTGTTGTGATTTCTGCAGTATCACAGCTCAGAATAACTAAATCTTTATGTAGCAGGATAGACCAGTGCTTGGTCTTACATATTCCCAGTTCAGCTTTCATACAGTTTTAGGATAGTTTAGTGGCAAAATAGTATAAATATATGAAAAATTATGGATGACAGTCTGCTTTCCAGATTTGGTTGTCTCCATCTTTATGTGCAGCCATGTATGTGAGTAGGTATTTGTCTGCCTCCCAGCAACAGAATGGGTGCAGCAGAGCCAGATGAGAAATCTATCAGTGTGCCTGTAAGCTGGCAGACCATTCTATTCCCCTGCCATTTGTCACTTGGAAGGAAAATAAAAAAGGTGAATAGGGTTTTTTTTGTATCCACCCTGTGATCGGAGATGTCAGCTCATCCAAAATTAGTAATTCTTGCATTTCACTTGCGACTTTAGTATATAAGCTGTGGCTGGTGGTGTCATCCGGTATTAACTGCTGGACATCAGACTTCTAGCTGCCATGGGCTGTCCTGTTGAGCATAATGGTTGTGAAAATAAAGTTTTCTAAACCATTTTGTATAGCAGTTTTACATTTAAACCATGATAGATGAGGTGTTTGGTAGCGCTCGGTGCAAATTTGTTTCATGTATTTGGTTTGCAGATTTCTTAAGAAAGTAAAAATAAAGTAACTTTGAGGACAGAGCACCTGAGAGAGTTGCTGTAAACTAGAGAGACTTTATGAAGATTTGATTCAAATAATTAATGGGGTAGCAACAAGTACTGTGTGTGGTAAGAGGTGTTTGGCAGAATATGGTGGGATTTGATGTGTGTTTGTTTGTTTGTTTGGTTTGTTTGTTGTTTGTTTTGTTTTTGCTTTTGTTTCTTTTTCCAAGGAAGCAGCTGCAGTGATAATAAGCAGTGATTAAGTAAACCACTTAAAGAAACTGATGTGTATGTTTATCTAACCTGATGTTCAAAGCTGCCATTCATAGATATATTTTATCTTAATCTTCAAAGCAGTTTGAAGACTTTATCTGCTATATGGTTTATCTAGAAGCGCACTTTAGGCCTTCTGGAGTAACGGGTACTAACAAAATAGATGCTTTATTGCTGTTCCCTCCCTGTTTTACTTGCCAGGGTGAATTATAGAGGCAGTTCTTGCAGGAGTGCCTCTATACACTTAGGATTAGTGCATGACTAAGTTTATTAGGATTTTAAGTACACAAGTGCTTGTAACTCCACTCTGCCTCCCCTGCTGCTGACTTCTTAGTTTCTCTTATTTAATTACTCATGCTTTAAGACAGTGCTTGAATACTTAGATTTTTGCATTTCTGTATTTGGTGTTACTTGAAATATGCCCTTAAATGAAGTTCACAGCTTAGCTGTGTTTTTGAAACAGTAAACACTACAGGGACCTTGTGATTCCTGTGGTGCTATGTGTTCACCCGTTGTCAGTTAAATAAAAATATACCCAGTTTAAAAAGAAAAATGCAAAATTTCCCAATACCTGAAGTATTTCTGTCATAAGTAAATACTAAATGAGGAACTGAGAAGACAGATTCTTGTGTATATATGTTGGTACCAGTCATTTGTTAAAAACAAGTTTAGAGTCACTGGTGTACTCCTTCGGCAGAATGAATGAATTAGCTCATTTTGTATAACTTCAGATATGGTGTTTCTTCCTTTAGCTTGTGTTTTCCCTATTCACTTGCAAAAATACTGCCAATTTCTTCAGAAAATATATTCTTTTGTAATTGTTTCCAGTTTTCCTAGGAGTAATGAAGCTGATCATCTCTGAAGAGATTGAGGCTTCTTTTGCATTGGGAACAGTGGCAGATGGCAGCCGTTTTGGGAGATGGTGTTTCTTCATGCAGTGATCTGTAGAACAAATTATTTTTAGTACTGAATGAATAAAAACAAATCCTGAATGAAGAATTATAAAATAATAATTTAAAATTAATTGCATAAAAATATTGAAATGTGGATAGCTCTCTCCTGTGAGTTTTGCTTCTGCAAGAAGATTGTAGAACCAGTTACTTTATTTCAGAGGTACTCAAAATGGATAAAAATATAACACAGACCAATAGGTTTCTTAAAAAACACATTCTAAAAATCAGTTTTGTAAAATATGACAGTTATTTTGTGGGACGATCTGCTGTATTCTTCATATAGGAAGTTTTGAAAATGCTGCTTGAGTGCAAATCTAAATTCATCCCTAACTTTGAAATCTGCATTTCCAACTGTGTAGTGCCAAGATCGGTGTAGTAGTTGTAGCACATCTAAAATAAATTTTAAAAGAGATTTTATTTTTCTTGTTTGGGATTATTTTGTTATTATAGTAATTTGTTCGGCATGGTCCTATGTTTGTATTTGTGAAAGTGCAAAGGAAACTGAAGCAATACATTCACTATTTTTTTGCAATTTTCCCTTTCAGATGTAATAAAGCTGCCATAGCTTTTGTCCTGATGCACTTTTTTAGCAGGGAGAGAGACAATGCAGGACAGCAAAAGCAGGGGATAGCATGGAGTGGAAGCTGGTGGGAGCTGAGTTCTGAACAAGCTGTGATGTGGCTAGGCTGGGTTAGGGGAGGTGATGAAATGTTTCCTAAGGGCTGGCTATATCCAAATAACCTTGCTCAGTCCTTAGGTTCTTGGGTGGGGAAAAAGTGTGGTTGAAAACTATGTATCTTCATTCAACTTCTGTCAATTGTATGATGCTGCTGTTCTGGATTGTTCTGAGTCACCCAGTGTATTCTCTAGTAAATGCACCTGTTATGTAGTTATGTACATATTATTTTTAATTTTTTTTTGTTATTTTTTCCATGATTTTTAAATAACATAATAATAACTGGTATAAAATAATATTGATGCTGTTTCAGTGAACTAGTCCCATTTTCCCGTTTTTCATGTTTATGCAGCAGACCTATCTCAACTGTTCCTTCTCTATTATTCTTCTTGCACTTGAATGATATTCAGAGCTTTATTAAATCATGTTCCTTCTGTATCTGCTTGGAGAATATTTTTGACAGTCAGCCCCAGTCACAAGAGCTTTTGGGAACTCCTAGTCTTGGATGAAAGCCTCCTACATCTGATAATTCAAGGAGCTTATTCTCATTGTGTTCTGAACAGCTGGAGAGCATGGAGTCTGAAACTTTGATCTGCTAAATTGAAAATATTGTTAAAATTACCTGTTGTGGATGTTGACTTTGTAGAAACTCCTGATTCAAAAAGTATAAGGCAGTCACTTACTGGTAAGTCTACTGAGCATCTCAAAATAGTATAGTAACCTGAGTGTCAGACTTTCATTTCTGGACCTCTAATTTGGTTCAAAGGTTCATTAAAAACTCATATAACTACAACTCCCTGTTGATTACAGATCTGAGGAGCTCACCTATGATTGTTCCAGCAAGAGTCTAAACTTAATCAACTTAAGAGATTGTGTTATGAAATATCTTTTTTAGAAAAAAATCAGCCTTTTCTATTAAATAAGTTCTGCATCTAATTATTTTGATCTTGTTATATAAGCTTGTGATGATGTCATAGTTTGATGCATAATTATGCTTTCTCAAGGGGTTCTTTTGCTCCATAGCATTAGGGAAGATATCTCATTATCATGGAATGTCCCTTTTTTCTTCCTTTGTAGTCCTTGGATTTCAATTCTTAATACTATTACCTACATAGAAAGTCACTGAGTAGAAAGAATGGCATTTTTAACAGCATCTCACCTTCTCTGGGACTGTGAACACATCCATATATTAGGGAGAGACCTGTATGAAAAAAATTACATATGTCCCAGCTGTTGCCGTGTTGCTGAGGTCTTCTGGCATTGTAGGCTGTTGGGGGAGTTAAGCTATTTCACAGTAGTTTGAGAGGAACAATGGAGCTGAAAGTCTGGCTCATACCATTTAGAAAAAAAGAGCAATGCCTTTGAATATCTTTGGAGAGAGAAAGCTGAAAGGAATACTCTCAGTTTGTGATTTAAAACAGAAGGGAAATACGGGTAGGTGGAATTTAACATTGTGTGCTTAGGCAGAATTTAACCCTGTGTTAGTTTATGTGATCATTAATGTCCTTTGTTTGTAAAAAATCTCAGAGTATTTGGGGTAGGTTTTTGTAACGACCTAAGGGACAGAAGTTAAAAAACCGTGTAGGCAAACCTGGTAAGAGTGTTGTTTACCGTACCACCTGTATTTTTAAATGGTTGTGGTTCTGTGTGGCCTATCAGAATAAATAAGATGTATTATTCAGATGTGTTTTAACGTGAAGTTTTTGATGTTGCCCTTCTGAAAATACAGTTTGCAAAGACTGTAAGTGGTCTACGCACCCCTTTCTGAGATGGTAACATTTGAACACAGTCTTTGAGAGAGGTATTTTGAGCCTGCTTAGCCACCAGCACACATTAACATCAAGTTATCTTTACATACCTTGACATACACAGTATTCATAGCAAAATAACAATAACTATGAAAAACTCAATTTTCACAGAGATGCCAAATTTAATAAATACACTATGCAAATAATAATTTTTGTGCTGAAGCTCAGTACCAGACTTTTACAATCCTCTGTTTAAATTGACGTTTTAATAATTGAGGGGGGATGTAGGGGCATGTGTGGATGGTGTGTGCATGTATATATGTATAAGTGAGCAGCCTAACTTCCCAATTTGAATGAACTAAGCATGTTAAATTCCGTAGATAGCTATATTCACAAGATCTTGTGGATCAATTTATAATGACCTATTTAGTTTTAAATCTGGATGTGGGAACCATTCTGGAAATCATTAAGATAGCAAAGCCCTCATGTAATTTTGTGAAAAACGTAATCATAGAATTGTCAGGGTTGGAAGGGACCTTAAAGATCATCTAGTTCCAACCCCCTGCCATGGGCAGGGACACCTCCCACTAGAGCAGTTGCTCTGTGCTTTGCATGCAGAAGGTGTCTCATGACTTTGTGTATGACTTAAACCTGCTAATGTCTCTACTTTGTGGCATTGTATTTAGGATGAGGAGTACAGCAGCCCTCAGGAACTCCTTCCTGCAGGCTCTCCAAGGTCAAGGACAGGTCTTTAGATAACTTACAGACCATTTGATTACCTGCCTTCTGATGATAGAAAAAGGTCTTTTTCATTGCCTAGTTAGGGGGAACTTTGTTTACAGGCTTGAGGTGTCCATCTCCCACCATCATATGGTTTAAAATAAATTATAATTAATGGAGTGTGCTGGGAAAATATCTTTTCTGTGTGGAGTAGTGAAACAAAAGCAGTATCTTCTTCCTCTCTGAGTACCATAATGGTCTTTTTGGTTGTACAAATGATATTTTGGGGACTACAAACTATAGAAAAATGTCTGGTCAAAAATTTCAGTAAATCAGCAGCCCAAGAAGCTATATTTTGCTACTCTGAGTCACAGTTCCATCAGTTCTTTTGTAAGGATTGACTCCAGTATTTAACCATTTTAAAATTCAATTTTTAAATTAGACAATTGCAACAATATGGTTGTGAGTCCCCTTCTGCATGAAATGCTTCCAAGAGTGCAGCTGATTATCCTTGTTTATTGTTTCCTTTTTATTCCTGTGTTAACATATCCCCACAGTATTACAGGAAGGTAGTGATACAGTTTTTGGTTTTGTTCTGCTATCTGGATTGTAAAGACATTTTTAGGAAAAGTCTGGTTTTCTTGTTCTTTACATTCATCGGCATCCTCTGATAGCCTGCTATGAATCCGTTTTGATGTACTAATGACTGAAAAATTAACTTATCTCCATTTCTTTTAAGTAGCTTCAGGGAGTCTGATCTAAGCTGTCATTGTGTGCAATCTGTCTACTTTCAATTTGTTTCTCTTTTTGCTCATCTGGCATTATAGGAATTTAACAAAGTGTTTGTGAACACACACATACCTATATAAATATCTATGATATTATATTTATGTTAATGTTTTTACTGTGTGGCTTTACAAATACCAAGTTTATTTGAAGTTAAAGATTAATGACCTAATTAATCAATGTCTTACATTTACATACAGCATGCTGGAAATACATAATTTCAGGTGAAAACAAGGTTTTGGGGTTTTTTTTTCCTTATAGAGTGCAGACTTAGTAGAGGTATATGAGAGTTCTGTATTTGAAGAACCTTGCAGAACATCGCTGAAGTATTTGCATTAGATTTCAATACTGAACAAATGTAAAAAATTTGAAAGCTATGAAGAGGCATAACATCTTTGACCTTGACTGGAGTTTGGCCTTCTCTGTGGAGTGCAGGAATCAATTCTATAGGAAGAGTTTGCTCACTCTTACTATGTTGTCATTTTATTGCTAGCATTATTCTCCATTCAAATGGGGAGTCGTTCTTCAAATTAGTGCATGGTTACTACAACAGGACTGATTGAAAGCAGCTAAAGGGGTGAATACGTACCCTTTAAATTGTGCTGTTTTGCCATTCTTTCTGTTCTTCATTCTTATACCTTCCTCACTTTCCAAATAGGAAATGTACCTAGCCAAGCATGCAGGCATGCACAACTATCTCTGAATATTCCAAACTGGAAGTGAAACTTGCATGTAGTAGGTTGTATAACTGCAAGTTTATAAAATGTACATAAAATCCTGTACTAATTTCTATGTCATTTTTGGGATGTACCAATTTAATTGTTATTTGGAGCCTGTTTTAAAGGCTCGTATTTGTTCCAGAGTGTTTGGTATCTGTCATAAGTTGAATTTAGAGACACAGAATTGTAAGGAAATTGTACTCGTAAACATGATTTTGAAGTGTTAATATTTTTATGAAATAGAAATGTTTGTACTATATTTGTGGTACTTTGTGGCTTCTGTGTTTTCTGCGGTCTGTGTTTTTAACCTCCTAAATCTCATTATATGACAGATGAAGATAATTAGCATTTTAAAATACTATTTTCCTTAGAAGAAATTAGCACAGCTGAGGTCAAGGGACGTTCGTAGGAATCTTATATGTCTGCAAACATAACCTGTTCCACTGAGTACTACTAAGAAACTTCTTTCTTTGTGGCATGTTAGGATTTCTTCTGCTGACAAGTGACTATGTTACCAATTATGTATTCCATAATGACATCTTAAAGTTTTTTTAAAGCTTAGTGATTAAATCACATTTTCTTCTATGAAAATTGTAAGATCAAATTTTAATGCTTGCATTTAACTCAACATTCTTCTATTCTCATCTTTTAAATTGAATCAATACTTAAGGTATCATTTTTCTTGAATTGCCTTTCTGCATACAGAATTCTTTTTGAAATCTGTGAAGACGGTAGGTGAAAAAGGAAGACAAAAGACCATTGCTCTTTTCATCAGTTTTTGAAGCTTTAAAAGACATTTTAAAACACTGCCAGTTTGACATATATTTGATATGTGTATATACATCTGAGAACTGAAATATTTAACTCTGCTGTTCATTTATTCCTTTCTTCAGAAACCACACAGCATTTGGGAGATTTGGTACTACTTATCTATTTTTCAGGCAATCTGGTTACTATTCATCTGTATTCAGAGTGTTCCAAATACCTGATCCTCTTCATAGCTGATACAGCACTTCTGTGAACTGACAGGCCAATCACAGGAATCAATTGCACTTGAGCCTTACTGTACTTTGACAGTTTGTCCCTTCATAACAAATAGTACATTTGCTAAGTACAAACCAGCACTCTTTTGGTAATACATACATGTATACATAAATTGACCTTCCAGTATCAATTTGCATATCTAGTATGCGGAGTTTGCAGTGACCACAGGTAAAAGAAAGTGTACATGCTCGTGTTACATATATTGAATTCACTGTTTATTTATATTAATTCAACACTGTGTTTCTTTGTCCTTAATAGGATTGTGGTGGAGGTAAGAACTATACATAAGTGTGGCGGCTTGACCTGGGCCAGCTGCCAGACCTCCACACAGTCACTCTCTTACTCTTGCTTCTCAACAGGACAAGGCGAAAAGATAAGAGGAAAATTTTTGTGAGTCAAGACAAAGATGGGGAGATCTGTTACCACTTACCAGCACTGGCAAAACAGGCTCAACTTGATGAAAATTAATTTATTGCCAGTTAAAAGTAGAGTAGGATAGTGACAAACAAAGACAAAGCCTAAAACACCTTGCCTGCACCCCTTCTTCCCAGGCTCAATATCTCTCTTTTATTCCCAATTCCTCTATCTTCTTCTGTATGGGTGGCACAGCGAATATGTGAATGAGAGCCTGTTCATGACATTTCCTCTTGGCCACTCCTTTTTCCTCACACTGAGGAGGACCCCTGCTCTAATGTGGGTCCTCTGCATGGTCTGCAGCCATTCAGGCTAAACGTGCTCTGGCATGGGTCCTCCATGGGTATTAGTTCTCGTAAGGATAATCTGCTTCAGTGTGGGCTCTCTGCAGGTGGCAGTTCCTCCAGGAAAGATCCACCCTGCTCTGGCATGGGGTTGTCCATGGGCTACAGCACAGGTATCTGCTCCAGTGTGGTCCTCTCCATGAGCTTCAGGGAAATGCTTCCTTCACCTGATCCTCTCCACAAGCTGCAAGGAAATCTGTGACAGTGCCTACAGTACTTCCTGACACTGTTTTGTCTCTAACCTTAGCATTTCCAGGGTAGTTTCTCACACTTTTATTCCCTCACTCCTCACTGCCTGGGCAGTATTTTGCCCTTTCTTAAATACGCTTTCACAGAAGCACCACTAGCTTCACAGATGAGCTCCTTTATGTCCTGCAGTAGGTCCATTGCAGAGCAGCCCCTTCCTGACATCTTCACACAGACACCACCCCTTGTGGCCCCCTGCCCCCAGTATCAAAACCTTGTCACCTGCACCCAAGACAGTAAGAAGCAGGGAAAGAACATAAAGGGACGAAAAATAGGTCCACAAATAAGTGATCTGCTAGAGAGTAGCTCCATGGAGAAGGACCTTGGAGTTGTGATCGACAGCAAGTTATCCGTGGGACAACAATGTGTCCTTGTGGCCAAGAAGGCCCATGGTATCCTGGGATGCATAAAGAAGAGTGTGTCCAGCAGATTGAGGAAGGTTCTCCTCCCCCTCTACTGTGCCCTAGTGAGTCCTCACCTTGAGTATTGTGTTCAGTTCTGGGCTCCCCAGTTCAAGAGAGACAGGGATCTACTTGAGAGAGTGCAACAGGGGCTATGAGGATGCTTAAGGGGCTGGAAACCTGCCTGATGAGGAAAGGCTGAGAGACCTGGGGCTTCTTAGTCTGAAGAGGAGAAGACTGAGAGGGGATCTAATTAATGTCTATAAATACATAAAGGCTGGGCATCAAGAAAGCAGGAACAACCTCTTTTTGCTTGTGGATTGTGCTAGGATGAGGGGCAATGGATTCAAGCCAGAGCACAGGAAGTTCCACTTTGAGGAAGAATTTTTTTAATGTAAGGGTTTACAGAGCACTGGAACAGACTCCCCAGAGAGGTTGTGGAGTCTCCTTCTCTGGAGACTTTCAAGACCTGTCTGGATGCATTTCTGAGTGATCTGCCCTAGTTTTGGCCCTACTCTGGTAGTAGAATTGGACTCAATAATTCTCAGAGGTGCCTTCCAACCCTTAACATTCTGTGATTCTGTGAAATACAGAAATGTGTTTTGGTTTATTTCTTATTATGGTTAAATTCTATAGTTCTTTTAGTATCAGTTCAATAAAGTTAATTCATGATTATTGTTTTTGTAAACAAATGAGTGGAGCAATTTTCTGAAAGAAAAACTGAATGTATTAGGAGAACAACACAGAATGTGTTTTCAACCTCTAAAAAATACATACAGAGAGATCAGGCTTGTATTTTTAACTCTTGAAAAATGGAAAGTGTCAAAGAGCAATGCAGATTGAGTAATTGGTTTTTTTGTCTGTGTATACGGTGTGTTATGTGCGGAAAATACCCTTCTTACATTAAGGAATGTGTTCTTTCTCTGGTTTTCCTTCTCACCCATGATGTTTGAATAATTTTTTAAATCCTGCAAAAGTATTTTTATTTCCTCTTACCTATTTACTGAACAGCCTTGTTTAGGTTCGGACTATAGTTGAAGTGATGACAAGGTCTTCTGTTACTCAGATTGTATCTTCTTTGTTGTAATGGGTTATGTTCCTTTCTGAAAAGTTACCTTTTTGCGACTTCTTGCATACGGCTACTCTCTGCTAGTAACAAATACTGGTTAAGTATTTATCTAGTAAATCATCAGAAACATCATTTACTAAACAGTGTGAAATGTTTCAGTACCTTTGTCCTGGGTGGCAAACTGAAGGCATTGACTGGACAAGAACCAAGATGTGAATTAAATTTTCAGCTACTAGTAGACATCACCAGCCTGCCTTAGTGACTCTGATATTTGCTTGCCTTTGCTTTTCAGATTTTGACCATGAGATACATTTTGAGTCTTTGTGCAGTTTCTGATGTAGTTTTGCATCCTACATTGATCTGTATTGATGCCTGAAGATTGAGGAAAGCTTGCACAGTTCTACAAAAGCTATAATATCACCCTGGCTGAAGCATGATTATGCTCTAGGGCTGGCTTAGCATTATGTCTTAGGAAGTATTTTCAATTTGTATTATGACATCCATTCTGAAAACACTTAAATTTTTCTCAATTTTATGAACTTAGAGTAAGCACTTGATTTTGAAGGGGCAGTGCTTAATTGGTCCAGGGTTTTGTTCTATCAGAAATGACAAAGAAATCATGAAGAATTCTTAGTATATGAAAATTCAGTTTCATGTACAGTTTTTAAAATAGTGCATGAAAAAATTATTTTTGTCTTAACCAGAGTTATGTTTCACTGCATAGTGATGTAGTAATATCATTTTCTGAGATGGCGTATTTATTTTCTTTTTAGTGGTCATTATCAGCTCTGAAAACTGTGATATTTTAAAATGGAATTGTAACAAGGTTTGTTAATGATGTACTAAAGTTAACCTTATATTTTATTATTTCAGTTGTTCATGGTGGACAATGGAGCAGATGACTGGAGAATAGCCATGACTTATGAGCGTATTTTCTTTATCTGCTTGGAAATACTGGTGTGTGCTATACATCCCATACCTGGGAACTATACATTCACATGGACAGCCCGGCTCGCCTTTTCTTACACTCCATCCACAACAACAGCTGATGTGGATATTATTTTATCTATACCAATGTTCTTAAGACTGTATCTTATTGCCAGAGTTATGCTTTTGCATAGCAAACTTTTCACTGATGCCTCATCTAGAAGCATTGGAGCATTAAATAAGATAAACTTCAATACCCGTTTTGTTATGAAGACTCTAATGACAATATGTCCAGGAACTGTACTGTTGGTTTTTAGTATCTCATTATGGATAATTGCTGCATGGACTGTCCGAGCTTGTGAAAGGTAAGGTTGTTTGTTTGTTTAATTTTTTCTGTCTGTCTTTCTGTTTTTCTCTCTTGTTTTGCCTCTTCAGTTCTGGATTATGGGGACCTAAATATCTAATGGAATGGAGCATCCAGGTCCTTGATATTTTGAATGTTGGTTGGGTTGTATTCTGTGTCACAGATTGCCAGGAATGCTTTCCCTTTTATTCTGAAGGACTTCTGCAGAGAGGTTTGTGCCCTGCTGTTTGTTGTAGCATTGCTATTTTTGATATAACTTTAGGTATGTTTGCTATAACACAGTGGACATATACCATAAAATATCTTAAAGACTAGTTGTAGGTATTCTGCATAGATATCACCTTTATTTTATTTGTTTTGTAAGTTAAATTTATTGGGGATAAGGTAGATAATATTGCCATGTAAAATTCCAATGGAAAAAAAATTCATGTATTTTTTCAATTTGAGAGTTACTGTGATGAGGGAAAAAAAAAAAAAAAAGAATATTATTATTGAGGAGTTGGCAATGTTAAAAAAAAAGGAGAAAAAGGAGAATAATTGCAGTAATGTAACTGGTTTTCCCTTACTGAAAAGTCAAGAAAAATGCATTTGAGAGACAGATTTTCATTAATTTCAGTTAGTTTTCCTACTTTTCCCAAAGACTAATCATGTAAGAATGTTCTGAAAATGCCTTGTTAACAGTGAAATATTATACTTCGAAAATATTCCCCATAGTATGAGCAGATGGAGCACTCTAGATATTGACTCAGTCTTTAATAGCTGTATTTTGATAAGCACGTTCTCATTTCAGATGTAAGTGACTTCTACAAAGCCTCTTCTCTGTTCATGTTCTTCACCTCTGTTTCCACCAGTTTTCTTTCAACAGAATTACTGCTTAGGAATTCCTGAGTGTCTTCATAGGCATTTCCCAAACTGACATTTGTAAAGTGGTTCTGAATAACTTCCAACATTCACCGCTGACACTGTTTTACATATAACTGGTTAATGATCTGTATCATTGTTACTATTAATTTAAAGTAGCATTAAATAGTCATTGAGTTACTAACTTTTTAATAGATGCACATTCAAAATAAGCTTATAAAACTCGAGCTTCTCACGGTCATAATTACTGAAAAATATTAACTACTCTCTGATACACATTTGTGAAACAGAAGTTAGTACAAAGGTGTCAAGGAAAAGAATATACAGTGTATAAGTAATGCTATAGTTATGCTATAGTTAAAAGTAACAAAGACTACCTCACACATTTTTTCAGTCAGGGAGAGTGAAGACAACACTGTCACAAAGTATTTTAAAATACATTTCTGTAGTTCGCTCTTAAGTTGATTCCCACCCCTCCCCCCCCCCCAGTTTTAACAGGAGGGAATCTTTATTTTGTTGGAATAGATAATTTTACATACACAAGATCATCCTGAAAATAAATGTTATCATTAGGAGGAGTATTCACTGCTTGACAGTATACATGAAACCCTAATTAATTTTGATATATTTAGCAGAAATTAGGAATTAGTCAGTAGTCTGGTGGCTTTATTTTGGTGAGAAGAGATTTACATGAATGAAATTTTATGGTGTTAAATGGTTGTCTATCACCATGCCTTTTAATTTATGTTATATGATAGTTTTACATAAAGCTTTGCACTAGTGGTTTTGGTATTTCTTTAGTGTACTAAATCAGTTAGCTGGCCAAATAGGAAGAAGATGATGGTGGTAAGATTTAATAGGTTAAATTATTAAAATTTCATAATAGTGATGAAACATTCTCATGCTATTTCATGTCCTTGGTGACGGGGCAGTAGGCAGTGTCATTACTGTGTAGTTTTGTGTGCTCAGCAAAACCTATTGCTGCTGAATGACAGACTGATTTTGAGACTGTTGTTCTGTTCAAAGTCAGATAGTTATCATTGAAGGCTGTCCTGGGAATAGGAAGGGAGATTGGGAAGCACCACATTTCAGAGCAAGGAAGGTAACATGAAAGATCATTACTCATCTCTGAGGAAAACCTTGTAGAACAGGTTATGAGTTGGGGCAGGTGAGTTGGCCATCTGAATAAAGGCTTCACTGCTTTAATGGTCATCTGACTGATCACACTGAACTAAGGCAGGACACAGGTCTTTCTCAGTGTCTTAATGTCTATATTGTTGGCTCTTAGAATGCTAATTATAGCAAGTGACTCTTTGGGTTGGGGTTGGTGATTGATGTATTTTCCAGGATTGCAGTTAAGTTCGTCCATGAGGGCAGAATGTGGTACAGATGATGATGGTGTATAGCCAGCTGAGTGTAAATGGGTTGCTAGGGGTGCAGAGCAGTCTGTCCAAGGGAGTTGGGCAGGATAAGGTGGGGAAAGCACAGAAACCCTTGCTTTTTTATTGCCTATGTTTTTATGTTTGTTTTGAGGGGAACACTTACATTACATAGGTTTTATTATCTGCCTTTTCACTGCCAGTGTCAGTATATTACTGTCTGTCATTTGTGGGCTTCAGAATGAAAATCCAAATTTTTTATTAGGTCTATCTCAACAGATGTTTGTGTTTTATAACGTCTCTGAGGTATGTGATCTAGAAAACTTACAAATATGTTACTTTCATATATGAATTATGAGCCCTGTAAGCAGCTTATTTTTTGTAGTCTCCCGTACTGATCTTGTCACTGATATAGCTCTGTGCATGGTCATCAGTTGCTTATAGCAGTTGAAATAGAAGTAGTATCTCAAAGGAAGCCATTAGTATGTGTAGCATTATGTCACTGAAAAGCCTGACAAATTTGCTTTGCTTTTCTGGAGAAGACCTGTCTATGCTGTGAGAAGTGTGCTACTTTCTTAGGTTATGTAGAAGGTAGCTGCTCTTGTTGATCTGTTTGATTTATTTTGTCTATTTATTTTTTTTTCTGTGCAAAGGAAGACAGAACTTTGCCTAGTGAATGCACACATGGCTGTAGCATGCACATGTATCAGGGCAACATGAGTGACGTGTGCCCACGTTACACTGTTGTACAGACCAGTTCATATCGCATGTGAATTACTGTGAATTTGCATCAGCAGAACGGAGAACAGAAGTGGATTTTCTGCTTCCCCAGAGGACACGTTTTTGGCAACATTTTTGGTTCTGTTTGTACCTCTGACTTCTTGCAATGAAGTCAGCTCAGATGGAGCAGTTTGTCTAGTCATCATTTTTCAGCTTCTGTTCTGTATTCTTTCCTTGCTTTAACAAAACCAGAAACAATCAAACAAAAACCACATAAACCCTCATCTTTGTGTGAAGGTGAAATCTTTTTCTGCTCTCTGCTCCTTCTTGTTTTCTACAAATACATAGATATCTGTCATAATTCTTGGAAATGTAATGCCTTCACAAAGCTGCCAGTAAGCAGCTCACACATGACAACTGCTAGGCAGATGTTAAGGATTCATTTGGTACAAGCAGGTGGATGCACTGAGAATTTACTTTGTAATTCATGCAGGAAAAATATGTTTCTTATCTATCTAATTTCCTTGCAGTGTGTGTTTTATCTTCCCTGGTTGACTTGAGGACCTTATCTGAGGTTGTACACTGCAGGTATAATCCCAAGGCTACACTCTGCTGGAAGTTGCTGTTAGCAGTCTCTGCAGTGCCTTTGTGAAGATTCTTGCTAGTAGTTTAAAAAGAAAACAAACCAAATTTGGGTATTTAATTTTAAATTTGTTTTTAGCCCCAAAAGCTCAGAAGCAGGGACGTATCACTTTTGCTTTGTCTAGTTACTGTCAACAGAACAAATAATGATTATGTATTGACAGCACTGGCTGTTTATTGCAGTCCCTTACCTTCTCTTGGATCATTGAAACTAAAATGGGCTATTTGCAGTCAGGTGGCAAATGTTAATTGTGACATATTCAACAAAATGGTGATCAAAGATGCTCTATCATCATCTGACTTGAATTTGTACTATGAAAGAATGATTGCCTTCTGGTCTTAATTCCTGGTTTTCCAGAATGAGTAGATTGTTATGTTACTCTTTTGTAATATTTACATCTCAAAGCAATAACTAAACCCAGATGTAACAGGTTGCATTTTCATTACAAACATTACTAATGGACATCAGATATATTGTTTTATCAAACAATGAATGCAACAAGGGAGTCTGTTGCAGAAATACTTCAGTGTATGTCTGACATACATAACCCAGGTCCAAAAAAGAACTATTGATCCATATAAAAAAAATTGGTCTGCTAGGTGTATCTAGGAGGATTAATAGCTAAATGATGGGTTTTTCAGCTGCTTAAAGACAAAAGAGTTTGTGAACATTTTGTGGAGGAAGCAGAAACACTTTTATTGTAATGCGTGTAAAGTCTTACCACTATTCTTTTAAATTCATGTTTCCCCTCCATTTAGAGTAATGCTATTTGTGTATTCTCAGCAAAAGAATTTTGGGAATTGAAGTACAAACATGTTTTTCAGTTTGTTTAGATTTATAGAATTAGCCATATAGCTATGGAAAAAACCAGTTATTGGTGCAGTAACTCAGTGGATTTAGTCATCCCTTCACAAAAATTTATCAAACCAAGATACATCAGTGTTTCTCTAGTCAAAAAGTAGCAGACTCAGTGTGGTGGTTTGACCTTGGCTGGATGCCACTAGCCCACCAAGCCACCCTATCACTTCCCCCCCCACCCCCTCCTCAGATGGACCAGAGGTAAGAAAATAAGATGAAACTCGTGGGCTAAACAAAAGCAGTTTAATGAAAAAGCAAAGCAATTCTGCACGTGGAAGCAAAAGAAAACAAAGATTTAATCTCTGGTTCCCATTAGCAGGAGATGTCTGGCCCTTGCTTGGGAAGCAGGGTGCCAAACATGTAGCGGATGCTCCGGAGGACAAGCTGATGCCGATAACTCCAGCTCAGTCAGACCCAGGACACCCAGCTTGGAGGATGGGTGTGTAAAAGGCAAAAAGTTAAAAAAACAAGCACAAAAAGATCTCCTTGCTTACTTAAAAAAGATCTTATATCTGTTTTTCAGGGTCACCTAAGTAGAGCAGAAAACCTTTTTTTTAGGTTAAATTCTCTTTTATTTACAAAGGATTTAATACATACAATAGTTGTATGAGAATAGAATGACATGCAAAAGTTCAGGCACAGTTCCAAGGTCTCACAGGAATGCTCACCAAAGTGAAAAAGTATTTCTCTAAATGCACAAGTCTGCCGAGAATGTGGGTAGAAAGCACTACTCACCTGCTTTCAAGGACAATATGAGATTTGATTTTTGTTGAGTTTTTTTTGGGTTTTTTTTTCCTTCAATTAATCTTGAGTCTGTAAAACACAATTCAAGGAACGATCTTTCTTCTACTCAGTGAGAATGGCTGTACACACTCCAGAGTCTTTCAGATAAGAAAGCAATTTATGGAAATTTTTTTAGAATTATTTCATTACTGGATCCAAAGATATATTCTCTGGTCCTTGCATTTTTAAGTGCAGTACTTTATCTTTTTCCTCCCCATTTTAACCAAGACCTTAAAGTATTCAGAATATTTTGCTTCAAAGAGAGTCAAAACTATTTGCCGCAAAACCAGTCCTTAGAAAATATGATCATACTGAAACACAAATTAATTTCTTATCCTTTCAAAATGCAATTTGCTGCCCTGGTATCTTAAGATACAAAAATGTGCCCTGAAATGGGGATTTAGTCTTTGCTACCATTTTTCTTTTACTTTTTGATCTAGATATCAGGCCACAGTGATGAGTTGGATCATGGTTGGCACTTCAGTGCTAATAAATGGGCAATACGCTGACTGAAGCCTGACCTTAGACATTAAAGAATTCCTTTTGTTTGGAATTACAGTTGAATCCTAAAAATTTAAGTCTGTAAGGTCAATTACACTACCGGTAAAGATTTTGTTTTTATTCCTTCAGTATATCTCAGTTATGTAGACAAGCCCACAGTCCTTACGGAAACGTACACAATGCCACAATCCCTATGGAAACATTTGATATGTAACCCTGCAAAATTGAACAGGAATTACTTAATGCCCTAATTTTGTGTTATGCTGAAGACCAGTGCCCAGTGCGTGGAAAGGTCCCTTCACCAGGGAGTGTGTGTTCTAAGATGTGCAGTGCTCACTAACAGTGAATTTGGAGTTAGGGCTGTGATACGTGACTTTCATTCTTAATCTTTTAACTGTGCAAGTGTTGTTGTGTGTTATTGCCTACACTCCTGCTTCCAAAACCATTGATATTATACTAATTCAGACCTTGCAGGCTGATCAATCAAGAACATTCCTGAATTAGAAAACAGAACATAAATCTGCTTGCAATTATTTTTCTCTAAACCAGAGTTATAACAAATAATTCTTTTTAAGCCTTGGTCTGTGTTAAATAAAACCCACTGGCAAAATTCCTGCGGGTTTTCACAAGAGTAGTTCACTGAATTTATGTCTATTAATGGAAAACCCAAGTTGTCAGTGCAATGTGAACTGGGCAAGTGTCTCAGATTATTTAAGTTGCAAGTTTCAGGGTCATGGCCTGTCTTTGTATTTGTGCACTGCTTAGCACAGTGGTATCGAAGAATAACGTTTATATATATATATCATATTGCAGTACTAATAAATGTAGTAATTTCTAGTGAGGGGAAAAGGGAACACTTCTAAGAACTGATGGTGTTCAGTAGATGAATACCTTTATTTGTTGGTATAACAGTTGTAAGACAAACTGTTCACTTTTGATTGATGCTGGCTGTGCTGACAGCTGGTGCTGAGATCACTGCCCAGGCAGGAGTAATGCCTCGTGTGCATTATGCTGCAAGCATACCTCGGGTTGAGTTGGAATGGCCTAGCACTGAACTGGAGTCTCTGTGTTATACTTTCATTTATGCCATCTGTGTCACAGTGCTTAAATATTATCTTCTGAAGCCAAGCTTGAGAGCAAAAGAGACCAATCTCTGATCACTGGAAAGGTGCAATGAATCATGGAATTTTTCTGTCTGGGAGAGACGTCTCCTTCAAGCTCATCAAGTGCAACTGTTTACCCAGCACTGCCAGGTCACCACTAAACCATGTCCCTAAGCACCACAGGGAGGGTAAAAAATATGGCAAATGTGCCAGAGTAGCTGCTACACGAATAGGGTAAGAGCAGAAACAGCAATAGATAGTCTCATTGCTATGGGGCTACAGCCTGCTTTGGAACGTGATGCAAAATCGGTGTAAGTCGATGTACTTGCATTGAATTCAAGGCAAAGGATGGATTTAAAATGATTGCATCCTGACTGTGTAATCATGCAAATCATGCCAAGTTGTTGGGATGACCCTTGGGTACAAACTTAACTATCAGTTGTAAGGAATTGTGTACAGGTCTGAAAATAGGTTTTTGCAATTTTAATTTAAAAATCTCCAACGACTGTTACTGGCATTGGTGTGCATGGAAAGCAATGTTGTCATCACCTCAGAATACCTGTCTCAGTGCACATTGTTGTGCGAGAGAAACAGAAATGGAGAAGGATGTCTGGCAATAAATTCAAATAAAAGAGCTGTTTTGGTGGGGGGTTTTTTGTTGTTTTCAAAAGATTTATTTATTCCATTGCTTCACTGAGTATTTACAAATAACTTGAACTTGCAAAAGACCACTTGTAGGGTGAAAATAGCTGTAAAAAACAGTATATGCTGTCTTTGAAACAATAAAACAATGCATAAGAAATGATAGAATGACTGAAGGTGTAACTGTGGAGCAGGAGGTTTTTATTAATACTAATGCTAATGTAGTCTTCTGTGATAAGCATGATCATCTAGAAGTGTAAACAAATGATTCACTTAGTATAAACTGATTGGGATTCACATTTTGGGCATTCCAGGACTGCAAGTTTATGTCCCAGTTCTAGGAGTGCAATGATATATTGTTCACTAGTGCTTATTTTGTTATGATGACATAATAAAGCAGGCTGTGATCGTGTTAAAAGAGTATTCTTAGTAATCATAGGCTTCAGTAGATACAAATGTACTTACATAGCATTTGTTTTGTCATATTGGACAGGCTACATTAAAAGTATTTTCAGCTGTAGGCAGCTTTGGAGTACAAAGCAGAAGGGATTAAAAAACATAGGAGCAGAGAACAAATGAACATATTTTGATAATCAGGATTTTGTATAAGATTAGGATGCTAAAATCTATCTTCTCCAGAGCCATCTCTGCAGTCCAGGGGTTTTCACTTACTACAGCTATGCTTTAATTTCCTTGCCTATAACACTGTGACCCGTTTTGGGACAGATTATTTGGGCATCTGCAGCAGGTGCAGAGATTCTGCAAACAGGGTATGCACAACTTTAAAGTGCAAAGAAATTATTACTTACTAATGCATCTGAAAGCTAGATGGGATTTAGTGAACTACTAGATTAAACATTAGGGCTCTCACCATGCCAGTGAGGCACCAAAAGAGCCTTTTCTGGCCAGACAGGCATGAGCTATGTGGTGAAAGTCTGGCCTCCACAGCTCCCAGGGACAGTCCTTTGTGCTCCTGTGGTGACAGCTCTTGCTTCACTGCTTGCAATGATGGATGGATGGATGATCCTCCTTGGCCTCAGCCAGACCAACCAGCATGGCTGCCCTGGTTTTGTTTTGTTTTTTGGGGTTTTTTTCCCCTTTAGGACTTTATACCTTTCCACACTGTTATTTTACCTTTTGAATTCTTCGGCTACTAATCATCCCTCTCAAGCAGAGGGGGTGTAATTCCTTCTAGTCAGAGTGAAATTGACCCAAGGAACTTCTACCTTACATATATCCATTTTGGAACACATTCTTCATTTATAGAAAATTAAACAATTGCATCTTGCTGCTTGAGCAGTGTATCTGAACTTCCATTTTATTTCATGCTTGTATGAAATAAAACACTAGTTTAACACTAAACACTAGTTTAGTGTTTCTTTCTTGAGATCAGTAGTAGACCAACAAAGATAGAAAGGACACAATTTCAAAGTAGTATGCTTTCAGTCAACAGTAGAGCACACAGTTAAGTAGAGATGTGACTGAAAAATCTTCAAAAGTTTGTGGCTCGGTTGTCAAAACCTGTTCAAGCTGTGACCGGGTGATCTGATTCTCTTACAATCTAAGGCATCTTAAGCTGTGAAAATCTATTTTCTAGAATGGGTACTGATTGAGTAACTGGTGCTAAATTATCTAGGAGTTAACAGTTCTGTGATATGGAAGTGTCATTTTTTATAAGACTTAAGCTAGTGCCTAATTATCTCCCTTTAAGATTTTTTCTCACAAACATAGGAGATAATTATTTAAAAAAACACAGCAGAATTAGCTTGTCTTTACTTGCAAAAAGGCCTATGAGCCTGTAATGCTTTTCTGCCCTTAGTTTGCTGCATATTATCTGTCTCATGCTGTATGGACATTTACTAAATGAAATAAGAAGTCAAAAAACATTGTTTGCCTAGATGACAGTGTAAGTGTTAAACAGAAGAATCTGATGTAAAAGAAAAAATATTTTAGGTTTGTGCTGAGTGAGAGAAGGATTTTGGCTGAATGCATTTTCCTTTTTGGGGTTGTTTTCTACTGTTGCCACCTCTTTAGGAGGTATGAGATAGATATAGGACATGAGGTCTAAAAAGGAGAAGCTGCTCCCTCAGTCCAGTTCTGGAAAAGAGTATGGAAGAGTGTGGAAGGTATTTTGTTTAATAAGAAGTTATGGCAGAAGTGTCAATGGCTTTGTTTTGTAATCATTATTTGGCTATGGTACATCTGAGGGCAAAACTTAAACATGGTTTTATAAGACACTGCACACCAACAGTTGGGTGGTGATAGGAGACTGGAGTTTGGTGCAGGTGCTGTTTCACGCTTGCTTCTGGTAGTTAAAGCAGGATGACACTCATCTTTGTCTATTTTGGCCATTGCGTTCTTTACTGTTCCTGAATGACCTATATTTGTCAGTCGTGTAGACACTTAGTTTAATTGGCTTGGCCTGAGAATTGCCCAGAATGTTTTCCATTTCAAGCTTGATGTCAGTTAAGAGGCTGGACTGCGTATTTCTGGGCATGTAATAGCATATGTGGGAAACTATCTTGCAAATTATTTAAGTAATAGTCTTCTAATAAAAACAATTTATCTCTTCATTGGGTTTCAGAAAGAACACACATGGTCTTCTAGTTCCTTGAGTTAAAGGTGTTCTTGTGTTATTTTATACATTAAAGAATGCAGTAGGTGTAACCTGCAAAGCTTCCCACAATCTGAAATCACAGAGATACAACACTGCCTGAAATTGAGATTTCACATCAAGTATTCATGCCCAAATGTCTTTTCCTTTTGACTTTGTGTTTAATCATTCATCTTTTCAGAAAATCATCATACACCTTCAGACTAATGAGCTTCTAAAATTGTAACCTCGACTATTTAAATTTTGGTGTTAAATTGCAGTCTTTCACGGTAGATTCTTTCCAAGGTATTCAGAAGCAAATTATATGTTACATTTAGTTAATTTACCACCAAAGACATTTGCCAGCTCTCAGTAATACTTGCAATATTCATTTTCTTCCTCCTCCAAGCCTACCAGCATTTAACAAAAGTAGTGCATGATAATTCTTGATAATACTGATTTTAAAGTGGTATTTGCTCTGATAGTTGGATTTTCCTGCAAGCAGATCACATCAGTTACCTTCCTTGTTCTTTGTGTGCTGGGAGGCAGAAGACCTGCTGACGCAATCAGTGTACCACAGCAGGACACTGTTGTCCTTCAGTGATTATATTTTTTATGGCAATGAGTATGATTTTTCTTGATTTTTGGAAAATGAAATCTAGCACAGATTTCAATAGGATCAACCCTAGTGCTCTGCTGTTATTCATGTAACCAGCAGTAGTATTCCTGATAGTATAGAAAATTTAATTGTTTCAGTATACCAGAAAAAGTATGCTAAATGTATGAATTATTTTATAAATTCTCAAAAACATTTAAAAGTGGAAATTTTTAGTGGAAAATGTTATTATTTAATGATATAGAAGATGTTTCTGTTTGTTAAAGCATGGAATAGAGAATTCATCCTACAGTTCTGTTGTGACCTTGAAGAAGGTCACTGAAGCTCTTTTTGTCTATTCCATGCAGAGAATTATGTTTAGTGTAATTGTTTGGAGTGGTGTCCTTATACCGATAATGAAAAGGTTTGAATTTACCCAGAAATAAGTCCTATTAAACCGTGATTGAAGTGCTAATGCTTTTATATTGTTTAAAATTATTTTACAGATAGACATGCAATCTAGCAATATCCATTGTGAGGAATAAGAGGTGGGATGTGATAACAGAAGAAATGATGGTAGTTCTTTATGCTTACATTTTGCTTCTTCACACTTTGAGTAAAGATACTCAGAAAAGAGAGACTGTGAAGGTCTATGTTGGTGTACGAGGCTGTGTGGCTGTACTGCAGCTCCGCACCTACTTCTCTTCAGTTACAGCTCCTGAACCTAAAGGAGAAATAGACTGAAGCTGGGTGGCATGAAAAAGCAAGATTGTAGATCTCATGTGTTTTCCAGGGATTTTTCATCTATAAAGTTGCAAGTCTTTGTCCTCTTTGCCTTTAGAGGATTTATGACTAAATTTCTTGACCTCAAAATTTTCAACTTATAGAAACAGAAGATTTGTTTCTTTTAAAGATGAAATATAATTGTAATTTAGTCACACCTTTTATTGAGTTTTATAAAAGGTAACAGTCAAATGTAAAGGTAACAATCAAATGTAGTTGAACTCTTATAGGAAATTGTGCAGTCTGTGTTAAATATATCTTATTTATAAATTTTTGTATTGACTATTTTGAGGCTGCAGAAAAAAAAAAAAAAATTAGGAATAAAGTAGTCCCAACTCCACTAGAATGAGACACAGCTCTGGTTCAGTGTCTAATCCTCCTCTTTCTCTCCCAAACCAAACATCTTCTGAGTATCTCTGACTTGTTATTCTTTAATGTTGTGGACTTTTGCTCATGGAATAAGGTGTCTTTGACCTGTAAGATGGTGGTCATTACTTGTTTAAAATAAGGCGAAGCACACCCTTTTTGTTATCACTTTTTGTTATCCTTGGTGATTCTTTCAAGTTATAATCTCAGATACTATTTATGGAGCAGGACACCTGAAAATGTAAGATAGTAGAAAAGCTGTAGCTCTGCAGTCACATTGAATCTCTACAAATGTCTGTGGTTTTGTTGCGTTTTTGTTCCAATTGGATTCAGTTCTTGTTTTATATATATAGTCTTGCAGAAGGCCATTTCTGCCAAGCTCTGAAAGGAGGTGGATTAATAGTTCTCTAAGAGCAGCATTCTTCTCACTAGAACTACCTGCTAGTGCATATGCATTTCCCTGTGTTTGTTGCATCAATGAACTCATCTTGTTTCTAGTGCTAAGAGAATACTGTAAATTAGAGTTCAAGTTTGTTTAACATTTCATCTTCCTGCTCATACTCTTTGTTGCAACTTAATGCTAATTATATTGACAGCCTTTATGAACCATTTTATGGTCTGAAAAAAAAATAATTAGTAACAGCTGAAATTAAATTTAGTTTTCATATTAAGCCAGTATAGTTACAGACAGCATGCCCAAATTCACATGTTCCCCTCCTCTACATCCTTAGTTGACACGACCCCTGATTCTATGCTTGCCTGCCTAAATCATAACCAAAGAGTTGAGTTTAAGAATAAAAGTCATAGATACCTCACACATCTGCTGTATGATTTACACAGAAATTACCAAAAGAACAATCAGAAGCCATAAGATAATTTCTGTTTTATTAAAGCATTTATCCAACATGTTCAACATGTAGACTGCAAGACACATGCTGTATGTGTAGATAGTGCAAAAGGTAAGTTCAGTTGCCACGTCTTCCAGACTTCTCCCCTCCAGTACAACACAGATTGACAATATGTAACTGCTCTTCCTTGCTGAAAATGTCACCTTCTTGAGTTCCTTCAGAGCATAGGATTTTTTCCTATTTTCAGAGCTTCACTGAAGTCAAGAGAAACAAAAAGTCCGAAAATCTTGAAAGAAAGCCAAGATATCGGGCAGCAAAATGGTCTTGGTAAAAAGAACATAGGAGTAGAAAGAACCCTCTCATGTCCATGGTCTTTAGAGAAAATACTGAAAAATAATTTTTTCTTCTTTTCTTTTTCTGGTAAATGGTTGTCATTAAAATGAGGATGATCCCTGAAAAAGTTATTCTGTCCTGATAGTAAACAACAAATGAACCTGAAAATGCAAAATTAGCAAACCAAAAAGCCTGAATTTAATCTCCTTTTTGGTGATAAAGCAGGGAAGAATATAGAAGAAGAAAACTTCATATAATCTCACGCCCCCAGTATTACAGAATTTTATGGTAACATTCCAAGTTTTAAAACAGAGCAAAGAAAACCATAACTGCATCTGGCATTTGTTACATACTATGGTTAGGGTCTCCTGTTTTCTTTTTGGAAGCATTTTTCATGGCAATACTTCTGTCTTCAAATCTGGCACTGCAGATGATGGTATTCCTTTATTATCATCACTGGAGTGAAGCACCATGTACAGCCGTATTAGATTTCTTATAGCCTAACTGAAACTATTAATATCCTCCAAACTTGCGTTTGCCTTGAGAGACTTGTGGCAGAAGTCCATCCCATAGTTGATCCATATTTGCACTCACTCCATTGTAGGTCATACAACACCAGAGAGACAGAAAAATCTGTGTTCTGTGTAGGTAATCGTTCTTACTCCCTAGTAAATGAATGTCTCTGGATTAATCACAAAATTTCACCCTGAAGTGTTTTCCTGGCATTCTGATCAGTTTGAGGAAAAGAGCAGAATTTAAAAAGGGAGCACACTTCTTTTTTTTTTTAATATTTACAACCTTATGCAGAAGTTTCACACATTAAAATGTGAGTGGAAAATATATATGTCACAAGTGCTTTCCTTGTTTCATTTGCTATATAGCAATGTATAGTTACATTTTTATACTTTTTCATGTTTTGTAACATCAAATGTACTAACTGTCCCCAGTACATCACTAACAAACTGTTAGTGAAATCTGGCACAACTTTCAGACGACTTCCAAAAGTACACAGACTTCGAGTTTGGAATTGTCGTTATAAATATTCAGTAAAATCTGTCTAGTTTGAAGCAGTGTGACTTACAGAAGCTAAACTCAATACATCCTTTTCATAAAGGAAATTAAAATGTCTTGAAGAAATAAGTACACTTTAGCTTGATTTAAGTTAATCATATGGCTCCAGCAGTGCTGAGGATACGTGGTGTGAGCCTAGTCCCAAATCTGAAGCAGTCAGTTAATTTTCCACTGACCACATGCTTCCACTCTGATCCAAAGTTAGTTTAAAGATGTTTTGCCTAGATTTTGTTAAATGGTTTCTTGGAAGTGTGCTGTGTTATAGAAGACAATTTTATTTGCCAGTTTATCCAGAACATATATTGGGATTTTTTTTTGTGTATGTGTTTTGTGGTTTTTCTGTTTGTTTGGTTGGTTTTTTGTTTGGTTGGGTTTTTTTGGGAGGGTAGAGGGGACATTTTTTCTTTCTGGTCATCTGTTTTGAAGGTTCATTACATTAGAGAATATGCATATGTTAGTAAAATTGTTGATATTCTCATGAAGTTTGGACCAAAAATACCCAGTCTTTATGGCTGTGAGCTTGTACTTAATTCCTACTTATGGAAGGCAATACATTAGCTTCTGCCTTAGAAAACCAAGATACTAAAAACCAGGACTTTTCATGATGATAAATGAGTATAGTTCCATGACAGAAAAATACTTGAGAGTGCTCAGTTTGTCAGAAAGTCTTCTCTGAAAATTCAGTACTATATTTGCAGTATAATTTCCACTCTTCTTTTATACTACCCCACTTTTCCTACATACAGGTGAAAAGGCTAACTTTAACCTGGTTCTGCCATTTCATGTCATAAAAAAAGGGTGGACTTAATTTTAAGTGCATAATGATTAATTCTATTGCTAATTTCTAAAACTTCTATTTCTGAAATTTTTCTGCAGCAAATCACTTTAGACTTTTTAGACATCACTTGATTCTGATGAGCTCAACTTAAAAAAAATAATATACAAAAGTTTTCTTCTTCTGATGGAGGGCTTGTGTATACAATAGTAACAGGGTATCTCCAGAGAAAATGCAAAATGCAAGATAGGGGAAAATTTTAGAAGCAAATTAGTTGCTAGTGAATATAATGAATGATTCACAGTGGAGCTCATTAAGAAACTCTTTGATTTTGAATGATTCATATTTCTCCCTAACACAGCTTTAACCAATGCTGTTAACAGAGTTTGAAAAATTAAACCAGACCTTAAAAATAAATTCTTCCGGCATTGACAAATTCCAAAGATTATACTGTGTAAAAAAAATACAGCTGCAGAAAGGAAATACACATACATAAATATATCTTTTAAAATAAGATTACAAAGTGCAGTGGTGAAAAATAGAAGTTTTCCGTCAAGTTAGCTTGTGTCACATTAGTTTACTTCTTTTATATTAATGCATTATAATATTCTTTTATCAATGTATTTATAGTAGCTTCTTTTACTGAACCTCATTTAATAAAAGTGATATACAGAACTACAGAAATAGGAGCTCATGGATATTTTGAGGTTTATTTCTATTAGTCAATGTGTTTGCAGTCTCAGTACTTTCTAGATTATTGGTTGAATTACGCTTTTCCTGTCCTAAACCTTTTAAGCAGTGTATCTCTCCATTAGATTCAAGAGTCATGCTCTCTTTGTTTTGAATTAAAGATGAAATAGCTTCAAAAAGATATTCTGAGATAACTTTCACAACCTGTGTCCTAACAGGTAGGGCAGTGAGATTAAGAAGTTGATGTGAATCAGCATTGTTCTTGAGAAGAGTCTTAAAGCAAGTTTGTTCACCATGCTGAATGCTCTCATCATTAAGCTGCTAAAGTAAAAAAAGGGTATCAACAACTCTTACTCCTGTGCCTTGTGGGAAGCATGGTTGGTTACTTGTTCTCTGAGAATTTTTCCATTCATGTTGCTTCACATATGGATACTGAAGCATTTAAAGGGCTATTTTGCTGCTTCAAGGCATGCTGCTATTTTTGGGACAGTGAAGAATATTGATGTTATGCAACTTTAGTGTGTCTAACTTAAGATACTTAATTTTAAACATACGTGTCGATATAGAGGACTTTAAGTTCTTTGGATTTTAGTCAGAGCTTTTAGCTGGAGGCTAATCAAACTGTGAAGTATGGATCTGGAAACTCAGAAGGTGAAGACCACCAAACTAATGATAAGCTGTAACAAAGATGGTTAACTTCACATGGGAAATCTGTCAGAGAGCTATGAAGAACTAAAATGTGATTTTTCATTTACAAAAAATGAGGTGGAAAATTCTAAGAGAATCAACTATTTTGTCCTATGGTTGTCCATCCCTGAAGCGGAGCTTTACTTTGCTTTGAAAAAAATACTAGTGTGTGTTTTTGAAGACTAAAAAGTAGCATATGATCATGGAATTGTGTGCATTGTAAATGAACATCAAAGTTCATGAATAAAGATTGTTCCAGACCTGTTTCCATTCTGATTGCTACTCTTGGTCCAGAAGCTAACAGCAAACATGGGAACCTGAGTTTGCCTCTTACCACTTGAGTGATACAAAGCATGCTTAGTCTTTCTGCACAGTCTGCATATATAGAGAGGAGTTCGGAAAGGCTAGAGAATGGAGTTTTTAAAATATGCAGGCTGTGTGAAACAGGAAAACTGGTGGTTTTTTTGAGACAGAATAACATCAAATATGAACAAATTTCAGCAGAGCTGGGAAAGTATGAATCTCTGAGCCTGCTCCATTGCATAAGGAAGCTAGATCTATCCAAAAGATCATGTACTGTCAGGTTACCCATTGCCTAGGCATTGTGAGGTAGGTATCTAACAGCAGCCAGGGGTTTAAATATATATTTATTTTCTTTTTAACATGATTTTTATTTTTCCATTTTGAATATAATTCTCTGTCTTCATATTGATGTTTCAACTGAAATTTATATTCAAGAATAATGAATCAATTTCTTAAAACATGCCATCTTACCCTTCTGTTTTTGCATTGATTTCTCTCTCTGTCCTGTGTCCTCTTGTTTTCTTCTATTTTTTTCCATTCATTTTACCTAAAACAGTAACACATGCTAGGTACATAATTATATTTAACATTTCTCAGTTGGTTTTGTTAGTTTTCCATAAATAATCAACAAATACTCTTAGAAAAATCATGAATACTTTGACCCATGTAAAAACCAATTCAGTCAACTTACCTTGCATCCATTTCTTTTGGTTAGGTTCAGAACTGCTACTGATGTGAGTCTCTTTGTATGAAATCCAGACATTTGCTGTGGTGTTTTTCACTTTCATGGAGCGGTTTTTCTGACAAGAGCATTTTTGCTGCTGTTCATAAGTATTTGGAGGATGTCAACAGATACATTAGAAAAAAGACAAGGAGTGACATGCCCTTTTCAGGCTGCCTTTCTGATCCTAAACTCATCAGGGCAGGAAAGATTTCTTCCATGGACTTTATTAGAATTTTTTTTTCAAATTCTTTTTTTGTTTTTCCTTTTTTTTTTTTTTTTTTTCCCCCTTTTATTTTTATTTTTCTTCTTTTAAATGGGAGGAAGTGAGAAGGAATAAAGGAATAAAAAGATCTGTCTGTTATCATCACTGTATTAACACATAAAAAGCTGCCAGTACCTACCGTCTAACTAAGACTAAAAAGGCACTTAGTAACAGAGTGTCTTGATACTGTGGGAGAGCGTTAATAACTGCTTAGATCAATCAGTGTCTCAACAGTCTTGACAAGTTTCTGATTTAATGGGCTGTGCCTGCTTGGAGCTGTTATTAGTCTAAAAGTTTTAAAGACTCGACAAGACTAATCTCAAACTGGATTGCCATTGTAGTGCAGGCCAAGAATTTCTTCATGGTTATGGTAAAAGCAGGCAAACTCCTTCCCTATCAAAAGGGTCATTTTTTAGTTTTTTCCTAGACTTGTTCAAAAATGAAAACCCAAAGATGGTGAAATTACCAGAGACTATCCATGGAGACAAGATAAACTGAAATGAAGGTGTGAAGTGTGAATTAATGTGGCAGTGGTCAAACTTCATGTTATACTTGATGTCTTCTTATCCATCACTCTCTAAGATGAATGTGTGTTAGATGTCAAGATGTCAATGTGATAACTGTGAGCATCTAAAAAAGCAGACGTTTTACCAGTTAAATGAAATATCATCAAATATGAACATAGTCCTGAAGGAAGGCAGTACTGAAAATCACAATACTGATAGTGAAACCAGAAGAAAGGGATTTCTGTTTGATAAAGACTCTGGAATATTGCTTTGACAACCCGAGCCACTGCAGTATTGCCAGCTAAGGAATACATTTATGTCTTCCTGAGATGAATTGTAAAACTCCCACTCAGTTTGGCTTGGAAGGAATTGAGCCATGCTATTTTTGCACAAATCTAATAATTCAGCTATTTTTGGTTTAAATTAGAGTAGCCTCAGGACTTATATACGCTGGTTGGTGTGAACTGGATAGTGGTATTTCATAGGATGAGAACTGCCTGGTGAGTAACCTGCTCCAGCTGCAGCAGTGCCTGCCTGCTAGCACATTGCTTATTAGAAAAGGAGAGAAAAAAGTGATAATACTTAGGCCTGTTTGGCTTCAGCTGAGGATTTTCCTACCTCAGGGGAATACACGGCTTTACTGCTGCTGTGTGAGACTGCATGTGGTCCAGAAAATCAACCTGTTTATAGCTGCAGTTCTAACACAATTAATACAAGTTATCTTCAACTGGCTCAGTTAGTTTCCAGTGCAAGTTTTTATTGGCTAAGAATGGTGGGCTTTAAATATTTAAGTAAATATTTTCATAGTGATTTGAATTTTAAAAATCAAAGTATTTTTAAAAAATAAAAACCCCTTCCAACTAAAGACTAAAGACAAAAAGCTTATGGTTTGGAATTTGATTGTTAATGACTGGGTTTTGCTTTTGTGTGGTTTTGCTACTTCAGCTTTGTCGCTGAAAGGAAGTCTTCATTTCTTTTTCTTTACTTCCTGAGCTTTTTGGTTTCTGATCTCTTCATGGTACTGTAGTTTTCTGTCAGATTTCAGAACTTTCAGATACAGACTGAATGAATAGTTTGAGAAAATTGCAGTTGAATTTGGGAGTATGTTACATCCAAGCTGTCTTTCACCATCCAGCTAGAAAGAGGATGTGTTTGTAGCAGCAGATGACAACTGACAGTGATCAAGACAGCTCTGCTCCAGCTGTTTGTGTGGATAGCTTTTCTCCTCACTATAATGTCTACAGCAGTTGTCTCTGCTGGGTATAGCCTCAGTAGCAAAGTGAAAAATACAATGATGGGAGTGACTTTTCTGAGGTCTTTTGGTGACCTGAATGCAACACGTTAGAGTGCACTGATAGAATAACATGGGATAACTTCTTGCTGTAGTCATTTTACAGATCCTTGCATAACTGGAGAAGTTCAGTTTTTAGGGCTGTGATAACTTTGAAAGCAAGTCAAAACAGTAATAAGAAGATTTAATTCCCCCTCCACAGAACAAAGCAATTGAAATGCTTCCAATGCTTATTTTTCCCATGGTTGTACAAAGAAGATGCTGCAATTCGTGTTTAAGAAATTTTTTTTTTCCTGTTTTGATATGGATGTAACAATTTGCTAGTTGACTGTGGACACAGAGCAGCCAAAGTCTCCCTTGGCTATGCTCGTTCAGGCTTGAACCCTAAGCAATGGTGGTGCCTAATGACATAGTAGAGCACTTGGAAGTACACAGCTGTAATCTTATGAAATTCAAAGGAGTGTAGGCACGTACCAGAATTACTTACCACAGGCATTCAAAAATCATGAGGGAGATTGAACAAAACCAGCCTACCATCCTCTAAATCTGGTATAGAAATAACTGACTGTCCCTTTTTAGATTGTCTCTGTTTTACTTGCTGATTTCTAACTTGAGAAGTCACTCCTTCAACTTTCTCTGTACAGTTGTGAGAGAAAAAGAGCATTTGAGTTAGTTGAAAGATGAAATTAGGTTGTAATTTGCATGATTTGCCATGCTTGAGCAGTTGAGCCCATAAGGAGGGTATAAAGTATAGTGTCCTTTATTTCTTAGTCAAAGTAAAATCATAAGTATTAATGGTTTTTAAGGTAAATGTGCATCATTTGATTGCTGAACTATAACCTTAAAATCACAACCAGTTGAAATATTCAGCATAGGAAATCCGAGAGTGCTGAGCTCATGAGTTAAAACATTTGAACAGGTCCTTGAAGTGTGCTTCTAAATATGGATGCAGATGGCTTTAATGAATATTTCATCTAGGGGACCTTACTAATTAAGAACCCTGTCTCAAATGAAACTTGGTAAAACTACAGTTGTGCCTTTTAAAATTTAACCCCATGTCACCTGTTAAATGATCTATGTGTACATTGCCTTGTGTGTTTTCTGGCATGGGTGAAAGGATATAAATGGATAAAGACTCCATTATCTCTTCTCTGTATTGTTCAGGGCTTAAGAGAGACGTTTTGGCTTTCTTTACGTGAAACTGCATGTTTATTTCAGGACCTTACTGAGTTGTATTTGAATATTCTGGATTCAGTCGTACGAAGATTTCTATAATTATTGCCATGTAGGGCTGAAATTTTATAAGGATGTAACTATTTGGACAAAATACAGGAAAAAAAAATCTAAACTATTGCATTGCATTTTTGTTTTAATTGGAAAACCGTTTTCTCTCTGAAGTATGGAAATGGCCAGGTTTAAAACCCAAAGAAGGGCATTAAGGAAATGTATTATAAATATTTATGTAGGCATTTATTGGTGTTCAACTATGTTGCTAGCCTTAGAGTAGGTATTGTGGTTTAAGTGCCCTTCTGTGAAGCTCATCCAAAGCCTATGGGTTATATCACTTAGATGATATTCTGTAGGGACTTGCAAAATACATAGGCTTTCTTCTTGCTTCCCGGTTGGGAAGAGTATGTCTCTCTCCCTGCATCCATATATTTCATAGCTGTTACTTGCAAAGTTTCCTAAGTGGAGACTAAAATCTATAACATCTGTGCAGATGGGAAAAAAAAAAGCTATCAGATATCTTTGTTGTGCAGAGCTCTGTGGTCATGAGTTAAATCAAGTTTACCATCTTTTTTTACTGCTTCTCTTGCTAATGGGATTATCATTGTTTGTATCAGGGATTGTCATTATTTGTATCACTGTCAACTGCAGGAGCTCCAAATGTGGGCTCTTACTGCATTGTTCTAGGTGCAGGAAAAAAAACTTTTAAAAGCTTGTATAAAGTATGTTAGAAAGACAACACTGGAGCCAGGAGAGAAAAGAGAAGAGGTCAAATATGGAACAAATTTGTTTGGAATGATTGCTCTAGTCTCTGGCGGTCAAAGAGATTTTTAGGTTGTTGTAACCATCAGGGCATAGGTGGGACTTTGAAGAAGGCATTTTACAGATAGTTTTAGTGAATATCTTGCAAATGAGAGAATAGGGAATTTCCTGAGAGCACCTTTGTGCTCACTTTGCATTCCTGCTACATCATGACAACTGTGGTTCAGAAAGGAAGAAAACTAAAGCAGTATTTCAGTGAAAAGCAGGTTTCTCACAGATTTGTGAACTAATTTTCTAATGATCCTCTGTGACGCACTCTGAGACACGGATTTAAGGCCCAGTTAAAATAATACCCATAAGGATCCAACAGAGTATATAGCTAACCTGACGCTTCACAGCAACCACATGGGTTATTGCAACCATCTGTGCAGTGGCTGCCACGGATGGTCTCTGTTGCGGAGACATTCTGTTTGGGGAGAAAAATTCACTTACATTAGGCCATGAGGCATTTCCCCTTCCTCCGCCAGCCACCAGAGTGAGTGGTGACAACAGGTTTTAGCCCTAAACTGTGTCCTTATGGCATCCCAGTTGATTAGGTATAAATACCATGTGAAGGTCAGATTATTCATCTGAACTTGCTTCCTTTGAAGGAGAAAATTAAGACATTCCACTAGAATATTTAAAATAAGACAACAAATGGCACATTGGGAAATTACACTTAATAGCAGATTTACACAAGGGAGACACTGCCATATTTAAGGTAAAGATCATTTCACAACAAGAAATAAAATGGCATACTTTTCTGTTTATCTTGAACATGTTGAAGGAGAGAGAAGATCTTAGTTTGTCTAAGTCAGCATTTACATGATAGTTCATGATGAGATTTCTGATCGTGTACTTACATATAAGCTGAGGAGATGGGGATGTGCTCTCCCGTCTGCTTGCCTCCGCGTCCTGTCCTGACTTTCATAATTGACTCAGACTGCAGCAACAGTAGTAGACTGGTGTCTTAGGCCACCGCAGAGAATTAGCAGGATTTGTACTGCTAATGAAGAGAATCTATTAAAAAAGTAGAGGTTTCTGCTATTTTAATAATACTAACAACATAATTCTGAATTATAAACCATCCTGAGTATCTCTACTATTGGTGCTATTGTTGCACTGTTTCTTTCTGCTAATGTAATTGTATTTGAGTTTCATTTAATTCATTATAGCTGCTTTTAAAAAAGAAATAATTGTAGAATACAAGAATGGTTCTATGACCAGTTCATGTGATTTCCTTCTGACAGCACAAATGTTTAACAGAAATTTTAATGATAAATTGTTTTCTTTTTCTTTTCAGGTACCACGATCAACAGGATGTTACTAGCAACTTCCTTGGGGCAATGTGGTTGATTTCAATAACTTTTCTATCCATTGGATATGGTGACATGGTACCTAATACATACTGTGGGAAAGGAGTCTGTTTACTCACTGGAATCATGGTGAGTGTTTCTGAATTTATTCTTTGAATATGAGATTAAGTTTGCTACAGCCATGAAGAAGTATTTATTTTTTGGCTTGTAGATTGTGTATACTTACACCATTCCCATGGTCTTTCATTCCTGGTGATGAAATGGAAAGTTTTCTTCTTTAGGTAGAATTTAGTTGCTGTGTAATGAAATACCCCAACATAATTTGCACTTCAAAATCTCAATAGAGTCTTCCATTAAATGATAAGGTATCATATCATCCTGATTATCTTTGAATACATGTAATTGGACCAGTACTAATAATGAATCTCCAGCTCTGGCTTTTGTTTCTTATAATTAAGTTACTCACATGATGGTGGCTCGTCTCCTAAAGTCTTTTGTTTGAACACAGATTTTCTGCTCAGTTTCTTATCAGTCTAATCACCCTAGCCATAGCATTTCATTGCTTTAAGTGGATTTATGTAGTGCAGTTTTCACTGTAAGACTTTCTGTTACCATTGATACAATGCAGCAATTGTTAGTACATGAATATTTAGTATATATTTATTAGCAGTAGTTCATGTCTGGTGTTAATTTTTCTGTATTGCACCATTTGGTCAAAGTTAGGCAGGGTGCAAAGCGATGTATTATAATGCCTGGGAAATGTACATATGCAAAAGTACATCTCTACGATAAATTAGAAGTAAAAAAACTCCGAACTCTACCAGTTTTACTTGTATAAGCTCCTGTGTAAATGTCCATATGGATCAGAAGGGCAGAGTGAGCATCATATAAACTACATGTAGAAGTAAAATACATACTTGTTTCAACATTTTGGTATTGGTTATGAGTAATGCAGCTCCAATATCTACCTCTGTTAAAACAGGTATATTGCGATTACGGCTGAAAACAAATTCTATCGAATAGTTGTCCCTTTCGAACAGGTGTTTTGGTACAATTTTCATTTGTAGGAGTGTACCTCATGTCCAAAGAGTAAAATAGATCAATACCTTTTTGTAATGTTTAATAATTTTGTTTCAAATGTCTTTTTATTTAAACATCTGACAGGCTTCAGGTCATTATCCTTTATTGAAAAAAACCTTCCAGTGGCAGGTGCGTATCTCCTTCTATACAGAGTTTGAAATGCTGGTGGAAGGTACAGGCTGAAAGCAGAGGAATGACTGAGAAGGCTTTTTTAAAGGCTGTTGGCTAAGCTCAAATCTGCCATCTTCTGGGGTATCTGCCTTTGTTCCTCTTTTTGAGATGGATGTTGATGCCAGAGAGAATGAAATGTGATCATAAATTCATTAGGAAAAAAGGAGGACAAGTACGTATTGCCACGGGGATGTGCAAAATGGGGACAGAACCCTGTTATAAAGCTTTCCTTCTTCCCAGGCACTGTTTAGAAATAAGCAGCAAATACTGGTATCAGATCATTTTGCTCACTCAAATTGTTCAGCACTTTTCAGCGTTTCATTATGAAAAAATTTTGCAGTAACGGAAATCCAAGACCTTCAAAGCCCTGCAGAAGTGAAATGAGAATAGTAGCATTCATGCTAATCATCTGTAGGTTTCACGCTGTTACTACATTTATGCTAGGGAAATTATAGCAGCATCTGGACTGTTATTTTGAATAGCTTTGGGTAGGCTTATGATGTTATTATCATGAAAACAAGGTTAAAATAACATCATAAAACCAGACTCCAGGTTATTGCAAATGTTATTTTATATGCCTGTGAATGAACCACACAGAAGCTGAAAATATATTTGTCACTTTGCTTATGATAGCACCATTTAGATTCATATGTAAAATTATTTCTGTTAGTTGCTTCCACTGATGTGATAAAGTTTTAAACTACTGATTAATACATACCATTTGCACACATGTAATTTCTTTTTCACAACTGAAACAAGATTCTCTTGAAAGTCAGACTTGTAAAATGTATGGATAACACTCATCTTCATGTCTTCGTTGTTTATGATTAAAAACTGCAGCTGCTTTGAAGTACAAAGGATTCAATCAGAAGCTCCTGGTACTGAGTTTGGGATATATACCTCCGAAGACAGAAAGCATTCTTAACTAAAAAATGAGCCAGGTGGCTAGTGTGTGATGATAGGTAAAAGAACAGCAAAAGCCTGAAGCCCAATTCCATTTTAAGGACATCCTCAATATGGCTTTGGCAAACATCATCTTTGAGAAAAAAAATTATGGAGCAATGGGAGAAAATCAGATGTTGAAATTATTCTTTTATTTATTTATTTAAAATAAAGTATCTGAAATATATAAAATATCAAACAGTGAACATACTAATGAACTAATGTGCAATACTAGAAAGCTAGAAAGACTTCATTATAATTCTTTAAAAGAAGCTACTGTTCTGAATTTCATAAAATAACTAATTAATGGGTTTTTTTTGTAAAAGATAAGATTCTGAAAGAACAGTCTTACTGATTTTTATTTTGAGAGGAGGGGTTGATGGTCTTATTAAAAGACACACCAGGATAATTGCTGAATGAATGTGACAAAATGAAACTGTATATGTGAGTTTATCAGGGAAAATGTAATTCCCTAGCATCTGAAGTAGCAAATACATTGTTGGATTAATGTGATCTATATTACATGCCAATGAGCTTTTGCTTTTGGATAAGGTCACTGTTAGAAAGGGTTGAAGGGAGAATAAATAGAAATCCTTGTGAATACAGCAGTAGTTACACAGACCACTGAAGACGTAATATTGTCTTTGCAAAACTGGTGGCCCATGGAGGACTCCTTTTGTGTCTTGACCCCAATGAAAGGAGAGCCTGAGTGCACTGGCTGTCCTCCCACTTCTGCCTCGGGAATTGCTTATTCATCAATGGAAATTGGACTGCTTAGGCTGAACCCTGCATTGTGCTCTAGCCTGGAAAGCAGACCTAGTGCAGTGTGCTGATGGAACTAAGTTGTGCTCGCTAATGAAACTGCAGCTACTGCAATCCTGAGGCACTGGTTCAAGTGAAATCTGTTAAATTCTTCAAATGCACACTGCTGGAAAATAGGAAAATCTTTACACATATTCATATTACACCAAAAGGAAAAAAAGCCTTGAGAATTGGTAAGAGTAAGCCAGCAAAGAAGCCTAACTCACGTATTAGAAAAATTTTTAAAAACCACCTCGTGAACAATGAAGGATAACAGTGAAAAAATATGTACTAAAAATATGTCATGTTGAACAATTTACTTTTTGACCTTGCAAAGCATTTAAATATGTGAAATTTTGATTAAACTACTGACAGTGCAATACAGAGTTGGTGGCATAGGTTAATGCAGAGATGCTTTACAGGAAGGCAAGTGAAACTGAACTGAATAACTCTATTACCTATCAGTGTTTTTCCATTGAGATTTCACTAGGCAGCAGTAGCAAACTTTGGGCCAGGTGGACTACAAATAGGATATCAAATGTGTCCTCTGCCCTCTGTGTACATTAAGTAGGTCTGCAAGAGCATGATTAGCCGATAGAAATATAAGTGCTGTCATATAGAGGATATAGAGGAGCTGGGTAGACCTGTGGCATCTTCACCATGCCATTCATCTCGTCAGAGTTTTCTCTGCCCAATGAAGATGCCGTCCACAGTTGTCAGTGCACATGCAAGCAGATCTCTCAGATCTTGGTCATCATGAGGAGCTCAGCTGCCGGTGGAGCACTTTGTGCTGGTGGTATGCAGAGCTGCTTATATAGGCAGCACTTTGACCTCCCTAGTGACTTTTGGGAGTTAGGGCCTTGGGGTGGTTGGCCAAATTTTCCTTGCTTTCTGAGGAGTATAATGAAGTTAGCAGAAAGTTTAAAGAAGGGAAGTAGAAATTGTTAGAAGTAAAAGGAGGGGCAAAATGTGAGAAGATACGGGAAGATGCCTAATTATTAACTGTGAGATAAATAATTTTTACAGAACTCTGTACACCTTTGTATCTATTCAAGATACAATGGCAATCCATTCTCCAACTCCAAATACGAAGATCTCTTGCAAGGTTTGAAAATTACTCTTTTCTTTTTACATCCAGCACTATGTGTTGAGCTATTGTCCTCTCACAGGATGCACAGGCTGGTTGGCTATAGCTTAGATAAAGAATGCTTTAAATGAAATTGCTGTTATTTCAGAATGTCTGCCTCACTAATGCTGAAAGTGCAGCTTAAATGCTTCTGTTATTGAAATTAACTCCAGAGAGATCATTAAGCCTATGAAAGTAATTAGGAAAAGTTTTCTTAAATTTACCTCATAGAGGTGGACATCATTAGGTGTTTCTTTTGGAAAATTTTTAAGTAGCATCTTTTAACTACAGAGTTTGCTATAGGTGAAGACTGCTCATTAGAGTAGTCACAATGCAATCAGCGTGTCCAATCTGGCCTTAGGGGGTACTAGGTTTTATTACTTCTAAATTGTGAATCAAAAATTAATCAGATCTGATTATGTGATTGTAAAGCTTCTCATTCTATAGCTTTTAATAACCTGTGGAAGTTTGTGTGTAGTTCAAAAGCATCATATTTCCTTTCCTTTGCATCATGACAAAAGTGAGGAGGATGATGTGTTTCTGCTATGAGAATAGGGTACTCTTCATCTACGGTCATAATACGGTGTTTGTGCGTACAGTCTGAGTCTGAGATAAAATACAGAGAACTATCTACAAGAGGAATGTGTCACCTGGAGTAATATAGTTTTTAACCATGTGATTTTTGTTGGTAGTAAAACCTGACCTGTAATATCTTTGAACTTTCATAGTTACTAGATTGTAAGGAGGGGAGAAAAAAGGTGTATTCTAACTGCATAGTTGGTTGCAGATCTTCTGGGATGATTCCTGAAAAAGAGAAAAAAAGATGATAAACACCATATTTAAGCAACAAAATTTCAAAATTGTTTTATAGAACTTTTGATTGATGTCATAAATTATTTTGTATATTGATGCCTAAAACACCATGGGATTTTTTATAAAAACTTCTGTTGATATTGTTTACTTCTGTAATGAGTTGCAGAAACACATAATTGTTTATGAAATACAGAATCATATTTTGAATTACACTCAAAAAGCTGAAAAGGTAAGATTAAGACTAATACACTGCTTTGTGCATAGGCATGGTTGAACTGATAGAAGCAGCTCAATTTTCTGTAATAACATTAGAAGAATAACAGATTGTATTGCTATTTAAAGATTTATGTAGAATATTTTGCACATTGGTCAAGATCTATAATATTTTAATAGTTTCTGATATCTGATGGTAAAAGGTCAGAGCAATGTGGTGAATAGTTTTGTGGATAAGAAACCTACTAGAGAAATTTAAAAAATGCGGTGTTTTGCTTATAGCTCAGTATTTACTTCCCTGAGAGTACAGGAAAATCTGAAAAGCTTTGCATGCAAGTTGGTAGCATCTTGTGTCTATGCTTCAGATATATAGAGGAATTTAATTCGGTTAGTTCTGAAAACTGAATAATAAATAGAAGTGATGTCAGGTTTCAGAACACATTGTGTTTATTCGTTCTAACATAATACCAGGTAGATGGACAGTGTGTTGAGCAGAAATGTAGTATGGAGAAGACAGTTAATGGTGCTTGAATTATGAGGGTTGAAGCTATTAAAAGTTGGGCTGCTCAGAGATCCTTCAGCTCAGCTACTAGTGTTGTACGAGCACACCAGATTGCCAAAATGTGAAATTTTGTAAAAAACAAACATAGTTTGGGATAATTTTATGACTGTGGCTTGTTGGGATGACATTTCTAACTGAAGTAGGGTGACCCTTGAAGGAGTAGTGTTAGGTTGGGGTGGTAATTTGAAATGTGAGAGAACATCAGAGGCTCTACCTCCATTTGAGTAAACAAAAATCTCCTGGAAGATGTAACCTTCTTTTAGAATTCAAAAAATTAAGGAAAAAGCCTCCCTCTGAAGGTCTTCAGTTTGTACTGATAGAGCAGGGAAGTTTTTGAAGTGTTGAGAGGACAGGGAAACTGTTTCATACTAGGTCTAGCTAGGATGCCATTCAGCAATGGATGCAGTTCATCAAGTTCGAAGGCAGTTAGAAAGTTAGTGACTGGAATGAACAGCAGTTGTCCCATGATAGCTTTGTTTATGTAGTTGTGACTAGACTGGACAACCATTAGAGCAAAACTTATGCTTTTTTGTGAAATAATGTAATTTCATCTGCAGTAACTTCAGATTTAATAGAGCAATTTTAATATACTTTCACATGTGTTGTCATGAAACTTTTGTATTTACAACACAGGTGTTGGACAAGAACATCTTCTGTAGCCATCATCCTGTACTATTAAATGTAATGTTTCCCACCAGCCTTGTAGACTGGTGAGCCTGCTGCTTTAGTGAAATCAGATTTCACCTCCTTGCTCAGCAAAAAGGGTTTGTGCACATTGCTGGAAATTATATTGATCTCCAGGGTTTTTGTAGCCATTACGACCACTGAAAGCTTCCCAGGAGCCTAGCCACCAGAGTGCATTCAATTCTTGGGTTTCTTTGAGTTACACTTCTATCATTTATAGGTTCCCCTGTAGAAGAGAGATTGTCTTCATTTTATAAACGATCATTTCATCTGCTGTCTGAGAAGCCTTTCCTAGTACCCAGCTTGCCTTACTCAAGAAAAGGAGTTTACTTCACCCCGGCTATGACTACCCGTTACTGTGTCTGACCAATTTTGTATCTGTGTATCATATTTAATGCTTTTCATAATTTTTATTTTTACAACCTTGCTAAAAACCTTATGGACTAATTAGAAGTAAAGGAATCTGCTCATTGGCTGTTGTATAGATTAGAATTTTAAATGTTGCATTAAAGTTTTGGCTGTGGTGGAGACAAACTCCAGTGAAGACAATAGTAACCAGGCAAATATGGAATATATGAAAGCATAAATAATGCAAAACTATTTTAGGTCACCTTTTTGGCTGAGATGGCATAGCTGTTGTCCTATTACTCATCGTATTTTGTTTCAGTGTTGCAAGGTTACACATCCCTCCCAGTAAACAATGACAAATACAAAACCACATTTAAACACCTTTTCCCTAGCCTCTGTCTGTCTTGTTTATGGATTCCTCCCTCAACTTTTTCATTGCTTCAAGCAAGACTTTTTTTATTCCCTTCCCGCCCTCCCCCACTCCTTTGGTGATCCTGTAAGCCCACCTTCTAGAGAGCCAAATGAACAAAATACCTGTTTAAATTCTTACAGGATTTTCATTTTGTGCAGAGCAGCAGGAGGAATGTTGTGCCTTTTCTGGTGCAGAGCTAAATTTTCCACCAGAACCATATGTCTGCAAAGCGGACCTTCTCTCTCTCTCTCTCAGTGGATCCCAAAGGAAGTGAGCAAGGAATGTGGCAACTGCCTTCTTTCAGCTACAGGCAAGTATAGCAGGATGTTCTTGTGACAACTACGGCACTAAAGACTGCAATTCACTTCCAGTTCAGTAAACCAAAAGCTGCCAGGAGACTTTCAGCTGAGACATTCACACACAGCATTGCTTCCTTTCTAACCAGTAGCACCCTCCAGGCATATATATATATGACATTCAGGCAGTCACAGAAATGACTTAATTCACTGTTGTCTTCAGAAGGTATTTTGGTATCTTGCCAAAGAAAGTGGAAATGCCAGAGGCATTTACTTAGAGGAATACATGGTTTCTCTGCTGACCTAATGCTGTTTAAGTGCAGCTTATCAGCCAGCGCTAGCCATTCTTTGCCTTAGACGACCCTTTAGTTGAAGAGTTGCAAAAACCTGTTTATCACTAAAACTGGGCCTCTACCAGAATGTTAGATGTAGATGTTAGACTTTATTGAAGCCTGAGCCTTCCACTTTTCCAGTCACTGTGTATTGCACCAGTGTGTACCCTCAGTCTAAGCACTTCTGGGCAGTAGGAAAGGCATGGTCTTGATCCAAAAGTCATAGCTTTACCCTCCATCATTGGATACTTTGAGCTTTTTCCCTCTAGCTGCCATGGCTATGTCTGTGGTGGTTGACTGTAATTTAAGATTCTCTGTGTCAACTTTAAGTTAGTCAGCTTTGGTCCAGTGATTCTGATGATAACAGCAGAAAGCTCAGGGTTGGCTGCATTGGTGAAAAGGACAGAGGACTGTGATTAGACTGCTAAAGGCATCTCACCTAGTGTAGTATATAATGAGTACATTGATACATAATCTCGCAAACCACAACAGGATATGAAGGAGAAAAAAAGCTAAGTCAGGTCTACTGTTATGTCTATGGTGTAATTGGTTAATACAGACCTACCATCTTTATTTACTGTTATTTATATGCCTGTATAACAGGCATATAAAGGACTCTTAACACCTGATCCTTATTGACTACAATACTGTAACTGTCCTGAACAGTTACAATCTACATACAGTAAAGAGAGCGAGGAGCAAGGAGGAATTATGTAGAATCAAAACAGGTGATCTTGGCATACCAGAATATAAAGTACCTTCACTGGTTTTGCTAGGCTTTGTAGTAATACCCTGAAAAGAAGAGGAAGAATTTGAAAGAAAATGATATGTTAGATCTGTACCTGTTTCCAGGAAGCTTTTCCTAAGTCAAGAGTTGATGCAAAGGATTTTGTCTAAAAGGGCTTATTAGAACTCAAATCTATGACAGTGAAGAGCCTTGAAACGTAAAATATTTCAACTGAGGGCATGTGTATGTGAGGGTTTGTGTGTATGTGAGGGCACGTGTATGTGAGGGTATGCACTGAGGGATTCTGTATGTGATGCCCTAGACGGAGGAATAGATGGACACAGAGCAGAGTAACGTAGCAAAAATGACAGGCAAAGAAAATAACCATTGCAGCAATTTGTGATATGGCTAAGAAAGAGATGATTTGCTTTGGTAAAGCAGGTGAAAGGAAGTTTGCAATAATCCAGAAGTAAGTTCAAGAGGAGGGACTGTGTGAAGTTTATGATGCCTAAGGGTAAAGTGAAAGATAACACCACTTAATAGTTCTTCAGTTCTGAAGGGTATGTTTAAGCATTTTGTTCAGTTGCTAAATCTGGAACTCAAAACAGAATGAGTTTCACCTTCCTTCTGTTTTGAAATAGCATGGGCTTCATGTCAAAAAGTGAATTCCTGTTGCATTTTATTTTTTCCTTCAACTTAGTCCATCCTTCCATTCATTTTTCTAAGGAACATCAGCCACCATTTAGGCTTCTGTAGCTCAGGAAATAATTAGCCTGTGAGTGCTTAACAAGAATCTTAAGTACGTATGTGATTCAAATACCCATATACACTTACTTCTATCAGGGCAACTCACTTTGGTACCAGCACATGATCAGGTGTTAAGAGTGCTGAAGTGCTACAGGAGTATAAATAACAATAACTCACATGGTACCAGCAGATAGGAAGTCAGCCAACATAACACCCGTACATAAGAAGGGACGGAAGGATGATCCGGGGAACTACAGGCCTGTCAGTTTAATTTTGGTACCAGAGAAGCTGATGGAGCAGATCATCCTGGGTTCTGTTGTGCAGCGGATGCAGGACACCCAGGTGATCAGGCCCAGTCAGCACGGGTTCATGAAGGGCAGGTTCTGTTTAACAAACCTGATCTCCTCTGACAGGGTGACCCGCTTGTTGCATAAAGGCAAGGCTGTGGATGTTGTCTGTCTTGACTTTAGCAAGGCATTTGATGCTGTTTCCCACAGAGTTCTATTAGAGAAACTGACTGCTCTTGGCTTGGATGGGCATACGCTTTCCTGGGTGAAAAACTGGTTAGATGGGTGAGTCCAGAGAGTTGTGGTCAGTGGAGTTAAATCCAGTTGGCTGCCAGTCATGAGTGGTGTTCCCCAGGGCTCTGTACTGGGGCCACTCCTGTTTAGCATCTTCATCAGTGATTTGGGTGAGGGGATAGAGTGCACCCTTAGTAAGTTTGCAGATGACACCAAGCTGGGTGGAAGTGTCCATCTGCTTGAGGGTAGGGAAGCTCTGCAGAGGGATCTATCAAGGCTGGATCGCTGGGACAAGGCCAATTCCATGAGTTTCAATACGGCCAAATGCCGGGTCCTGCCCTTGTGCCACAGCAACCCCCAGCAGCGCTCCAGGCTGGGGAGGAGTGGCTGGAGAGCTGCCAGGCACAGAAGGACCTGGGGTGTTGATTGACAGCCGCCTGAACATGAGCCAGCAGAGTGCCCAGGTGGCCAAGAAGGACAATGGCATCCTGGCCTGGATCAGGAATGGTGTGGGCAGCAGGAGCAGGGAGGGGATCATTCCTCTGTACTCGGCTTTGGCGAGACCACATCTTGAATCCTGTGTCCAGTTTTGGGCCCCTCTCTACAAGGAGGACATTGAGGTGCTGGAGAGGGTACAGAGGTGGGCTACAAAGCTAGGAAAGGGTTTGGAGCTTGTGTCTTATGAGGAAAGGCTGAGGGATCTGGGCTGTTTAGCCTTGAAAACAAAAAGGCTGAGGGGAGACCTTACTGCCCTCTACAGCTACCTGAAGGGAAGTTGTAGTAAGGCAGGAGTTGGTCTGTTCTCCCTAGTGACAAGTGACAGAAGAAGAGGAAATGGCCTGAAGTTGAAGCAGGGCAGGTTGAGGCTGGATATTAGGAAGCATTTCTTTCCAGAAAGGGTTGTCAGGCATTGGAATGGGCTGCCCAGGGAGGTGGTGGAGTCCCCATCCCTGGAGGTGTTTAAGAGCTGTGATGATGTGCTTAGGAACATGGTTTAGTGGTTTTGATATGGCTAGGAGTAAGGTTGGACTTTATGATCTTGAAGGTCTCTTCCTGACAAAATTATTCTATGATTTGGATTCTAGGCATCAAAGACAGTACTGAAGGAGGGCTTTCATGAACAAATGGTAACCTGCAGGAGCATTTGAACTCAAGGCATTATTCTTTGTCCTGAACAGGAGCAGCGTGCTTAGAATTAAGGATAGTAAAAGTGTCCTAAAGTTGCTTGAAGCTATGTCAAAATCTTTTCATACAGGACAGCAGCTAAACAGATTGGCAGTCAAGGCGAGTTCTGTCCAGTGTAAATGGCTGTAAACATTATGCTTCAGGGTTCTACTACTCACAAACGCATGTTTTAGTTCACCATCAGAGACCTGATGCCACAGTGCTGTCCGTGTTTGTTGATTTGCCCAGTTGAATGACTGAGGATATGTCATGGGTTTTTTCCTGACTTCTTGCTTTTTCTATAAAGACTAACATGCACCATTTTTCTGCATTCAGGATGAAGTTTATGTGCTTCATCTTCAGATCCTTGCAAAAAGGAAATAGGCATTGTTCAGCTCATCGTTAGAGTCCTGGCCTTGTTGTTTTAGAGGGGCCCATTTTTAAATGTGTGATCCCTGAGGGCATCTCCTGGTTTAGTGTATGTTCATCCAGCCTGTACATGCTTTTTTGAAAATAGAAAAATTCAGGTAGATCAGCTTTCAAAACATGGTTGCTGACAAGCTCATCATCACGTACTTGAAAGGAAACAAGTTAATGGATGCTTAATTCTGTTATTACCTGTTCTTATTAAATTAGCAATTGATAAATATTGTCAAATATTTAACTTTGGTTTTCCCAAGATGTTTACACTGTATGTGTTGTAATAACTTGTGTCCAGATTTTTTAGCATTTGTGTCGAAATTGTCAACACAGATTGTAACTGTTTAATCCTTCATTTCATGTGCACACATACAAAACATTTCTGCATAGAAAAAAGAATTCTGCAACTTTGGGAAACTGAAAGCATAATTGTTTGGTTTTCAAATTTGCCTGAAATCACTGAAAATCTGAATAGTCAGCATGAATTTTTTTTTTTTTTGACATTTTTTCCCTTTCATTTGAAATAGTCATGTCAGACCTTTTAGTTCTGGTGTACGTAGTTATGAACATTTATTAACTATGATAAAATGATGCTTTTTAATTCTTCAAAATCTGACACCTGCTTTTTAAATTTTACGTTAGCCACACCTTCAATGAGCTATTCAGTGGGGTGGAAACTGGTGGCTTTCAGATACACACGTCTCTAGCTAAAGCTGCAGTGGACTATGAGGGATCATTATGAATATTTTCTCATTCTCTTTTTCCTCACATTTTGATATACTGGAAGTTCTAATTGACCTTAAAATCAGGCTTCTTACCAAGTCAAAATACATTACAGTAACTCTGTAACGCAAGAGGCAGAGAGGGGGCTGATTGAGGTGTGGGACTTGCAAATAGAGTTACTGCCTTGATACTTGAGAATATGTATGTTCGTGCCCTTTTCATTTCCTTTGTGTTATATGTTAATTCCCCTGAAAGTAATGCAAGAGCTTGAAGCAGTAATTTAATTTATTATTTTCTTTTCTTCAAAAGAGGATAAAAAGAGTGATGTTGGAAATTATAAAATTCAGTAATCAAATATAAGACTTTTCAGAATTTTATTCTCAAAAGACCCCTTCTTGCAGCTGAAATAATTATCATGGTGCTTTTACTTAGCCTATGTCATTTTAATAAAAAACTAACTGCTGCATTATGTAGTATTGATGTAAGAAAAAAAAAAATTCCTTGGTATATGAGGTGCTACTGATTTTCATGTGAATCAGGATGTTAAAAACCATGGCAAATATGGTGCATATGATGCTACCATTTTAAAATAACTGTATTGGCTCTATTTCTGCAATTTGGAATAATTCTCACCTTATTAGTATTTTTAAGGATGCTGAGATCTTTAGGGGAGTCATACAATAATGCAGAGCAGTGTAACATGAAATGTTAATTAGCATCATGTATTTTAAGTGGAATTTCAATCTTATTTCTATAAGCTGTTAGTTGTTTAAAGAATGAACATAATTTGTTTTCCTTCAAGGTACTGCAAAATGTAAACATGCAGATAGTATAATACTTTCTTGTTTCGCAGAAATACTAGAAATGCTCATTTTCTTATCCTGAGATCCCATCATATCCCACAAAACCAAGAGGGATAACCTGAATCCTTTAAATGTCTCCTTCTCTGGAGACCTTTAAAACCATCCTGGACGCATTCCAGTGTGACCTGCTCTGGCAGGGTGTTTGGACTAGATGATCTTGCGAGTTCCCTTTCAACCCTTAACATATTTCTAGAATACTTTGCTGTTGAAGTAAGCTGTTCTGGAGATTAGGAAGACAGCAGTGAGTGGACACCATGGAGATGCTTGTCATAGCTTGCCATTAACAGTATTCTGCTGCTGCATCTGTGTCTTTTGTGTGAGGTACAAAACTACTGGTTTTAACAGCATTTGGCCCTTAAAACTGCTATCTCAGGCTGAAAAAGCATGAGTTAATTACAAGGGCTGGAATAATTTCACCTCAAACCAAATTCCTTTTGTCTGCTACCATTCCTTTAGCCTTTTTTGGGAGGGCCGAGAAGAGGGAGCTGAGATGTCTGTCCCCTGGTAAGTTGGCATAAACACCTGTTTCATGCCACTTTACTAGTGGTATCTGTATTAATAATCTCATTCCATTCTATCATTCATCCTGTAAGCAGGCAGAACTCAAGTTACATCATTAAATCAGCATCTGGATGATTATTTTTTTATTTGTCCACTGAGAAGTCTTCTGCATATTAGCACTTCCTTCCTTCCCTCCTTCACAGGAAGGAGACCAAAGGAGAGCTGTCTATCTTCTGGGGAGGTAGGGTGTATGGTAGAGCATCTTCTGCTTAGCCATCTGCTTAGAAGGCTCAGTGCATTTCTGAAGTGCTCAGCCTTAAGCCGCATTGGCTGTCTTCTTCCTTTTTAACTCTTAGTGGGATCTGGAGAAGCAAAGGAACATACAGCCCCATTTTGACTCATCTCATGGAGAGAGCAAGGCTTGAGGTAAATTTCTATTAACTTCTATCGAGACAGGGTTGGAGAACCAAGAGAGAGGGAGGAGCAAAGCTAGAAAGCTTAGTACTGGGAGCAGTAGAGAGGCATGAAATGCAGCAAAGTTATGAGGGACTCATAGAAGGGAATGTTGAGAGCTGTACGCAGAGAGAGCAGATTCATTTTTTTGAGGACACTGTGTGAATAAGGGTTTCCAATGAGTTAATTTATTGTGCAGTGTCTGTGTGTTTCTTAAGGAATTTGTATTTTGGAAGCTAGATTCAGAGATGTCTCATTATTTTCTGGAGAGAGTGCGGCGGTTATGGAGGTGGAGAATGGAGAGTGACTCAATTAATGGAAGAAATACAGAGAGACTGGAAGAAAACTGTGAATGAAAACGTGGTAGGCTTCAGTGTGAAGCAAGGGATTGCTTTTTTACTGGATAGTAACTGACACAGGTGCAATAACAAGGAGATTGGCGTGAACCTGCAAGTTAAACACAGCCTCATATATTTAATGTTATTTTTGTACTTTTTTAAAAAAAGAACCTTTCAGGATTTATATTTTTAAAACAAAAGAAAACAAACAGACTAAGGCAGCAGGGTGTAATAATAAAGTAAGTGATACTTCTAGATGTGCATAATAAATGCTGCTTCTCATTACCTGGTTCAACTTAGCGTCCTTTCCCTTTCCCTTTCCCTTTCCCTTTCCCTTTCCGCCAGAAACCATGTAAATTTGTGATGCTGGTAAAGGAACTGTCATTTTAAAGGAACAGGCACCTACAGGCTTCAACCTGATGTGAATGGGCATATTTGTGTATATACATCCATATGCATGTATATACACAGCACAAACTAGAAAATTTATATTTTCTTCATCCAAGTTATGAATAAATAGTCGTGTGTGTGTGTGTGTGCTATTTTACATGGTAGTGAGATAAGCAGAAATACTATGGGAGAAGATTGTTGAAGGACTAAGAGAACAACAGGGAAGTATACTGAAGTGGTTAAATAATAAATTTATTATTATTATTTTTACAGAAAATCCTAAGATTTTTTTTTTTTATATATACTAAATACTAATCTAATCTTACCTCCTCTTTAGCAATTGCTGTAACCTTGAGACAGTTGTTGAGAACAGACTATTCTGCATTTATTTACTGATATTCTGGGGTTTAAAACTTGTTTTGATCACCCCCTTTGTTTATGAACTAGAAATGGAAAGTGTTCAGATTTTCAACCCCTGCAGGAAAATAGGCAGAACTTTTAAATGATGCTGTTTACTAATTTTTTTGATACCTTGACAGTTACCAGCCTGTAATTGCCGACTTTTATGATTACTCTGAACTCAAATAGCTGTAGCATGTCCACTGTATTTACCAGGGATGAATCACCTGATGCCTGTCCTACATCTACAGCAAAGGAGAAACTTCCACTAAAAGCTCTGCAAAATGCAGTAGTAACATCTTGGGGGTTTGTTTTATTGTTTTCAGGGTGCTGGGTGCACTGCACTGGTGGTAGCTGTGGTGGCAAGGAAGTTAGAACTTACCAAAGCTGAAAAGCATGTGCATAATTTCATGATGGACACCCAGCTAACTAAAAGAGTAAGTCTCACTTTATATTCACAACTGAAAAGGAAATGTGTATTAATTGATTTCTGCATTTGTTTTAGTCTCCTGCTCCATTCTCCTACCGAACTTTTTCATGGGTGTGATTTTGCAATGAGGCGGAATCAAATGTATCAAGCCTTTCTCCGAATTGAGGGCAGCTGTGAGTTCTCAGCAGATTTTGAGGTTATGAGTACTCTTCCGTAGAGGGTCCTTGCAGCTGGAAGATAATTGGTATAACCAACAGTGAACTGCTGTGAAACTGAAGTGTCCTTACTGATAGATGGAGAATGTTGTCAATGACTGAGCTGGAATTCACAGCTCTGCACCAGACAGGAAAGAGGTTGGCTGCCCTGGCACAACCTCGTGCAACGGCTGCAGATCCTCTGCTGCAGAGAGCCACGTCATGTCTCTACAGACTGTTCTCCTAGGACACATCACTCTGGTTGCACTGGCTTCCTTGTTTCTGTGCTAGTCACCACTAAATGGCCTGTGTCTCCTCTAAGCAGTCCCAGTGGGGAAAGACTAAGGATGAGTGGGAAGGCAGTTCTTAAATACAAAGGGTGTCGAACTTGAGTTGTCTTACCTGAGTTTGTTGATTTACGCTTCTATTACATCCAGTTACGGTCTTGTTGGTATTAGACTGTGGACAACAATTTGTTGCTTCTTAACACAGGCACTTTTCTAGTGTAATTTGATACCTGAGCCCAATTTGTCTTTCACGAGAGAAAAAGGTATAAAGAGTGGCCTGATTTTGAGTCTGGTGTTAACTTGTGCCTTTTAAAGTTTATTTTATTCAGCCATCCTTCATATAAATTTAAATATCAGTATAATACTGTATGCAGGTGGTTCTTTGGTAGCTTCAAAGTCATGAAACTCAAAGCACGTGAAAAGCAAACCAAGCAGACATATCTATTGGTTACACCAATGCTAGAGAGGTGTCCTCACAGCCTGAAGGTACCTATACTTTATGGAAATGCAAGGATTAGGTAGAGTATGTGTCTAAAGTGTGACTGTGGTTCCACTGAAGTCTTGTGGAAGGAATAAGGTTCTCCAACACTTCTACAGGTATAGGGTGGGGACCTCCTGCTGGGAAGAGCTGCTGCATGGCATTCCTGCAGTGCTTTTACCTAGACATTGACTTAGCTCTGATGCTGCGGAGGCTGGAATGATATAAAGAAATAGAGGTGAATAATAGTAACAGTTTTCCTTTGCAAGCAACTTAGTCATTGTGTCAATAATCAAAATTGTGTTGAAAGTCTTTGTTGTTTTGAGGCATTCCTGAAAATTTTGGAGGGCCTAAGAAGGATCTGTAACATTTTATGGAAAGCCTTGTTTAAAAAAAAGTTCAAAGAACTTATGAAATAGAACACTGGCCACTTAATTGATGAGACATTTTTCCATCTCCTTGGAGAATGGTAAAAAAGAAACAAGAACAGAAATGTAAACAAAAAAAAAACTAAAACAAAACAACCATGTTCAAACATCTCTGGAAATTTAAAAGACTGTTAAACTGCTAAGAGAATTAAGAGGTATTAGCAACAGAACAAGAGGAGAGAAATTTTATTTTATTTAAATGCATTTAGTTAATTACCATACAGATAATGCATTAGTATTTCCTCACAGTAATTTGTATTGCCATAAGCACCAAACAGTGCTAACTCTTTAAAGAGGGGCAAATTATTCCCCGGTGCAAAGAGAGCTGATCCCAGTATCTAATTTATAAGTAACACAGAAATTGCTCAGCAGTCCTCTTGATGCAGTTACTGCTTCCTGCCCTGCAGATTCTTGATTTACCCGCTTCCCACATTTAGGCAGTGTCTGAGGGGTTTTAGAGGGAGTTTATAACCAAAAAGAAAAAAACACAGCATAATGCTACTTTTGTCAGCCTGGTGTTTTTCTTTTATTAAACAGGTGAAAAATGCAGCAGCCAATGTACTCAGGGAAACATGGTTAATTTATAAAAACACAAAGCTGGTTAAAAAGATAGACCATGCAAAAGTAAGGAAACATCAACGCAAATTCTTGCAAGCTATTCATCAGTAAGTACTATTTCTTTTCCTCTCCAGGTGTTTTCTTTTTCAGTTTTCCTCTCTCATAGTCACTCTTAGTCCCCATGTCCCATCCTGCTCCCTCCCTTCTCTCCCCCCTCCCTCTCTCTCTCTACTGAAGTTGATTTTTTCTCTGAAGAGTGAGACAAAGATAAGGTTTTAATGTCTTACCTGTTTACGAAAAATAACAAGTTTATTGGCTGTGTATGTCCAATATGGGATAAATCAAACTTGTTTATATGGTTTTTTAGAAGTTTCCAATGCTTTTTGAATTAGATTAAGGCTTTTTTTCACATCTTTTACCAATGAGATGATCCTTTGTTGTTATGTATTTGCTTACAGGTAGTAAGATACAAGCTATAATAGACAGAACAAAATGAAAAAAGTTTCATTTCTAGTATATATGTTAATAAATTAAAATGAATGTTGCAATAGTAGGGAGCCTATGAGTGTGTATGCGGTATTTAATTAAAAGAATATGCATCAAGCATCATTATACAGCTCAACAGCAATTAATTTCTTCTTTCCACCGTATATTCTCAGTGCACAAAATCAAGTGTTGGTATGTCAGCCATGACCCCTGACATCTGTTCCAGAAGTATATGCCATCAGTTGTTCTGTGTGACCCTTGAGCAACCCTGACATGATTCAGATGACTTCTTCCCCTCTACTGAAATCTTAAGCGGTTGAAAACAAGCCTGAGAAATGTAACTAGGAGTAGCCTATGACATTAGTTTCCATGAGTTGTAGATAAATCAAGTAAGTTTAGTGTCAAACAGTTGTTTACATAGCTTTTGAGTGTAGGTCTGTGTCTGAGCCAGCCTATGAGGAGATGGGAGGGAAGCATCCATCATTAAAAGTACACCTATGTGTCATCTTGTGGGTAAGCCAGGAAGGAAAAGCCAGGTATTTCCTATTAGTAAATTTATGCTAACAGATACTGTTTTGGTGTTTCACAGCAATGTTTTAAAGCAAAAGGTAGCTAAGTTTAAGGTATGAAGTATACTATCAGCCTTGATTACTATGTTTTATTTATCAAACCTGTGGTATTAAATGTTAGTGAGCTATCACAGAAGTACTTGAAGGAATAAAAAGACAACAAAAGTCAAGGCATTTTTATGTGGATATAAAAATTACATTTTTCCAGTTTGATCATCCTGCTTAGGTTAAAGGATTGGGAGTGAGAGAGGCGTGGCATGGGTTCTGGGATAGAGGATGGCATGTCCTGTGCATCCTTTGCTGAACTTGAATCCTTGATTACAAAAGTTAATCCGTAACATTTTAACTTTGCTATCTATTTTGTGTGTCTGTATGTGTCTGTGTGTTCAGAAAAGAATCTAAAAAGCACAGCAGGCTCGATCTGCAGCTTTATGTATCATTCAATCCCAGAAATGCTTCACAGGATGTAAAGTGTTGTTCTGCACCTGCCTTAAAAATTCATTACTGAGGTGGAGTGAAGAAGGTGGTAGCAGTAATTTTTTCCTAGATGTGCTAGACAAACTGGGAACAGCTATGTTAATAATGCATTTCCCTCTGTCCTTCAGTGCTTTGCATCCCATTTTCAAAACGTATGTATTTAAGCAAGAAAAAACAAAACCAGCCATTTTCTCAATAGGCTGAGAATGTGACATGTATGAAAACATCATTCTAGCATTTTGCTTTCTTTCAGCTGTAGCAGAGTGCAAATTATTTTTTCTCCCTTTGCATCTTTGATTTTTTTCAAGTGACTGATAGTAGTATATGCCTCTTTTCCATCTTTCTAGATTCTTAGATTTTTATTGGTTCTCCTTCTTCACTTTTCCAACGATTTTGCTGGAGAGAGAAATAAAAGGAGTAAAGTTTCAGGGCCAGTTTCATGCAAGAATCCAGAGCAGATCATGGGAACAGTCTCAAACTCGCAATCACAGCTCACAAACTGCCTTCAGCTGGTCTGGGTCTTTTGTGTTTCTCATGCACACTGACTAGGGTGAAGGTGGAATCATCACTCTAAATGATACTATTAAAAGTTATTTTTTGTATGAATAGGAAAATCTGCAGATGATAGTTAGTGGGAGGGGTTGAAGATATTGCACGTTCCTTCATCATGAATGAAAGTGAGTTAGATTCCACCTCAGCCGCTTACTAATTGGAAGAAATAGCAGCTCCCTAGGACTTCACCACCTTCTGAATCGAGCCCACTGTGCTCATTTGGTTGTTTTAGTATATTTTACAGTTTGTTTTCTTTTGTTTTGTCTTTTTATTTCAACAAAATGAAAATAGAGCTCGGAAGTAAGTTGTATAAGCTGTTCCTTTCTAAATTTGCAGAATTTACCACTGTCTGCATGCAAAAAATAGAGTCTTTATTTGTGAACTTTAGTGGTCTGGTTGCTGCCATGGAAACACGATCCAGAGTCATGATCTTTTGCTGTGATAAGTGAAGTTCATAAAATCAAGATGTTTCATATTTTGTCTTAATGAATTTAGGAACAAAAGTCTGACAGTTTTCTCTAAATACAGCTGCTGCAGCTAAAGACTTGCCATTACCTAGAGATACACTTTTACAGTCTGTGTAGGTATTGGGTTGGTTACCATGAGGAATTATAATGTTGGTGTCAGCTGGTACTTGTATTGCTATAATAACAGGGGATTTCTTGGAATTTTAAAATTAAAATACTAACAGGACAACAGATGAGCCAGTTAACCTTGAGAAAAACGGAAAACACATACTCTGCAAAATAGTTGAGAGACACTCACCAAAACACAAGGGTTATCATTCTCCAGTCAAATCATTACATTTTATCTTAGAGTAATTATTCTGTTCTGAGACTGTAATGATGTAACTCCATACCTTGGAGACTCCTCCATATTTCTTGCTTTGGAATAGCTTCAGCTCACAGCCTCTGAAAGCACCATTCCTACAGTCTGCATTTATATTGTGCTCTGAAGGAAGCCCCCAGGGGAAGAAGAGCATGTGACATTCCAATAACGAGCTGCTGGAATGTCAGTTTTATGTGAACAATTGATTTCTACCTTAACAGAGTTATTTTGATGTGTTTTAAAAGGTATTTCACTCCTCACAACTTACTTTCTCATGGAGGTTAGCCTAGATACAAAAGGGAATGCTCAGTAGTATGATCAGAAATTTCCTGGTTTTGGAGTATCTCCAAGAAGGCTTTCTTTAACTAGCTTTCTATGTAACACCCATCACTGAGCAATACAGAGAGTATGCATTAGCAACCCACCTGCCATGAGATGCTGACACACTTACTTTCATTTGACATCTAACCAAATGGTTAGCTTGGGTGGCCCTTGACACACTAGTAGACTGCATGGTATCTTGTTACACATGGTTTATAAACTGAGATATTGTTTTTGAAAAATGCTATTTCCTGCTTAGAACAGCCATCAGAAAATTCATTGAAAGTCCAAGTATTTATCTGCTGGAAAATGTTGACCAAATGACTCTTAAGAGAGCAAGTGCTTATGTGTGAAAATCACATCTTCAAATCACTCCTCTAGTGGATGATCTGAAAAACATGGCCTTTGTTTCAGGCAACACATTAGAAAGGTCATGTATATATCTTTCAAAGAATGTGCTTACCTCATTATAATGCAGATACGTAGGCATCAAAGAGAAAAATACACCCTTGTGGCTGTCACAGTTTTTCAGTGCTGTAATTTAAATAGCACATTGAAAAGGCACGTCTAATATAAGTTTAAAATGTAATCCTATTTAGATTCACAAATTATAAGAAAATCAAATATCTGTATTGGCAAGTACCTTGGTCATTTAGCTGCTGGTTGAATGGAAGTTCTGTTTAAAGTCATGAGAAACTCACTTATCACTGTATCTCCATCAGGTTCAAACACCTGCTAACACAATCCATTTCCGACAGAACAGGGCTAATACCTGTATCTAGTCATGTAGGCATGGGAAGATTCTTAATTGCTACAACATGAACGGTAAAAAACAGTTGTTCTATGTTTCTTCCTATATCTACTTGTCATGATACTGAGCCTTTGAGGAATGTTTTGGCTTTCTTTCATGTAGTCTGGATAAACTGTTATCTCCCTTTCTGAATTCAACTTTGACCATGGCAAACGGTATTCTCAAGGACATCACATTTCCTTGCTCTTTCCTTTTTTGCGGTGTTGAAGAAGCATGCTTCTCATTATAGCAAGCACATGACCAATTCTGACTCTACACAAAATATTTAAGGCATTGTCCATGCAATAATTGCTCTTGTAAGTTTTGTGCATGCTTTTAGAAATCCTAATATTACCACATACACAAAAAAAATCTGACTTAAAATTCCACTTTTTAGATTAAGAAGTGTAAAAATGGAGCAAAGGAAACTGAATGATCAAGCCAACACTTTGGTGGACCTGGCAAAGGTTAGTAGGCAATTACTGTTGTTTTAACATTCATCCTTTCAAAATGAAGAGTTTGCAACTGAAAATATAATGCATTATACATGCAACTATTGTTAACAAGTTTGTTACTTGTAGAAAATGAAAATATGACTGTGTTTTGTGGTAACACCTCCTGAATGAAACATCTTGTTTGTGGCTCTGACCGAAGGTTGAATGTACCATGTTTACTTTTTTTTCTGCATCTGAAAAAGATTTCACAATTGAGAGGCTGATCCTGAGAGCTCCTGAAACAACTGCAGTGGTGATGGTAAATGCTGAACTATGAGTGGGCCGTAGTAGTGTAGTGCTGTGTAGTAAATAGATCCCCCGTTCAGTGATAGTGACTGTGTCGTGAGGCACCATAATACACAGGCTCTCCCACAGACTGGAATTAGAGGTTCTAATTTTCTGTTCCTGTTGCCTAATGAAACAGTGGCTTTGGACAAGTAAATTTAGTTCTGCATTTGTTTTAAGTTTTCACAGTTAATAATAGTTTCCTACTTTGCCGATGTATCATAAGGCTTTATTAACCTTTTTTAAGCCATTTGAGATGAGGCAAATCAGGCTATTCAGTTGAAAACTGTCTATAGTTGCTGGGGCTTTTCATTAATCTAAAACAGTAACTAGAGAGTCAGAGGACTGAGCTGATAGCATTGCCAGCTTCACATTAGACCTCAGTATTTAACAGTTACATCGATCTTAATTTGAGGCTACATTAGAGGTATTTTCCTAGGGGTTTCTGGTACACCCCTTCATGTACCTCAAAAGCCTCCTCAATTTAAAGTTCATCAAAGCAAAAATTAAACACTTAAAACCAGAGAAAATACGAAAGAGTTAAAGAATGGATCATGGCTTTGGACCCTTTGGTCTCCTGGTGACTGTCTCCTGGTGGCTTACACAAGTGACTGTTCGCAAAGCTTAGCATGGTGCGTTTCTAAGCACATGAAACTTCCAAAAAAAGTTCTGGGTTTTTGTCTAATTCATTTAGACCTTGACATCTAATGTGATGCTCAGAATATATTACATTTCTGTTCAACAAATTTAATAGAAAGTTTATTCTGAATCTATAAGGAAATTTATTTCATAATACTACATATTGTTATAATATTCATATCTTTTGTTTTCATGAAGTGCCAAATCATTTACAAACCCTTGTAGAGTTGTGCTGCTTGTTACAATATTTGTAAGGTCTCTCTAAACCTTTGTTCACATCCTTCTACTTTCAGACTCAAAACATCATGTATGACATGATTTCTGACTTAAATGAAAGAAGTGAAGATTTTGAGAAGAGAATTGTTACTCTAGAAACGAAACTGGAAACGTTAATTGGTAGCATTCAAGCTCTCCCTGGACTGATTAGCCAGACAATCAGCCAGCAACAGAGGGATTTCCTCGAGGCTCAGATACAAAATTACGATAAGCATGTTGCCTACAGTGCTGAACGATCACGATCTTTGTCAAGAAGAAGATCATCCTCCACAGCACCACCAACTTCATCAGAGAGTAGCTAGAAGCGAATAAGTTAACCACAAATAAAGACTTTTTGCCATCATATGGTCAATATTTTAGCTTTTATTGTAAAGCCCTATGGTTCTAACCAGTGTTATCTGGGTTCTGATGTCAGAATCCTGGAAACCTGAATACATTTTAGGCCAAAATGAGTGAAAACTCTTCTTTTTTTCCCCACTCCTCTCAGATGCACAGTGAATGCACCTATTATTGCTATATTAGATTGTTCCTCCTGTAATTTCACTAACTTTTTATTCATGCACTTCAAACAAACTTTACTATAACAATATATAATATAATAAAAAGGTTAATTTCTGCGTATAGTTGCTTGGTTACTTGGACTTAACTGAAAAAAAAAAAAAGCTCACAATGAAATTGCCTAATTATAAACTTTCACAGAACAAAATTGAAGCTTAATAATTATCTCTCAATATGAAAAATTAATTCTCTAAACTTTACTTGCAGTGGAGGGGGGAAAAAATCAATATTCATCTAACAGTGTGCTGTATATATATAGTCATTTTAAAAGGTCACTGACAGCTTTGATTTCTGAAGTGATTAATTAAAAATATAGTTTATCCTAGAAAATGTATTACAAAGTATGCTATGGGTTTTTTAAATCTTCTTAGGGCATTTGTTTAACATGTATTTGTACACATACACATAGATAATATATATACATATATAGTTATGTATATAAAATTATTTATGCAATGCCCATGGCACAGATCTTTTAAACTTGACTATTTGCAGAGCTACTGGCATGCAAAAAGTACAGGTAAAGTCCTGCTCATTTATTTAGAGTCTCACAAGTATGCCAGCTAAGTATGTCTAGACAGAAGCATCACCTTCAAGCTGAAGTCTCCCATTAATGCTATCTGGATTTTGAAAATGTTAGATTGCTGCTTTCTCCAGTCCCTTTTTGTTTTTAATGATTCTGGAGTGAATAACTGACACATAGAGTTCTTGTATACACAACTGTGTGATGGCAGGACAGTGTTCTGTATACATTACATTTGGGTAATCCCATGGCTTCTGCTATGTGGTCAAGATTAGCAAAATACTTTTGGCAATACTTCCAGAAACTGTTGTAAAAAAAAATGTCTGTAGACTGCAGTTTCAGCAGTGGGGTATCTGTGGTACTTTATTTTCATGCACAGTAAGTGCTCCTGCTTTCTTAAAAAAATTCCACAAACCATAGTGTACATGTTTGTAAAAAAGTTGTGGATGACTTTTCTCCTGGTTTATATTCCAGGGTATCAAAACCAGGCGAACTTAAATGCTCAGCACAAGCAACTTGCATTCACAATTCCTATTATAAACAGGAAATTACTTGAATTTATTAAATATTTCATAGTACTTGCTATTTATGATATATACTAGTCCCGTCCCCACCCCGGTTTATACAGACAAGGGTGACAGTATGACAAGTAGGCATGGCTGGCTGTTCCCATGGAATGCTACATCTGCCTAGAAGTAATTAACATGCATTTTGAAGGAAATGCCAATTGCTGAATGAGACATCCTGAGTTCTGGTCAGTAGCAACAGACAGGGAAGATAATAATGCAGGAAGTCAGGACAGAGCCATGCTGGACAAGACAGAAGAGCTGTTCTGCCCAGCACTCAAAATTCCCAGACCAAATACATAATCTGAAAAACAGCAGACACTTTAGGCCTATTTAAAATAGTCTGCTTTTTGGGGATATAAAATATATAACTGATAAATGTAAGTTACTTCCAGAGGCATTGCTTGTTTATGAAAAGGTCAGGAATTTCTCCAGCACTTTTTAAGTTCTTTAGGAAGATTATACTTTTGCAGTATTTTTTCCCCATAAATGAGCAGGACAGTAGCATGTCTCTGGAGTGCCTTGTTTACAGACTGGTATTTTGTGATTGGGGATAATAAGCTATATGCACAGTACTTGCAGTTCTGCTTCTGTTTTTTTGAAGTTCATTTCCAAAGGAAAAGAGGGATATTATATAGTGCTAATACTGTGCTTGCCCAGTACTAAACTAGGTGAGATTTTTAAGTGTCATGACGCCACTCACTTTATACTGCTGGCAGTATTAGAAATAGTTATTAATAATATATGTATTAATAATAATAGAATTTAATAGTCAAGTTTGAGAATTCTTCTTGTGAAGATTTTTCTTTGTCCATTCTCTCATTTTTTTGTGTTTAATTTAGAATTTTTTTCCTGTCACTGAATGTGAAATACACTTGCTGTAGCTTGAATTCCTAATTCCTTTTTGTCCTGTCAGCTTGAAGTTGCTCTTTAGCTGTATACAACATCTTTTTTTTTATATTTGTAAAACCAGTTTGGTGGTTTTTTTCTGCTCTGGATTGTACAGCTAGCTTTTTAAAGAATGGTAGCTCCATGTTGAAAATGTCCATCAATCTGTCAGAATTAAGTTTAATTAAGATTTATCTATCAATGTTGAGCTGGTTTATTCTGATGTGAAAGGGCAACTGCCATCTTTGACCTCTCAGTTTGTTTTACACAGTAGGACTTAGGAGCCTGGCCCTACTAAATTTGTGCAGCAGCTCTATGAAATTCGGGCTGTGAGAAGTACCAGGACTATGCCCAGCTGTAGGATTTTCTACTAATCTGCCAAATTCTTTTAGATTCCTTCCTTGGTTTTTAAAGCAACTTGCAAACGATGACAACATGGAATACTCCAGTTCAATTTCTTAGTTTATGCTAAAGCTTGCTACAAATAGTTCATCTGCATTTTTGGTACTGATTATTTTTTTTTCTTCTAATACCTGTTTTGAAAAGCACTTAAGTGCTACATATCAATCCAGTCAAAGAAAAGACAGATGAAAACTTACATTCAGGAGAGAACAAAGCAGAAGGGGTTTGATTTTTGTATTCTTGATGCAAAACTCCTTTTAATTTTTCCTTGTTGGAGTTTTGTAGTACCACAAAATCCATTACTGGTTTTCTGTTTCTAAAACCTGAGCTCCCTCACCATGTTCAGTGTATGAGCTCAACAAAAGGAAAAAAGTAGCATTGTGACAGATCTCTAATCTGCTTGGGTAGTTGAATGTAGGATTTTCTTTGAAAGACTGTTGACAAATGACAAGGAATGTTTCTCAAAGCGTATGACATATTTACCATGTTGTGGTGGAAAAGCTTCATGCACGTCTTGCTGCAGTCTCATCCATAGGAAAACTCAGCTTTCAGTTGCTATTGAAGTTCTCATTTGCGCTGCATTCCAGACACCAGTTTCATTTCTCAGTTACTTTGGAGTCTTGTTGTTAATCCTTGCATTTTTAATGACACTTGTACATTGATTTAAATAGTATTTTTTAGTTACTTTTAAGTTTTTGAAGAATAAGTATAATACATTCACAGATATTGCAAATGCTCTGCAATTCTTAATCCTGCAAACCATTGACTATTGTAAGCCCACCCCAGACAGACTTGTATGACTCAGCCTTTCTTTACCTCTTGCTGCTCCATAAAGATGGATCTGATATGGCAAGAGCTTCACTATCTAAAAGTTAAGCATCCAGCTTGGGAGCTCTAAGCACCTTTTGGAAGTCCATACTTTTCCTTGTGATGTATTTAAAAGCTGTGGCTCTTTAGACTGAGTCTGAATCACTGTCATCGAGGTCAAAGATAGGTGACAGGCATACTGGTTTACTGCCCATCAGTTTGTAAGAATCTTTCCATGTGACATTATATGTGGACTTTCAACTGATACACTGCACACTAAAAGCATATCTAAGCATAAAAGAATAAATGGTTTAAATATGAGTGTCGAATTTTCAGAATAAACCTATTACCTGTATCAATACTACAAATATAAATTGTCTGAAAGCTCTTTTCCCATTACAAAAAGGTTATGAAAAATTTGTAGTAAATTTTATTCTCAGAATATTATCTGAATACTAAGTCTGTTCTCTCTATCTGCCAAATCTCTTGTTGTTCACATTGTTTCTCTTTTTTTTTTTTAAAGAAAATCCTTAAATTCCTTTCCCCTTTTTAGTCCACCCCTTTCAAAATAATTAAAGTGATGAGAAGCAGCCAAATAAAGAGGGGAAGAGAGGAAATAGCTAACACTGCTGTGTCTCACTTTCAGAAACCTACCCTGGCATCAGCATTTCTATGCGCTTGGGTAGCAACAGTCACAGGTTTTCTCCACTAGCATTCCTGGCTACCTTGGTAAAAGGTGGGTGTAGCCCAGGAAGAGCACTGCTGTGTTTAGAGACAGCCATTTATGTATGTGAAACTTTATGTATGCATGATAAAATTAACCTACATCTGTCAATCAGGGCTTATAAATCAGATTCTATACCTGTTAGCACAACGGCAGAGAAGCTGAGCTGTAATGTCTGTCAGCTTTCTTCTCCAAACCTTGTAAGGGATATCTATAAGGGCCTTTGCCCTCTCCATGACTGAGACAATTAAAAAAAAAAAAAAATTTTAAAAAAAGCTGCTTAGGAGACATTTTGCAGCCAGGTGTGCACAGGTATGTCTCTTCCCTACCTGAGTGCCTCACCATCTGCATGCCAACTCTGGTCCAGAAACCACAGAGTTTCACTCACTCCAGAAACCCCAGGTTTTGCTCACTACAGAGTGAATTAGCACAGCACTGAGCAAATAAACCCCATCTCTCAGGAACAGCCTGATACACAAGATGATTGCAATAAACCGGAAAGGAGACTTGTGCTAATTTATGCAACTCTGCACAAGACTTAAGGCTTAGCATAGCACCAAGCCTACTGCAGACACTTGACTCCCTGACAAGAATTGCTTGCAGCTGGGCTGTACAGCACATGGATGGAGCAGCTGCAGCATAGTCTGGGCTAGGGTGTGCAGACATGCCCTGAGAAAGCTAAAGTGGAGGCAGTTGCTACAATTGGCATGACCATACTGCAGCATATGATACTTCATTACAGTGATACAGCTGAAGCTCCATTAGGTCAACAATCTTCAAGCTTTTCTATGAAGTAGATTCTCCCGCCGAGGACTGCAAAGCCTTGTTGAGTAAGGGAGGATATGCAACAAAGCTGTAGTTCAAGGAAAACCGTAAGCCACAAACATGAACCTGTTGCAATCTAACATGGCAAGTTGCCAATTCAGATGGGAGAGTGAAGCATAAAATGCTTTATGCTGACTTCCTTTGCATTCAGGTTCATTTAACAGTGTTAGCGTCTTCAAATATTTAGAAAATCTAGAGTGGTTTCAATTATGCATGAAGCAAGCAACAAGCTTTTAGTTAGAGGTTCTACTTTAAAATGATGCCTATTCTGACCACTTGTTGCCTTCCAAACGTGGATTTCCAAGTATCTTGAGTCTAAGGAGGAGCCCCGTGTTCTGGTATTTGGGTACAAGAAAGCAGGCCTCTACAGTCCGGATAACTGAGCAAACAGTATGTGTCCCCAGGAACAATAATGAGGTTGAGAGAAAACATTCAAATGAGTGAATTGACCCGATAAAGGCTTCAGGGCTTAGAAGAGGTTTAAGTGAAACCTCATTCCAGGTCTGAAAGTATCAATGAAAAGTACGACACTGTGCAATTATCTTTCCTGACAATGAACAACAGGGATACAGTGTGTTTAATACCATCTATTGACTTACATGGAGAAGCTGTCAAACTATTAAAGTAGTATGGTGGCGGCTTATCACACAGAAATAAAGCAAAGTTATTTTACGAAGAACTCCAAACCCTGTAATAGAAAAGAGGAGAAAACCTGAAAAAGCTTGTGCTACATTATTGTCTAAAAAGATCGTCACCTAGCTTCCAGAAAAATTGTAAGAGATGAGGTTTCAAGTGGTCTGAAGCAAATATCAAATAAAAACCCCACACCTCAGAATCAGTTTTCCATACTCAGAATTGCCCTTTAAAAACCTCCCAAAGTTATGCACTGTGCAGAGTAGTACACATCTCTGTAAAATGAAGTCCAAAAGACTGAGTCCAGATTTCTGATGAAGAAGTTAGAAGCCATCCAGTGGTCAAAAGATGAACCTGACATGTAGGGGAACAAGAAATCTATCTTAAACTCCAGTTTCAAACGGTTGTGGCACACACTGGGTAACATTGCAGTGATGATCAATGCTCAAGAGGTGTTTCTTTTGCAGACATCACTTACACACGCACATGCTTCAGTTAAAAGGTCTCTCAATGGTGCATGCCACTGACACTTCCACCACTGCACCTGCCCTCATCCCTTTGCTCTACGCATTTCCCTCCACCAGCTGCTGATCACTGAATCATCAGCATCCCTGGAACAGAGTGACCAGTACTTATCAGAAAGGTGAGTTTGTCCCAGGGCACTCGAGAGGCCACTGGCCCAGTGCATGTAACTGGAGAGCAAATGGCGAGACCCAACCTGAAGGTGGCCATGGCCCTCTCAGCAGTGCAGCTGTGTGTAACCTGGGAGTTATACCTCCAGCAGTTCTTCCTACCATGTCATTGTGTTACCACAATCTTCTATTTCTTAAATGATCTTACAGAGAGAAAAATGCTTTTCCTACTACAACTCAAGCATGGCAATACCTCATTCATTTTGACAGGCAGTGCCACTGCTGTGAGGAAAGCATGAGGTCCGCTGCTCTACTGCAAGCACAGGGCAACACCGTGCCACTCTGCAGGACCCTCTCAGGCAACAGCCCGCTTTTGAAATTGAAACAGACAGCACTCCCCCAGTACCGGTTATCAAGATTCAAGGGGAATAAACCTCAATAAGGTATTCTGGCAGAGCAATGAGAGTTAAGACCTTATCTTCTAAATGGTTATACATTAAAGTGTACTTTGAAAAAAAATGAGAGGGCGGGGGATGTTAATTATGCAAGAAAAAAATATCAATTAGCCCTTCTTGATACCTGTGTTGGCTGGAGTTCAGAGGCTCCCTTGTGCTGCACAACAGTGCAACAAAAGCCTTGCAGATTCACTCCCAAGCACATGAGTTCAAAACACGGTCCCAAGGCTGAACTGTGCTAGCAAGCCACCTAGCTTCACCAGCTCTCTTTGAAACAGAGCTTTCAGTCAGACTGCCCAATAACGGAAAGTCAAATGTGTTGCAGTTTCTGTGGTTTCAGCACACTTTGAAAGTACCTTCTGCTGCTCGGCTCAAGACCCTCCAAGGATTGTATTGACTTCAGGTGGTTCAGTTGGCACCACTGCCAGGCCATTTCCACAGACATGCCAGAAAATATCTATACCCATTCAGTTTGCCTGGTCAGCAGGTGCTGTAACATCTTTTACTGGCTGCTTAGCACATCATCTGCAATCAGGTCTGAAGAGAAGTTTTCCCATCATTTTCCAAGTTACCTTGGAAGATAATGCAGGAATAGCTGAAGGAATTTCTGTTCCTTTAGACTTCTTAGCTATGATCTGCACACAGAGGAAGCTAATCAAGTGTCAAAAGTGCAGTGGTAGGAAATCAAGCTACACTTATTTCAGGTACCAGGTGCATGAGAAGAAACATAAAAACTGTACATAAGAAATAGACTGCTTTTCCAGTACTCCCATAGTTGGGGTTAAATTTCCTGCCTTGCTGCCCTCTTTTGTCCAGCCTATAAAATATATTTACTGATTCATCTGTATTTATTTTCCATTTGAAGCAATTTGTCGTAATACAGCAGCATAAAATATGTGCACTTCCAGAACTGCAGATACTCTTTTCAGAAGAGGGGAAACAGAAGAGAGATGAGCAAGTAGTGTTAGGCTTCCAAAGTAAGTTTTGCAACAAAATTCAGAGAAGTAGAAATAGGACAAAGAGAAGGTTTAATCCTCAGATGGCACAGTCTATGGCCTTTCTGTTAGTACTCAATGGATAGGGCAGGGTTGTCCTTTGGAGGCTGTGTCCTCATCTTCTGTGGAGAAGACATGGGCCCTGTAGAATTGGTCTGGTGTCTGGTGGCAGCACAAGGACACCTGTCTGTAACCCACACTTTGCCCATGTGAACATCTACTTCCCCTGCCAGCTTTCCGCTCAAGGATCTCCTGCTGTACCATACAAAATTCAAAGAGTAGGTTAAAAAAACATACAGACAGCTAGACTGTTACCACAGAAAATATTTGCTTTTAACTGTTTAACATTTGCCTTCTTTTTCCTCTGCAGTAAAAAGATTAAGAAAGAAGAAACATGAAGAACAGTATTGGTTTTATTCCACAGGAACAGCTTGTTTCCATGACATTTATACATTAAGCTTTTTTCTAAATGACAAGCATATTGGCCAAGTGACTCTCTTTTTTTCCAAAACTGTCTTCACCCTCCTTCCCACCCCACCCCCCCCCCTGGATCTGTGTTTAGTGTGTGTAAAAAAAGACATGTCAGATGCACAGGCCTTTTGTAACCGTGTAAACTGGTGGAGAAAACACCTCTTACATGTGTATGAAATGGCCAGATACTATCTGGTAGGATTTGAATGCACAATTCAGGATACGAAGTTCCCCCTGCCTTGACTTCACACTGTTTGCCCTACAAGGAGCTACAGAATAGCACACCTCGCACTGCTTCATAAGGTGTTACACTCACTAACAAGCAGGGTCTGGTTGAAGCGGTGAAGGTTGAGAGCAGCCTTGGCTGCAGAGACCATGAGATGGTGGAGTTCAGGATCTTGTGTGGTAGGAACAGAACACCAATCAATCACAAGCCTGGACTTCAGCAGGGCCAACTTTGACCTTTTCAAGAGACTGCTAGGGGAAATCCCATGGGACAGGGTGCTAGAAGGTAAAGGGGCCCAAGATAGTTGGCTTATATTCAAGAACCACTCTTTCCAGGTTCAAGACCAGAGCATTCCAGCATGCAGGAAATCAAGAAACAGAGCCAGGAGACCTTCATGGTTAAACAGGGAACTGATGGGCAAACTCAAGTGGAAGAAGAGAGTCTACAAATCATAGAAAGAGGGGATGGCCACTTGGGATGAATATAAGGCTGTTGTCAGAGGATGTAGTGGGGCAACTAGGAAAGCTGAGGCCTCCTTGGAGTTTAACCTTGCAAGAGAGGTCAAGGACAAAAGAAAGGGCTTCTTTAAATACATTGCAGACAAAACTGACACTAGAGGCAAAGTGATTAGGGATCAACTGAACAATATGTATATATATAAGTCCATAAGCCCCGGTGGGATGCACACCCATGACTGCTGAGGGAGCTGGCAGAAGTCATTGCTAGACCACTCTCCATCATCTTTAGTAAGTCATGGAGAACAGGAGAGGTGCCTGAGGATTGGAGGAAAGCAAATAACACTCCAGTCTTCAAAAAGGGCAAGAAGGAGGACCTGGGTAACTACAGACCAGTCAGCCTCACCTTCTTCCCTGGAAAGGTGATGGAACAACTTTGGCACTGTTTCTAGGCATATAAAGGACAAGGGGGTAATCCGGAGAAGTCAATGTGGTTTTACAAAGGGGAAGTCATCTTTGACCAACTTGATAGCCTTCTGTGAGGACATAACCAGGTGGATAGATGATGGTAGAGCAGTGGATGTGGTTTACCTTGATTTCAGTAAAGCATTTGACAGCATTCCCCACAGCATCCTTGCAGCTAAACTGAGGAAGTGTGGTCTGGATGAATAGGGAATGAGGTGGATTGTGAACTGGTTGAAGGGTAGAAGGCAGAGAATTGTGGTCAATGGGATAGAGTCTAGCTGGAGGCCTGTATCTAGTGGAGTCCCTCAGGGGTCAGTACTGGGACCCGTACTATTCAGTATATTCATGACCTGTATGAGGGAACAGAGTGCACTGTCAGCAAGTTTGCTGGTGACACAAAACTGTGAGGAGTGGCTGACACCCCAGCAGGCTGTGCTGCCATCCAGCGAGACCTGGACAGGCTGGAGAACTGGGCGGGGAGAAATTTAATGAAACGTAACAAGGGCAAGCGTAGAGTCTTGCATCTGGGAAAGAATAACCCAGGTACCAGTGTAGGTTGCGGACTGACCTGTTGGAAAGCAGTGTAGGGGAAAGGGACCTGGGGGTGCTGGTGGACAGCAGGATGACCATGAGCCAGCAATGTGCCCTTGCGGCCAGGAAGGCCAGTGGCATCCTGGAGTGGATTAGAAGGGTTATGGTTAGTAGGTTGAGAGAGGTTCTCCTCCCCCTCTACTCTGTCCTGGTGAGGACACATCTGGAATATTGCTTTCAGTTCTGGGCCCCTCAGGTCAAGAATGACAGGGAACTGTTTGAGAGAGTCCAGCACAGAGCCAGAAAGGTGATTAAGGGAGTGGAGCATCTCCCTTAGGAGGAAAGGCTGAGGGAGCTGGGTCTCTTTAGCTTGGAGAAGAGGAGATTGAGTGGTGACTTCATTAACGTTTATAAATATGTAAAGGATGAGTGTCAGGAGGATGGAGCCAGGCTCTTCTTAGTGACATCCAATGATAGGACAAGGGGCAGTGGGTGCAAGCTGGAGCTTTAGAGGTTCTGCAGAAACATAAGGAAAAACTTTTTCATGTTGAGGGTCATGGAGCACTGGAACAGGCTGCCCAGAGGGGTTGTGGAGTCTCCTTCTCTGGAGACATTTAAAACCCACCTGGGTGTGTTCCTATGTGACCTGCCCTAGGTAGTCCTGCTCTGGTAGGGGGTTTGGACTAGATGATCTTTCAAGGTCCCTTCCAACCCTTAACATTCTGTGATTCTGTGCTTTACAGTTGTTTGAACAGTTCTGGCTCAGTTCACCTGAGTGCATGATAAACAAGCTGAGCACCAAGGCTATGTACAAGGCAACTGCACAAAGAAGCCCAGCAAAGGATCAGGTTTTTGGTCTTGTGAATGAAGAACTATCCCTCTGTTCTGGTCAATTCACTAAAACAGACCCAGCATGTGTATTATTGCTCCAAGTAACTCACAAGACAACCATCATAAAATTTTGATGGCAAATAAATTAATTTCTGGCCCTGGCACTTCTGCTATGGAATTCTACCAGGGAAGGAAAGTCACCGAGAACAATAAAGTTATCTATCCAAACTAAAGAATAGGAAATACCAATCTTTTCCCTGAGATTTGATTTCTAACCTCTCAGGCAGTACATCACCACACCTGTATATATATTTGGAGTTCAGTGCTTCTGACATTTGAATTAAGCCAAAAGCAGGGTAGGAATGAAACCTGTAGGGAAAAAAGGGATTTTTTATTTTGGCAAGTTGGTTTGATTCTGCTGTCTTATCTTCTGTATATGCTCAGGTGACTTAAATACAAAGATACTTGTTAGAGCAAGAGCTGGAATGCAAATTTCTTCTGCTCCTTTCTGGGTAATGCTGTAACGACTACCAATCCATCAGCTTCATTCTCCCTGTGATGTGATGTGATGTGATGCTCTCCCCTAGAAAGTAGGAAGAATGGACGGAGATCCCTGTAGAAAGTACTAAGTACATATTTTCCTACTGCTTCTTTCTTGTCTTATTGGCTGTGAGGAAGCCCTGGCAACATGGAGCTTTGCCCCTTCCTCTTTGGAGTCAGAGACAGTCTGAACTTTTGCACCAGGCAATACCACTCAAAAAATGAAGCTTTTTCTGGCGTGTCTTTGTTAGGGTTAGAACAGAAAAAATCTGTTCACTGACTGTACTTTTCAGCTCAGTCTCTTCTAAGTAACTGCATTTTTGTGAAGCTAGCAGCATGGTCTCACAGGCAGTGTCCGCTTCTAGCAGTGATAATGCTCCATGTTTAGAGTTACTACCAAGTAACAGACCAAGGCCACTGCTGGACATTGTCTACCACATTGGGGGTGCAGAAAGTAAAAGGCTGCCCGTGAAGGGAGGAGTGGACAGGACAGGTGATCCTAAAGTGACCAGTGAGGGATTCCATCCCTTATACATCATATCTGGTATAAAGCTGAGGGATCAGGAAGGTCAAGCTTCCTTCTTCAATGGCCAGCATGTGAGGAGGACTCTGTCTGTTCTGCCCTTGATTCTAATCTGTGCATTCTTGAATCCACTTCCATAATCCAGCTCCTGGACACAGCTCCCGTTTGCTGCGGGGCCCAGTCTGGGACTCTCCTGGTGCCTTCTCCACAGCATCAGTGGTGACAGTGATGTAATTGCCATCAGGGCAGTTGGGTTTGGTACTGATTTTGTATATGTTTGTATGCATTCCATTTAATTATTATTATTTTCATTAAAGCTGTTCAAGCTTTGTTTTCCAATCAATGCATCTCTCTTCCTTATTCTCTTTCTCTTCCCCTTTGGAGAGGGAGAGGGCATTTGTTATGCCATAACTATAAGCTTTGACATGGTGGGATTTGGAAAGCAACCAGAGAGAGAGCAGCTCAATGGTGCAAGTACCAGAAATACTTTTTTTTTACTTTTTAAAGTTACTGCCTCTTTGTTTTAAAAGGTGTTGGTGGGAGGGAGGGGAGCAGAAGCCAATAACATTTTGAAAGAGGAAGCAAAAAGATAATTGTTTTAAAAGTAGAAAGAATAATAATATTCTTTTTCCAGAAATAATGTAATTATTCTGCACTTTGGAGATTAATCCCATAGTGACTGAGAAGCAAAGCTTCACAGGTTGCCCTGTCAAGTTCAGTGCTTTGGCCTTCTGATAGCTGCATTGCCCTGTTGGCATTCTGAAACCTAGATCTAGTGTTTCTAGAAAAACAGGTTACCAATACGTTTTGCTTTATCAGGAAAATAAACATTGATCTGTGCCAACACCCAGTTAGATTGCTGCTTATGTGTCCAACCTCTATATTTGATCCCAGTAATATCCCACCAATAAACACTAACAAAATGTATCCCATCATCCAGCAGATTATCAGAGTAGAAACTTTCTGTCTGTCACATGTTTGTATGTTGCCTAGATATGTGATGCTGCTCCCTGACTACAGCTGGCAGTACCTGGCCAGCCTGCTAGCCTGCCTTCTTGTGCTTCTCAGAGCATTGTTGCAGCCCTGAGAGGCACCAGGCATCTCCTGTCTTAGAATCAGGCCCATCAGACTATTTTGGCCACTTTTCCATTACATTCTTAGATACTAAGTGAAGATTATCTTAGCATAAGCTGATGCCTAAATTCCAGGTTTCAGAACTGTAATTGGAACCTTTTATATGAAACATTCCCATGGCAAAGAAATACAGGTATTTACATGAATCGGCAAAGACAATACACCATGATATACAGCTTGTTGCTTTAGGAATACAGATTGACTTAAAAGGTCACAGAGATGACTGCTTAAAATTTTGCTAAAGAGTGATGACTTTAATAACAAAGGATGTGTTTATATTTTTTATTGAATGTTATGTCCCATGTATTGCAATAAGCGAACAAGAAAAGAATGTTAAAGGTGTTTTTCACTATATTATGGATGCCACATGGGCCAAACGTAGCAATATGCTATTGTTAAACAATATGCTATTGACCAACTTGATCTCCTTCTATGATGAGGTGACCTGCGTAGTAGATGGGGGAAAAGCTGTGGATGTTGTATACTTGGATTTTAGTACAGCATTTGACACGGTCTCCCACAGCATTCCGCTGGAGAAGATGGAGGCTTATGGCTTAGACAGGTGTACTCTTTGCCAGGTTGAAAACTGGCTGGATGGCCGAGCCCAGAGAGTTGTGGTAAATGGACTGAAATCCAGTTGGCAACTGGTCACAAGCAGCATTCCCCAGGGCTCAGTGCTGGGGCCAGTCCTGTTTAACATCTTTATTGATGATCTGGACAAGGAGATCGAGTGCACACTCCACAAGTTTGCAGACAACACAAAATTAAGCAGGAGTGTTGATCTGCTTGAGGGTAGGAAGGCTCTGCAGAGACATCTGGACAGTCTGGATCAACAGACTGAGGTCAATTGTATGAGGTTTAATAAGAACAAATGCCAGGTCCTACACTTGGGTCATAACAACCCCAGGCAATGCTACAGGCTTGGGCAAGAGTGGCTGGAAAGGTGCCTGGCAGAAATGGACCTGGGGGTGCTGGTTGACACCTGGAAGAATATAAGCCAGCAGTGTGCCCAGGTGGCCAGGAAGGACAACAGCATCCTGGCTTGTGTCAGAAATGCCATGGCCAGCAGGGGGAAAGAAGTGATTGTGCCCCTGTACTCAGCACTGGTGAGACCGCATCTCGAGTATGTCCATTTTTGGGCACCACAGTGCAATAAAGACATTGAGGTGCTGGAACTGATACAGAGGAGGGCAACAAAGATGGTGAGGGGATTGGAGAACATGTCTTATGAGATGCTGAGGGAAATGGGATTGTTTAGTCTGAAGAAAATGAGGCTGAGAGGAGACCTTTTTGCTCTCTACAGCTACCTGAAAGGAGGTTGCACTGAGGCCAGTGTTGGCCTCTTCACCCTGGTAACTAATGACAGAACAAGAGAAAATGGCCACAAGTTGTGCCAGGGGAAGTTCAGATTAGATATTAGGAAGGATTTCTTTACTGAAAGAGTAGTTAAGCATTGGAACAGGCTGCCCAGGGAAGTGGTGGAGTCACCATCCCTGGGGGTGTTAAAAAAATGTGTAGATATAGTGCTTTGGGACATGGTCTAGTCGTCATGGAAGTGTAGGGTAGAAGTTTGGACTTGATGACCTTGGAAGTCTTTTCCAGTGATTCTATGATTTGAGTGATGGTTATAGGAAAGCTTAGTCTGATCAAGGTTAAAATTGCTTTAGACATGAAAATATACAGAACCAGTTACTAAACCTGAGTTATTAAACTTAGAAACTAAGGTCATTAACTACCATTTTAGTCCTGCTTTCTCACAGAGGATTTGAGTATCTGTTGTTCTGTTAGTGATGAACTAGGAGATAAGGAGTCTTTTTCTGGGAGGTGGTATGTTCTCCCTGGTGACAAGTGACAGAAGAAGAGGAAGTGGCCTGAAGCTGTACCAGGGAGGTTCAGGCTGGATATTAGGAAGCATTTCTCTACAGAAGGGTTGTCAGGCATTGGAATGGCCTGCCCAGGGAGGTGGTGGAGTCCCCATCCCTGGAGGTGTTTAGGAGCAGGGTAGATGTTGTGCTTAGGGACATGGTTTAGTGGTTTTGATATGGCTAGGAGTAAGGTTGGACTTGATGATCTTGAAAGTCCTTCCAGCTGAAACTCTTCTGTGATTCTCTGATTCTCTTAGCTGTGATTTAAGAGTCAGTTGAATGTAACAAGAAGCTTAACTCCAAGAGGAGTAGAGTAATACACTCAATCAGGGAGAGGTACTTCTTGTTAAATGCCTCAATCCTTTCCCCCCCAGACTCATTTAACTACTTATCTTTGTGTATCTGGGCATATTTTTTCTAAAATATCTTTCTAGCTGCCTCCTGAAACAAGCTGACCCACTACATCCTTTGTAGAATGAGTTACTTCTCCCTGTTATTTGTGCAGATGTTTTGGATGCTAAATCCAGGTCTGAGTATTCCACTAGATAGCTTGACTATTTTGGAAGGAGGTTTGTAAAATACGAGTTGAATGGCACCCAAACTCATTTGAGATCCTTGGTTCTAAAATATCATTATTTTTAAAATCTTGTTTCCCCTCAGTTAAATGGGGTCTCTCCAAATTCCCAAAGCATAACATAGGGGCATAATACAGGAATTTTTCTAGTAGACACAAACAGAAATACTAGAAGTATACTGGGTTATACAGTAAATAAAGGCAAAAAGCTGAAGAAGTGGTGTCATTACTGTTTACTTTTCACTTAAAATATTGCAAGAATTTAATGATATGTAAAATGCTCTAACTGATTTCTTTTACATGAGGTTCAACTATTTCAGAGGCATTTTGTAACATGGAATTGTTTGGGTGTTAACCAGTCACTTAAAAAGAATCACATGGGGATGTGCTGCTGAAATATTTATGCAACATTACTGTTTTCAACTATAGTAGACTCTAAAAAAAGTATATGGGATAAATTGATTTGTTATGCTTCTCTCTTCTTTCAGATTTACATTATTTCAATATTCCTCGAATTACTGGCAAGACACAAGCACTGTGATTTGAAGAAAAAGTCCATGCAGAGTTTTAAATATGGATGCTACTTTCAAACCTTACACAAGAAATGTCTCCTGCTTCACTATTGATGACCTGCTCTCATTTGGACTTCCACACACTTGTCATTTATATTTTCTTTAAGTAATGCCAAACACATAGAAGTCTAGCATGGACACCAGTGGCACATCAGCTATCAGGAGTCATGTTTCTGTTACCCAACACCTCACTCCAGTGACAGTAAAGGCACCGGACTGGTGTATTCCTGGAGATGTTGGAGCACACATAGGAACTAGCATTTTCCTACAAGTCAAATAATGGTACTTGTATTGGACACATTTCAGGCACATACTCATTTGCAATTCAGCAGAAGTCTCCCTTAAATCATGAAGGAGAATGACAGTTCTTTATTAAATGATCTGTCCTCAGCAAAAAAGTAATTTCCCTGAAAACACATTTGGCCAGCTTCCCTTTGTAAAGTGTATACCCCTTCCCACACCACAGGTTGACTGACAGACCCGGTGTGGAGCAGTATTTACTTCTAGGTAGACTAAGTTAGAAAGGCAGGGTGTTACAGAGTCTTAGCCTCTGTAAATAAAGTCATACCCATAATACCAACTTGTAGTTATAATTCATTTGCTCATAGCTATAGATTAGTTGTAATACCCATTAAACTTCTTTTTTTTGAGAAGGGAGTCAAATGTCAGGACTACTCATACTAGAAGGCTTGGTTAGTAAGGAGATGGGAACATAGCTCAGAGAGCTCAAAGATGCTCAGCATTATTTTCCTCACCCCACAGAACAGTTCCTTCCTTACTCTGTCAGTTACATCATTGTTAAAAGGCCCGGAGCCTTTCAATTGTATAATACATCTTTTTACAGTTCAGTACAGCTTATAGTATTTTTTCCCTTAAGGTACATTTTTTTCACTAAATGGAGGTGCTTATACATTATTAATTGGTTTTCCTTCACTTCAGTAGCAGCGGAGTACTTCCCTGGCTTTCATTTGAAGTGCACAAAATCACATTTGTTTACCCAAATCTGTTAATGTTTGCAGTTACCTTTATCACTCTGCTTCAAGCTATTGGACATCTACCAGAGCACTAAACAGAAAGCAGCATACCAAAGCAACAGGCTTCTGAAATGAATAGGTGTGATCATCAGACATAATCCATCCTCACTTCATTGAAACTATGTACTACCTTCTCAGTTTTATTGCCTTTATTACTAGTATTTTGGATGATCTATATTGGCAATAGGGCAAAAGAAGTTTATTCTAGTTATGAACTATTGGAATTGCCTTGTGTTTTGTGTGTCACTGCATGCATTGAGACTATTCCTACTCTCTTCCAAAGGCAAATAATTCTATACAAATTTAAAAGCATGGGGGAAACTCGTCTCTCAACTCACCACATGAAACTGGAAGAATTTTGAGGTTTCAATCAAAAGGGGACAGCTAAGCTCATAGGTCACCTGCTGCTCTACCAGCATTTTACCAGCAAACTCCTGGCAACTCTCTGCTAAGCACATGGAATTTGAATATCATATTTCAAAAAGCCATAACCTTTCAGATACATAGCCTGAAAATCCTTGACACCTAACTTTGGCAGTCAGAGTCACACAGGATAAACAAGGAAATGTGCAACACTCACATGACCAAAGCTTTCGTTGTGCCAGAATCTGCTTTATCTTTGGGTTTTTTTTTTTGTTTGTTTTTGTTTTTGTTTTGTTTTTTTTTTTTTTGAAGGTCCAATATGTCAGTGTGTCAATTTTGTATTTTATTAGTACCACTTTTACCCAACTGCTATATAGCATCTGTGGCCCACGGTATCTTTGTCCAAAATAATCTTTTTGACCCTAACAAGAGATAGTGCGAAAAATCTAACCCCTTTTAATAAGTCTTTACATTTTTGTGCTGCTATTTCTGGAATTTCATTTCACATTTCATTTTATGTTGGTTTCAGGGTTTGAGGTCTGCCAACAAATCCACTGCAACTTCCTCGGCCGTGGCAACTAACTTAGAAAGGTACCAAATACTATAAGCACTTGCAGACTGCTGGCTACCTAAATTAAGAAAGCTACATCAAAAACTAAGATTGCAGACAAGCCATTTGCAAAAATTAAGATGAAAAGTATGTGTTTCTAAAATTAATTTACCTGCATAAATCACCTTTGGTATTTTGTTTCTGTTCCTTAATTCACATCAATATGTGCAATTTCTGTCTCTGCTTTGAAACTCTTGACCAAGAACTTCAGTCCTTATAGTCTTGCACAGTTGCTTCCATGTGAGAGAAGGCAGCCAGAGACTGAAGAAGCTGCAAGCTTCTCAGAGGAATTCATTAGAGCTCAAAACAAAAGTGCTAGTGGCAACAGATGAAGCTGGAAAAGGAAATAGGGGACTCCATAATCATTAAAAGCAGTGTTGCAAGTTAGACAAGAATAATATTGGGAAACTCTTTCATGACCTCTAGACTTTCCTTACAAATACTTGAAAGTTTTAATACAGCTGTTAGAGCATTAAGAGGGCCCCTGACAATAGTTGAGTTCTTTTGGATGAACAGGCACAATCATATGACAGGAAACAGCAGACTGCTGAATGACAACTTAATCAAATCAGAACTGTCGTCGATGCTTGTATACCTCAGCACCCTTTCTGTTCATCTGTAGCTGGATCTGCACAGCTATTAACTCTGTTACCAAACTTCAAAGAGGTGGTTTTTACCTTGATTGTCACAAAATGGCCTAAAAGAGGTGACTGAAAAGTATCTACTGTTCCAAGAAAGGCAGTGTAAGCTTCCAGGCCAGTCAGGCTTATATCATCATTTGCTTAAAAAAAACCCCACATCACTCAACACCCTCTATGTGATTCATGAAGATTGAAGATAAGCAGTTCTGTGAGTGGGAAGATCACAACACTGGCTACCCAACAGACCCTGGCTGAAGAGCTAGCTTTTGCATAGAAGCTGCCAAGCCACAGCCCTTCCACCAGCAGTACACCAATAGATCCTCTCTCCCTCCCACTGCTAAGGTCCTAGAAGATTTTTTAAAATGTTTACTTTTACTCCTCTACTCCAACTAATATTTTCTAAAATAAGTCAATTCTGTCCAGAGGAAAGAAGGGACTGATTAATTGCATAATCTTGAATGTCTCATTGCTTTAGAAGGCCAGGTCAAAGCACTTTCTATACTCCCACGGAGGTACTAATCTGTACCAAAACTAGCTGGCTAGATAGCTATGGCACAGTTATTGTTAACACTGAGCCAACTGGAAATCACTGCTTGAGCCACAAAAGCCTGCTCCCCTACAACTGCAGAGAATCCTAAAATGGATGTCTAGCTTGGAGGTCTCTTATTTCATATGCAGGTATTCATTAACTAAATCTCTTTGCCGATCTGTGGCAATGATACATATTGCTGTGTGGTGGGTTTACCCTGGCTGGGCACCAGGTGCCCACCAAGCCCTTCTATCACGCCCCCCAACCCCCTTCAGCACAGCACACAGGGAGAGAATAAGACACAAAGCAAAGGGCTGTGGGTTATGATAGATAAGATGTTATTCTCTATTTCCCGTCCACAGGCAATGTCAGGTCGAGTCCAGGAAGCAGGGCTCCAGAACACGTAGCAGTTTCTTGGAGGACAAGCCAAATGTCCCCCCATCCTCCTCCTGCCCTCTCCCTTTATAGCTGAGCTGACGTCATATGGTATGGACTATCCCACTGGTCAGCTCAGGTCGGCTGTATCCTCTCCCCCACCTTGCCCCCCCAGGCTCTGGTGCCGTGTGAGCACTGGCAGTCACAACACGGGTGAGTTATCAACACCCTCCAGCTCCCAGTGCTGCAGCATGAGGGCTGGATGGGGAAAAGCAGCTCACACAGACCCACTACAGCCACCTTTCAGAGGCAGGTCAGGGCTGAGTTGTAGAAGAAAAGAAGGAAGTTTTGTCTATAAACTCCTAGAAAGCATTAGCAGTTCCTTAGGAGTTGCAGTCTACAGCATCTGGACTCTCACTAGCTTAGAACACAGCTTTTCAGGACAGAGCAATCCAGCCACATAAATATTAAAGCATACCAGCATTTACTTACACACAAAGAAGTCTACATGCTGCTCTCAGACCACATTTACCACTGTTTTTATTTCTCCTCAACATAAGGTGATATTAGCTGTCAATTCTGTTTTTCAATGTTTGTATGTTCACTGCTATGGTAGGACACCTCAATCCACCCCTCTTAAAGATCTTAAGATGTGAAGGCAAGGAAAAGGAAAAGGAAAAAAAGTTGTGCAGTTGTCTTTAGCCTGACAACAAAGCTGAAAAATTTAATTCCCTTCTTCCTCATCTCCACTCTAACAGATACCATAAACTTTTGTTTTCATGGCAGAAGAAAGCCCACCACAGTAGTGCACTCCTAAACACATCAATAAACATGTCTTCATCTTTGGGATGCATTCTACTGTACATGCAAATATGGCAAAAATTTACAGGTATTCCGACTATTCTCAACTTTTTGTGCACATCTTGGCAGCAGTGTTCAAGACTGACTCCTCTGCAGTGTAAGCCTACAGTTCTGAAGGCACTACTCATCTGTCACTCCAATGCACAGGATGTATATTGCATTTGTATGTGCAAGAACTAAAACAGACCAAAAATCTTCTACCAAAAAGCAGTTAGCATTAGGTCTTCATTGACAATAAAAATCTTACAAGTATTACTTTGGCACATCAGTTATCAAGTTTCCTTTTTGGACACATTTTGATTAAGAGTTTTTACTAAAAGGCCCAGATCACTAAATCTGAATTAAAACTAGTCTAGCTTCTATTTGCCACATACGGAAGAAAAAAAACCCCAAAATAACAGGATGATGCTATCTGAAAAAAAAAACCTGTAGAGGAAACAGATGTCAATAGATAAACCAGCTGGTTGGTGCAATACAAGGTACACCTTGCTTTTCTTAAACACTGTAAATAAACTTCAAATTTTTAATGTTGTTAGCAGGACTTAATAGTAGCCTTTGTACACAGTTACATGGTCACACATTTCTGGGTGAGTAAGTTTGTGAAGAAATACTGATTTCTTCATGTTGGCTTTAAAAGTGTCCACATATAGCTCCATATGCCAGTACCTAAATAACCAGCTTAAGTTTAGAGCTCGGAGAATGCGTTAGGTTTTATCAAATTTCCTGCTGCTTCCATGTTACAATACCTGGATGGTAGCTTGCATCCCTAAACAATGGCATGCCTTTCTAAATTTTGAAAATCCTGTTGTTTAAACTAGATATTTTATGTGTTATGTGAATAAGTGAAACTGCTGCCTGTAATATAAACAAAGGTGCATTGTCTAATTTGATAAACCAGCTGCAATCTCTTTGGCTGCACCGAAGAACTGTATTTGAACTGTATTTGAACCATCTGTTACTGTCACTGCAGATACTAAGTACTGATTCTCTTAAATAGGGTAGATTTTAGTTGAGATCCTGTATCCATTTCAAGGAGTTTTTCTGAATCTTTCAATTTTCAGTAGAGATATAGTGAAGAAAACAGGAAGGGCCATGGAGAATAGTGCACTTTTTCTTTTCCAAAGCAAATCCAGGACAGACAGCAATACAAGAGGAAGGGCTATTTAGCACTAGAGTACATAAAGAAGACAAACATCCTCCTACACAGTCTCTTGAAATGGAAGGTTTCTGTTGTCTGCTAACAAAATTAGTTGCAGCAAGAACAAAGATCGTCTCTCCTTCCAGTCACTTCAATGATTCCTGGAGGTAGATGGCTGACAAGACATTAAGAGAAAACAAAAAAAAACCCACAAGGACTTAGCAATAAGGTGAAATTAGACTTGAAAATAAATTGATCCTATCTTAATTCTCTGACAGAGAAATGAAGTCTCTCTCAAACATGTGTTTGGAAGCCAGGATGATATAATCAAACCTACTTCAGTTGCTGCAGAACTGTTTTTCTTTAAATAAGTTAACAACAAAAGGAAAATATACAAAATACTGCAAAATAAATCTTAACTGCAGTTTCCCTTGTAGAAAGCAGTTCTCTACCTGTTACGTAAAGCATTACCTTAGCAGATGGAGAACGAGATACAATGCTGACTACAACCAGGAATTAACGTGAATATCCAGTGATGGCAAACAGAACAGGAAACAGGGCCACCAAGATTATTAAGGGAGTGGAGCATCTCCCTTATGAGGAGAGGCTGAGAGAGCTGGGTCTCTTTAGCCTGGAGAAGAGGAGACTGAGGGGGGATCTCATTAATGTCTATAAATATGTTAAGGGCGAGTGTAAGGAGGATGGAGCCAGACTCTTCTCAATGTCATCCAGTGTTAGGACAATTGGCATTGGGAGTAAGTTGGAACACAAGAGGTTTAGGGTAAACATAAGGAAAAACTTTTTCACAGTGAGGGTGACAGAGCACTGGAACGGGCTGCCCAGGGGGGTTGTGGAGTCTCCTCTGGAGGCGTTCAAGACCCACCTGGACACGTTCCTGTGTGACTTGATCCAGGTGATCCGGCTCTGGCAGGGGGGTTGGACTAGATGATCTTTCTAGGTCCCCTCCAACCCCTAACATTCTAGGATTCTAAGATTCTATGATTCTATGAAACAACTGTACTTGTTTCTCTTGTGGCCTCTTGCCCCCAGTCCATTAATGTCAAGGGCAGCCTCAGCCAGCATCACAGATATCCAAAGACACTCAGCCTGTAGTCTTTTATGTCTGATACCAATACAGAATATGGTATCCCAGACTGGATTCTTTTAAAATTCTATGAATTCAACAAAAACTTTTATATTACAGGAAATCTCATTTAGGATGAAAAGCAGTATATTTTGAGTTCCTGAAGAGTCTGCTTCAGAAACATATGGATCAAAATCTTTACCCTGGTCTTCCTTTTCCTTTGTGCTTACTATATGAGATAATGAAGGAAAAGATAACCAAGTTCTTTCAGGTCTGCAGCTTTTGTGAAGGGAGAGGAAGGGTAAAGGAAAAGGAAAAAGCAAAGCAGGTTCATCTTAGCACTGCACTTCCAAACTTGCACCTCAACAACCATAGGTACTACATTTCTTAAATGTGTCCTAAAATCACAGTTTTGAAAGATATAAGTATTACTGAGTGCTGGTCAGTTTTCCAAAACACAAAACTAAGTCTGAACTTGTCTAGACAATGATTTTCTGTCCATGATACACTGGAATACTAATTCATTTAAAATAGCAGTTTGTGAACTGTCTTCTAAAAGGGTTTGGAGCATGTGCCTTATGAAGAAAGGCTGAGGGATCTGGGGCTGTTTAGCCTTGAGAAAAGCAGGCTGAGGGGAGACCTTATTGCCCTCTACAGCTACCTGAAGGGAAGTTGTAGCGAGGCAGGAGTTGGTCTGTTCTCCCTGGTGACAAGTGACTGAAGAAGAGGAAATGGCCTGAAGTTGAAGCAGGGGAGGTTGAGGCTGGATATTAGGAAGCATTTCTTTCCAGAAAGGGTTGTCAGGCACTGGAATGGGCTGCCCAGGGAGGTGGTGGAGTCACCATCCCTGGAAGTGTTTAAGAGCTGTGATGTTGTGCTTAGGGACATGGTTTGGTGGTTTTTGATAGGGCTAGGAGTAAGGTTGGACTTGATGATCTTGAAGGTCTCTTCCA
>JANVCC010010369.1:13875469-14027275 GCA_025345505.1 Todiramphus chloris collaris
TTTTTACCACAGGACCACTACATAGTGTACAACAGAGGAACACAGTACAACGGAGGTAAGCCTTACATATCTTCAGAGTGTGTAACTGGAGTAGAAAACACACACTGATTCTGTCTGTCCTTAGCACAAAGGAGTAAAGCAATAATAGAGGATCTCAGCTCTATGCTGCCTGACAGGCCTGATGAGAGGCTGATGCAACTAAGGGCTTTGGTTTAGGACTATTGCAGTCACAAAAAGAGTCAAAATTCAGGTTTCTGCAGGAATACTGTGTGTGCCACATACAGCCATGTCTGACCAACAACAACTAGAAGTGTGGTAGGGAAAAAAGAAGTATATAATTGTATTTGGTTAGTCTGGATGATAGCAGTGTTTCTGGCCTGAACTTCATCTCAACAGAAAGACGTGGTATCTGTCCATAGATGTGAGACTTCAGTGGCTACCTCTGCCTACCACCACAACCGCTGGCACTGTAGTTACCTAGAACACAGCTTTCACACAGGTAATCTGCTTTGCGCTGATGTAAGCTGTAGTCTCCTTGTGAACTACAAGGAAAACATCTAAGCAATGATCATGAGTACTAAATCTTGGTCCTTTACCCCTGGGCATTACATGAACTCTAGCCAAAACCCTACAGTTTTGTTTCAGCTATGACACTCCACATCTTTGGTGTCAGAAACCACAGAAGCAGAATTAAGGACCATTTGCTGGGTAGTTAGAGGAAATTTTCTGAAGAGCATCAAGAATTTGCTGGCTACCTTTAAACCACTGACAACTGCAATTTCACTCTTTTGTGAATGTGGAAACACGTGAGAAAATGGAATAAACCAGCATGACTACTATTTTAGGATGAGTAACACTGAAGAGTTGCAAAGATTTATTATTTTTTAAATACAAATCTGCCCCTTTGCACCCAAAATACTGCACAATCTTCAATTATTTTGTTTTACTGTCTCAAAAATTCTGTTATAAATTTGTGAAGAGTCTGTGAAAAACTTCTGGTTTATAATTGAGATTGTCAAATGTCAACAGGACTTATTTTTCTGAAACTATGGTTGTTGCTGGAAGGTAACTAGTTGTTGAAAAGGTGAGATGTGACATAATGGAGGTGAAAAAACCTAAAACTGTTTTTTAATTTCACAGATCCATAGCCCTATAGCACACATTCACTTCTGCCAGTAGAATGAAATTACAGAGCAGTTTAACTTGTGCAAATTGATTAAGAAATTAGAAAATCAAACACTACTGCCAGTTCACCAACTGAACTGTTGAGAGCACAAGGCTGTCTTCCAGCAGCTGGCTAAATACTACCTTTTAGACCAGAAAACAGCCTGCTGGGAGATCCAAGTACTTCTTTAAACTTAGTATTAACAGCATATACATTTGGGGAAGTGAAAACTTAAATTGGGTTACTATAAATACTGTAAATCCCAGAGTCATAAGAGGGAAGTTCAATTAGATCAGGCTGGTCTCAAAAATCATATTCTGAAAATGAGATAATGTTGAAACACCACAGGGTTTTTGGGGGATTTTTTTTTTTTTTTTTTTTTTAAATGAGCCATTTTTTCAGCAGCTCAGAGGGAATGCTCAGCGGTGACAGAAACCAGGAGTCTTTTTTGTTAAAATGCAGCAGCTGTTTGTAAGGGCTTGTTGAAATCACCATGAAACTTGAACTGTACTGGAGGGAAGTCATTGAAACAAAATAGCCTGTAAAGAGCAGCTGTGTTGGAGGAGTTCAGCCTCACTGCTTTTAAAGTGCAAGCTCCTTGCAGAGAGCTTTTTCTAGCCTCAGGAAAGAATTAGCTCAATATAAGTCATAGAAATTTTCAAAACCTCCCTGGGTCAGAAAGCTTATCTATCTGTTTTGTTTTCTTGCTAAGACTATCTCATCCAGTTTTCAAGAACTGATAGTGGTCCTCTCACTGGTGACTGAAGCAGCCAATTCACTGACTACCAGGGAGACAAGAGCTGACCTTGTACATTTAAAAATAAAATAATAATAATAACAAAAAAACCCCACAAGGATTATGTACAATGCAAGTTGAACCACCTTATATTCCACCTCCTCCACTGCAGAGGACACAGTGTAGGAGGCTCCCAAATGTTGCTTTTCCCTGATGAGATAAAAAATAGAAAACTATAAGAATTGTAAAAGGACTGCCAAATTATGAACCGTTTTTCTGGCTGTTGCCACTACGTATTTATACAGAGTCACATCACAGATTACTTTACAGAAGTTTCCACAAATGCAAATAGGAGGGTTTGTTATGCATAGACCATAATATTGGGTTTGTGGTACTGCCAAGCAATTAACTTATACAAAAACTTGTGTGAAATCTAAACCAGAGGGAAGGAGAAAGGAGGTGAGAACTCCTTGATGAGCTACCTGCAGAGACACAGAGTGCACGCAGATCCCAGGAAAAACCACCCAAGCGTAGCAGTTGCACGCTGCGCAGTATCCTCCTCTGCCACAGCTTCTCTCCGCTGTAGCTGCTGGCACACAGAGTGCAAGAGGAGATGCATATGCAATTGAAAAGAAAACACCCAGAGAGTATAAAGCTATTTAGAGTCCAAATACCAATTCTTTGCACAGATATCGGAAACCATGTGGGTATGTATACAAGGGCTGGACAGATTTTGTAATATTTGCAATAAGTGAGGTTAGCTACGCATGAGCAGGACAAATTGGCAATCTGGGGCCCAACCCTGATTCAGGGTGTTCAAGAAGGGTAGCACTGAAAAGGGATTTGAACAAATCACAGCAGTTCTACACAGCAATAGCCTCCAGGGCTTTGGCATTAGTCCTCCCTCTACCTTATTCCAGCTCTGAACTCAAAAAAGCTGCTTGTGGAAGAAGTAAGGGTGCAAAGAAATTAAGTAGAGGTCCTTAGCTCTCTCCCTGAATTAGTCCCAAGCTCCTCAGCCCTCTCATCAGCCAGAAAAAGGGCACTCAACAGCACTCCTCAGAGAAGTTGGCTCGCGGTCTGCAGCCCTGTTTGCAGACTCACACCTGTCATTTGCCACAAGAGGAGACAGGAGAACGATCGTCTCACCAACATGAGGGCTGCATCTGCTCCTGGGTGGATTTATAGGAAGATGGCATTTAGAAACATTTAAATGATGATGATGGCATTTAGATGACATTTCAGATGTCAGAACCCAGATTTGGTTTGTCACAGCACCCAAAGCTAAAAAAAAAAAAAGAAAAAATTCAACATCAAATAATAATAGGTAACACCTTTATAAAGGATAAGAAGAGGGGTATTTTTTCCTCACCAATTAAAATCAAACTTCATTTCACCCTCACAAACATAGACCTGTCAGTGTAGGATGCTCCCAAAATCTGACCTTTCTACTTTCTTGGTCATTTTGTTAACTACATCAGCTCAAAAGGGGAGAGAAGGAGAGAGGAAATGGAAAGATGGGAGTTCATCTTTGGGAACTGTCAAGCTCATCTGTTTAAGCAGACTTTGCCCCCATAACTTAAGTGATATATTCCTTATTTATTACATGTTCCATCTGCACACTTCACAGCATTTCACACTCTGTTCTCACAACATTGCACATAGCTGCCAGTGTGAGCATCTCAATCTCCCATGGTAACAAACAGAGTTAAGACAACAGGGTCCAGGTTGCCTTGCCTATTTCACATGCCCACATGAAGCTTCCATCCCTGTTACAGCAGCTGCTCTGTCACATGCCTTTCTGACACTTTGTTTACTGGATGAAGCAGTGCCAGGTATGGAAGGGAGGTGTTCAGAGGAAGACTATGTGGCTGCCACTTTCATTTTTGGAACTGGAGAGCAGACTCAGCAGGAATGGGAGCAGAGAGTCACAGATCTCCATTGGCAGCTTGTTGTACCGGAGGCAAGGCAGCTAGCCAAGACAAGGATAAAAGTTTTCCATTTCTAATACTTTTTGAGGTTGCAATGCCCTGTTGAGAGAAGCAAGTCAGAAGAGTATAATTTCATAATACATTTTTATTCTGTTTACTGGCAACTGCGCATTTGAAGGAAATCAACTTTATTAGCATGCCTTATACATTACTATTTGCAGTATGTTTTCAATGGTTGAAAGATGAGTATAACAGAGAACCCATGAAATATCATATTATCATGAGGCTGGGGTTGTTTAAATATAAAAATTGAGAAGAAGGTCTTCAAAATGCTGCAGAATGTCAGGGCCCGGTGTGAGGAGATAGGACTCTGCAATCTTCCCACTCTGCTTCTCAGGATGGGTTCAAGGTTGGTTCTGCCACAGTGCAGCCATGCAGTCTTGAATGAAAATCCTGTGAAAACATCTGTGTTGTGAGAAAGAACTGTGACATGCCTCATGAAGCACTTCTTCCTCCTTGGCTTAGTAGTGCATTTAAGCTCACGCTCTTGCTCCTTGTTCCTTGCCTGGGCCATCTTGCAGTTATGTGCTTCCTGGCCTTGCATCTTGCTGACCCTGGTCCATTGACAGCTCTCTCGTTTGATTTCCTACTGGCCTCATTGGTCGGGCTGTTTTGGCAGCCACAGGTCCCCTGGTTGCTCCTCCTCACCCTCCCAGCCTTGTGCAGCTATCCTTGTAGGTGTGCTATGGTCCTGTGTCCTTGTTGGCGAGGGTATGGCTCTGCCTGCTCCTCTGTCACCCTTGACTCCCAGCACTTGTGAAGCAGCTGGACCCTGACAAAGGATGTCTTACAAACAAAACAACTTCTGAATGAGAGACAGATGTATCATGTATCAGCATCAGAAGTTTATCCGGAAGATGCACCAGACTACCACTTCCACAGCTGCTCTTGCAGTTTCTTGCAGTGATGCACTCCCTGAAATGTTCTGACCAGCTGCTATCCTGCACCCCTGCTACCCTGCCTACTTTCTATCACAAAGCTAACAAGCAGTTAGCCTGCCAGGGATGGAAAGCAGGACAGCCTTGTGGATTCCTTCAGAATTTGTTTATGTTTAAGTAGGGGCAGCAGGTGGGGAAATCCATGAAGAAGAGATCTTTCTTCTCAACCTCCCTGTAAAACTGCATGCCAACCAGCCTGTGCAGCCTGTGAGGGAACACAGGAGTTCTTAAAAACAGAAATCAGGATGAATTCTTAAATTATATCTGCTTCAGGGAAGAGATATTCCCTCTCACATATTTGTTCATCTCTGCAGTACTGCAGCCCCTAGGCATCAAATTAACTAGTAATTTCAGCTGTTTTCAGAACAAATCGGAAACCACTGAAGACACTCACTGAGAAACAGTTGCAATCATTCAAGTGAATTAAGTGCCCATTAGGGGACTTTCATTTCCTTGCATTGGGACAATTGTCTTTGCAAGAAAGTTAGTCTAATCTACAGCACTTTGAAAATGCTGTTGAGTTTGATCAGCTCCTGTGGATCAGGCACTTGCTGCTTTGCTGTTAACTATCACAGAGCATGACATAAAAATGAAATACTATCCAGGTCACCAAATCTTTGCAGTTTTTGTGATCCTGAGAAATATCTTTTTTGCTGAATAAGAAGAAAAGAAAACATTCTTATTCATCTTCTCTCACCCAACAGCTGTAAATGGATGCTTGTAAATGTTTCTTTAAACAATCTCCACAAAATCTTTATGAATATATAATTATACATTGACAGGACATGCGTAGGAGTTTCTGGACCAAGTTGCCATGTATCTTTTTAGTTTGTGAACAATGTAGCAAAAAGGTTGCTATAGTAAACACACAAGTTTTTGGTAGTTTTGTTGGGGTTTTTTTAATGCAGCACCATATTCCATAATCACACGGCCTTCTGCAAGTTGTTGGCATATAAATGCTGCTAATCCAAGCTATCTCATCTTTCAAATTCAACATTTTTCTTCACTCTAATTTCCTTCCGGAACAGAAATTTTTACCACACAACACTAAATTTTCAAACAATTATAGCTGCTTATATAGAAGCATTGAGTTTCTCACACACCACGCACTCCTGCTTTTCAAAAGAAAACAGTTTAAGATATTTTAGCCATGCAATTGGTAGGATTATACTAGTTTAATAGCAAACAAGTTACAGTCCTTTTCTGTTATATATATCAACTTTTTCACATGATTTGGTCAAGATTCATTTTTCAACAACTGCTGTATATTAACAGGAGTCCAGCTGGCAGCAACACTGGATCATAAGGTCTGTCACTGTTGCTTCCTATCCAGAAGTCACTCAGTGTTATTAAACGGAGTTCTTAGTTTGATAGTTTCTCTATTCTTCCCCACCCCATCACATCCATTTTCATTTAACAAAATCAACTCATCTACTCTTGTACTCTATTCTGTCCCAGATGACCTTCATTCTCAGCAAATACTTCAGAAAGCACCCACCATGCTGTGCAGAAGGGAAAAGAATGTTTCCAGACCTTTTTAACATCTCCCAGTCTTTTCTACACATGAGAGCTGCTGTGCTTTCACAGAAACCTCTGCATTTTTGCAGTTATTCCACTGCATCTCTTGGCTTCCTTTGCATACTGATAGCATCAACTACACTGCAAAGCAGCCACTGCTCTATATTCATTAACATCTCTCTACACATACCAAATACTGTGGCCTATAACTAGCAGAGGAATAGTCTATATGTTTGGGAAGGATCACAGTAAACTGCAGAAAGTTGTTTTCTTGAGGGTTTTTTTCCTCCTTTATTTTTTTTTTTTTCCTGTTTTAAGAAAGACTTCTTACATTTTCTTTTTTTTCTTCCAGTAGAACACAAGGTTTCTATTATTAGGACTTTGTTATGCTCATATGGTGAAAGTCTTTTACCTTTGACAAAGTACAACACAATCTCTAGACATCACTGTAAGGCATCAAGCACTTCAGAAGGCAATGACACTCTGATATGAAGTACACTGAAAGGGTTTCTGATTCAAATGTCTTGACATACCTGACAAGACATTGCTCCTCATACACTTGGCTCGATTCCTAGGTGAAAGACTAGTCCCTTGACACTTTTAGAAGAGCTGAAAGAAGCCAGACCTTCTCAAATTAGTTTACGTAGTTCATATTTATTCCTTAGCTGGTTCTATTTTGTGTGAACTTTCTCACATCAAAAGTTTCTGATAATGTTTGCAGTTTGCTGATCTGGAGAGCTCAAATCTAGCTTTTTTCCTGGAACAGCGATGCAACCTATGATAAATATGAACAATTCGAGTTTTGAGCACGCCTGTGATAACTCTGTAAAAGATGAAAAAAAAGTACTCAAAAATGCTGTTCCTCACCATTGCCATCAGCTCTTCTACATTCTGTATTGACAACAGTCTGGGTGATGGTTATAATTTTTCTTTGTCAGATGACCTACCAGGATAAGCAAAAGTTATTCTCCAGGCATTTTGAAATCATCACAGTAATTATAAAGCAAGTGGACTTTGGCATTTATCCTGCCCCAAACCTTCGCAGATAAAAAGCAGTCTTTCTGAATGAATTTTCAAGTCATCATGAGGACTTTGCAAGACTGCACATTTCAGTCTCATGCATTCAGAGAGACAAGATCAGATCTACCAAAAAAACTCCATCCCTAAAAGTCCAAGACAGCAATGTCAGCAAATTTTCATGTTTGTTAATATTGCTGAGCACAGTTATTACATAGTGTTCTTAAATCCACTCTGAAAATCTTTGTTGAAATCTGAGGTGAACTGCGTGGCTACAGAACTAAACCAAATATTACCCCTTTACAACATTGAAGTGTTCCCTTTTCTCACCTTAACTACCACAAAAACTTCCATAGTAAAGCAAGACAAATAGCATAAGTAGATTTAAAAATGCTGACAAAGATTATTTGACATGCAGATAAAGCACAGTTGAATATAGCATGAAAAGTTTGAAGGAACTAGGCACTTAAGAAAGGCTGTTCTCTGCCATTAGTGACCATATGATTTTAAATAAATAAATAAATAAGGAAAACAAAAAGGAGAGAGATCAGAGACACATTATTTTTGCTGAAGTCCTGCATGCAGAATGTTGTTGCAGAGAGAAAACTACTGCTTTGTGCAACAGTGGAGTATTTTTTCAGAGGTTTCTCCTGTCTCCTTGGATTATGCAGAGCCTCAGAATCACCAAGAGTCTGCTTTCCTGGTCTGACTTCCTTGCACGATACAAGCCAAATGAAGTTAGTCACCTGGAAGCTTAGAGTTGGGAATGGATTTCTACCTGCAAATAAATGGGGATGACATCTTTCTTTAGCAAAACTGTTTCTTGAAGATATATCCTTTAACTTTGAGATCTGCCACCATGAAGCTTCTTCCCCAGAAGAAAAACAAGCAAACAAACCAAAAAAACTCAAAAGCATTTTTCTTCACAGCTATATATGTTCTACTAGTTGTTTGAGATACTCACTACTCTTCTCCTCTGTAATCATACTATACCATCAGAAATTTCCACCAGAAACTACTGTGTCCTTTTGAGAACTGAATCCCCAAAGAGGCAGGAAATGAGGAAAGGGAAGGGTGATTATCTGATATGGATGCAAACTTTAGTGCTAAGAACAGAAGGCTGGGTTCATTTTTCAGGAGATGTGAATACCTTTGACAGTGACACAGGCAATAGTTGTCTCCACAACCTCTCCAATTCAAACAGATAATAAATACATTTTTCCTGCTCTTAACATTTATTGTTGGAGAAGGGAACATTTGATTATAAAATGGGATGAAATGAATAAAGATAATGCAATTCTGATGGTGACAGAAATCTGAGGTACATCATCAGGACTCCACATTTGTTTGGTTTTGCTATTAGGGTTTTCATCTCCTTTTAACATTACTAAAATGAAAGAAGAGACAAATATAAGAAGGAAGAATGGAAGAGGCTCAGCCAATAATGGAGGCAAAATTGTGGCTAGCTGACGATTTCCACCTGACATTTTTTTTTGTGATCAATATGTCTGCAGTCCTCTATGAAACTCACAAGCAAGGCACCCAGTGGAGTGGGAAGATACATGTAACCCCCTTTGCCACATTATACAAGGAAAGCATGCAATGTTTTGTTTTGTTTGAGCAACTTCCCTACTTTGCCTATGAGAAATTTCAACAAAGGCAATTTCCTCTGTAACTTTGATAGTAAAGACCTACTTATTTTTCTTACTCCCTGGCACATAAGGCTGGTTTAATTTCTGTTTGTGCTTGCCTCTAATTACCTTGCTGTGCAACAACAAATCTACCTCTGTACTTCAACACCTGACAATCAGTAAAAGATGGAAGTAGCATGTGTAGACTGAATTTAATACAACAGCAAAACAGAGATGGAGAGCCAATGCAAAGGCACAAAGACCTAAGTCAGTGCAATGCACATGGAGGAGGATCCAGTTTTCTGCTTTTTACAGAGACACATAGGTTCATACCTCAAGGTTGCCTTCCTTAACACTTGGTAAATAACAATCCCCATGCTGAGTTTTATCAACTCAGCAGGAAACAGCCCTAGATCTTGGGTCCTTATCATACACCTCTATACAGCTTCTTGGCATGCACTGTCTGGTGCAGATTCCCTCTTTGCAGAGATTAGGACTGATCTTTTCCCCAGTTTCTAGTCTGTGCTGAAAAAAATGTTTAGAATTGCTCATAGACATGTTAAAACTAAGGTGCCTTGATCTTGAAACCTTTATGTTTTCCCATACTAGCCTGCATACCTCCAGAATTAGTGTTTGAAATGTAAAAGCCAATATCAAGGATGTCATCATTTCAGGATATTTCTTGCTCTTCACCCTTAGAGGTATGAACATTAACAGGTCTCTTCTGGGCCTGGGCTTCTGTTGATCTTTAAGACTACTTAGTTTAAGAGCACAGCTTTCCACTCCACTCTGAAGAGTGTCTTTAGTATTACATACTACATTGCTTGCAGCCTACATAAAATGTAAGAATAGCTCAAATTGAGGGTATTTTTTTACACTGGGTTGCAGTGATCATTGTGAAGATCACACATGATAAGTTTGGTTCATGGTTTCCAGCACAAAATCACCCTGCATCATTATTTTGGATTATGGGTTCACAATGGGTTTGAAATCTTACACTTAATTCAGAGAAGATTAAAAAATAAATTGATCAACCCAAAAATATATGAATGAAAACAATGCATTCTTTAAAAAACAATTTCACACTAATGATGTAGAGGCAGTTCATTTTCTAACTCCATGGAACAACAAAATTCCACCTCTGTTTGAAATATTAAATACATTTCACGTTTTCACAAGAGTAACTGCATTAAATTTTTTAAGGCAGGGTAAAGTGTGTGTGTAAGTATGAGGCTTGAGTGAGAAGATCTAGATGTGAGTCTAGTAGCAACAAATCTGTGGTTTATGAAGGGTTAATGCTGCACTGCTAGAAACATGGTGCCTTTATCTCTTGGTCTCTCAGGGCTGGACCAGAAGATGCTGCAGTCATGTAGTGCAGAGCCCTGCTATGGTGTAGACATAGGCAGATTACATTCTCACTGAAAGATTAATTTTATATGAGCAGATTTCAGGCTAGTTTTACTCTGGCTAATGAAAGAAAAACAAGGCTTTGTCTCATCTATTTTCTTTACCACATCCTTTGTCAGCTTCTACAGAAGTGCAAACACATGCCATGCTGAATTCAGGTCAGATTTTTATCACTGGATGAGTTGGTACTGTGCTGATTCAGTTTTATGATTGTGGAAGCAGGAGCCAAAACCAGCAAAGTTCATAGGACAACAAACCTTAAATTTCTGAAAAAATTATAATACCATGATTAGCATGCTAAAAGTTACTGGGACATAAACTATTCAATCATCTTCATTGAATAACTCTCTATGGGTTTTTGGTTTTGTAACTGTATGTGGGTCTTCTGCATTAACATTAGTTAGCACAATACTGTGTTATTTATACTTACAGGAAACTTAACAACAGCTCCTTGTGCTGACATTTCCAAAGTCAGTATCTGTCAGTCACCCAGGGCAACATCAGGCTCTAATGCTTTCCCTCTGTGCCACAAGTGTTTAGTTGCCTGCATTCAAGGTTAGTTCTGCCAGGGTGCAGCCTTGGACAAAAGTGCTGAAAAAACAGCTGTTTTGTGAGAACGAGCTGTGAGATGAATCACTGAGCGCCTCTGCCTCGCTGGCTTGGGAGCTGCTTGTCAGCCTGCCCCTTGCTGGTCTCTGACATGCCGACCTGAGTTCTTGGCTGACCCTGGGCCTGTCTCTTCAGTGGGGCTGGTTCGGTGCCTGCAGATCCCTTGGCCACCTCTACACCACACTGCTGTCCTTGTTGGGGTGCAGTGGGTCTGTACCTTAGCTGATGCAGGAATATTCCTACTGGAGTCCCTACTACTCTCAGCTCTTGCTCCCGGCTCTTGCAGCGTATTTGCTCTGTGATGATATTCTATATTTCTCTATCTCCTTTTCTACCCCAGAGTTAACCACTGCTTCTGGTTTTATTTCAACTATTTTCAGCTTTTAGATTGTGTCCTTCTGTTGCCCTGTTTAATCTACATTCCAGAAGTCTTAGGGGAGGTTGTCTTTTTTTATTAGTTCTCAGAAAATTAGCATTTTGAACTACTTACAACAGTAGTAGTAGACTTTGTCAAGTTAGTTTATTCTAGTTAGGGAGAAAAAGTAAGAAAATAAATCTGTGTGAAAACTTCTCCCCCCCTAGTTGGACACTGATAATCATCCAGAGACAAGAAAAACCACATGTTTCCCACTTAATTTTGTTCATAGTAGACACCGGATTCCTGGATTTCTCCTGCACCACACTGAATGATTTATGACAGTTTTTAACCTCACTGGTGACCTTTCCCCTTTGGATGTTATGACTCAAAATAAATTCAGATATCATAAAGGAAAGTAATGAGTCTCTAGAATCTGAAATACACCAATTGTCTGTCAATGAGCACCGTTCAAATTTCACAGTGTATATCAGTGTGAGGTAGGTCTCTTCAGTTATAAGTGTTAATTTAGTGTTTCTAGTAATTTTCTCACAATGCTTAAATATTTTCTTGTTGTTTTCTAATGTTTCATCATCATCATCTGTTACAGGGTTACTACTCAAAGTCACCACTACCGTTAATCTTGTGCTCTAACATATTCAGGAGCCTCAAGACTAGTCAGTACTTGAAGAAAGAGCAAAGGGCTGCAGAAAGTGACACAAACCAGCTTTTCCAAAAGAATTCAGCACAGAATTAGTTACAGCTCTGTGACTTCTATGTTGCTTTACAATACAGTGAACAACTCAATCATGTAAATTCTTCTCTTGAACACACCTATGAGCCAGCTTTTGTTTTTTGCTTACTCAGTAAGTTACTATAAATATTGTATATCTATACAGTGTATTATTTTGTGAGAAATGGCTATGATACAATAGCACTTTGATACTGCAATGAACATGGAGTGAGGAGAATTACCTTTCCTATCACTCCCTTCAGGAAGGAGTGAGGCTAGATGGATAGATAACACAGGAGAACTCTCTGGAACAAAAGACATTCTTTTTTCTTTTATTTCTCTTGTATCACAGTATTATTTTAATCCATATGGGAGTTTAAGTTCTTTTAGCTCACCATTAAGACTGAAGAGTAAGAAACAGTAGCACTGAAATTTAGGGCCCAGCACTTACGAGCTGCAGTTGCATACTTCATCCTCACTTACAGCTCAACAATCATACAGGGATTGTAGCAAGATATAAGAAATGTCACCTTGACATTTGCCAGTAGCAATAAAACAAACATATTATAAATATGCCAGCACCCAAGATGAAAATATAATCCTTTTTCTGTTTACACCCTCAAAGGTACAAAAGTAGTAGAAAAGGAGCTAAATGATCCCATAGACCAGATCACTTAATTTTACTGGTGCTTTCTCAACATCTACTCTTATAAGCTTCAAGGTCTTCAACTCTCATTCAGATCTTCCCTTGTACAAGTTGGGTCTCCATCTATGAGTTAAGGTCTTGAAGTCTGCTCCCATATGTTCATTCTGGGCCTTGGCCATCCCTTTGTAATGGACACTTGTCTGATAGCACTTGTATTTGCCATAAGCTGCAGCTAGATGGAGATGACAGTTCCTTCAGCTGCAGTGGATTCCAAGTCACTTCCCTCTTTGCTGACCTTCTCTTCTGCCCCATGCACCATCAGGCTCCTACCCCTGATATTTTCTAGCTGAATAACAGACTAATTTAAATTTTACTTCACTTTAAATATGCTGGTTTAGAAGGGTATGTGTGATGAAAAATTTTTTTCCCTGTCCTGTTACATCATCTGGTTGAACTGATTAAGACCATACTTCCATATTGTCACCTACTTTTATTCATAGATGATTCTTCACACCCCATGCACACCACTGCTCTGTGTCATGGACTTCATAAATCTCAATAAAACATTGTCTTGCAATTCAAACTGGTCACCTAGATTCTAGCAGGATTGGATGTTGTCACACTTTTATAGTCCTTTTCCTCAGGGGTAAAGATTTCAAACCTTTCTCCATGAGATGATTCAAAATTTCGCTGAGGGCTGTAGATAGGCCAAACTGGTGGTCTTGGTCACAGTGCATAGTTTCCCTAGTAAGACCCTATTTTTGTTGCTCATTCATCTGAAAGCATGATTCCAGCCCACCAAACCATCAAAAGGTCTCACTGCAGAACTCTGTAACACTTACTTTGTCCCTTAAGACATCAGCTCAAATCTGGTTCTTATTCCTCACCATATAACATTTTTTTGCTTTAAAGGACTTGTGTTGTTTTGTTTCTGTTTGGAACTCCAGAGCTGGATTCATACAGATTCTGTGTCTTTTCTTTAGCAATGTGTAGGACAACACTGTAGAGAAAGAGATCACCAATGCAACAAAAAATTCAAATTGTTGGTCTTACTATAGGAGGAGATTCCTTTAAGGCTTTACTTAAATCCATAAGCAACTGGAAAGCTCATGAGTATTCCTGAAGATCTGCAGGATACTTACCTTTGGTTACAAAAAAAAAGAAGATGAAACTTTAAGAGCATACAAACATGTAAGAAAAGGGAAATGCACAAAAATGATTGAGCTAGGAGGCCTTCATACCATATAGAAATGATCATGAGTACAAAGGAGGATGGGACATCACAAAGCATTTTATTTTTGTTTATTTATTTATCTATCTATTTATCTTAAACAATAGGGTGTTCATCCTCACATAAAGACTACTGGAAGTTCTAGAGACAAGTGATAAATGAAGAAAATATTCAGATACTTACCTTTTTTTTTATATGTGTTAGTCAAATCACATACCTGTAAAAGTTGAGAAGGCAGAAAATTCTGAATTTCAAAATAGTAATGCCACATGGCTCGTTCTGGAAGACTTAAACTGAAAGGAAAGTAACAAGGGAGGAAGAAGAAAAAATTCTGTATATTGGAAAAAGTACAGGCATACAATTGTTTTTCTTGCTACCCATAATAAGAACTCATTTCTCAATAGGACACAAGGAAGAAGATATTGAAAAAGTCAGAAGAACCTCAGCAGTAAAGCAGCTAAAGATGAATTGTGTCAGCAAAGATAAATTGCAAGTGCATGCATATGCAGTGCCACAGGCTACTATAAAAGAAGGAGCAGTTTCAGTTTCCATAGAGAGGAAAAGGAAGTCACAAATCCTGCCTAAGCAGCTTTCCTGTGGTCATATGTGAAATAAAGCATGTATCTCTAGCATGCTCCCTCATAGGAACACAGAAGCAAACTGGAGCAAATAATAGGAAAAAAACTATACTGCCTGCATACAAACATAATCAGTAAACTAAAAGCACAGGTTTAACAAGAACTTTAAGGAAAGTTTGATCTAACAGAAAAGTAAGAAAGAGCAGCTAGTCCAAAAATACGTGTCTGATGATATAATGGGAGGGTGAATCAAGCATGTTGCTACATTCCTCCAGCACTTACCTTCCACTCTCCTCTAAGGAGTCCTTGTGCAACAAAACTGAGGAGAACCACAGGTTTCAGTTCCTCACTATCCCTTCCATGGCAACTACTAGAATGAAGAGCACAAGGCTGGACTCTCAGACAGGGAGCAGAAAGGAGGAAACACACAAGCTTTGTCTCTGTTGTCCCACAGGCTAAGTAAAATATCTGTAGAGAGACTGCTTACAAGGGTGTGTAGCGGTAGGACAAGTGGTAACAGCTTTAAACTGAAAGAGGGTAGATTTACATTAGATATACAGAAGACATTCTTCACTGTGAGGGTAGTGAAGCACTGGAACAGGTTGTCCAGTAAGGTTGTGGATTCCCTGGAATTGTTCTAAGCCAACTTAGATGGAGCTTTGAGCAACTTCATCGAGTGGAAGCTGTCCCTATCCATGTCAGGAGGTCTGGAACTAAATGATCTTTAAGGTCCTTTCCAACTCAAACTGTTTTATGATGAATCCCTACTTGCGAACATCAAGCATCTCATGCTTGTTTGTTAGAAATGCTCAAGCTGTCAACAGTACAGTATGTTTCTCCCTGTCCCTTTGTGACAGTTGTGTGCAACGTGAGCACAGCGATCAGACTGGTTCCTTCCATGGCAGAAGCTTAGGTCTGGGATGAACTTGATTCTTCTGAGGAGCAAGCACACAGCTGCCTGGAGTAGGGAACCTGTGGAAATGCACGTACATATCTACTCTTTCCGAGGAAGCCGCTGCCCTGCGGGTCATCCCGGTCCGGGGCAGGGCCCGGCGGCACCAAGGGCCGGCAGCGGCTCTGCCGGGGGCTCTGCGGAGCCGGGAAAGGCCGGGAAAGCGGCTGGGCCGCGCCGGGGGCCGGAGCCTGCGGGCGGGCGGGCGGGAGGGAGGGAGGGAGCGAGGCTGCTGAGGCGGCCCGGGCGGAGCGGCCCCGCCGGCGGCAGAGCGAAGCGAGGCGGAACCGCGCCAGCGGCCACTCGCCGAGACCTCCCCCCTCCTGACAGAAGCCCCTCGGCAGCGCCGAGCGAACGGGCGGCGAGTGCCGGCACCAGCACCTGGGCCCCGCTCCGGGCTCCAGAGCCCAACTCAAGCGGCGGCCGCCGCCCGCCCTCGCTCCCTCGCTCCCAGAGGAGGACCCGGGCACAGCCCCCGCCCGGCCGAGAGCCAGTGCCGGAGGGACCGTGGGGACCCAGGCGGAGCTGCCACACGAACCCGCGGCCGTGCAGGGCTCGGGTGCAGGGAGCGCCTGAGCCTGTCCCTCGGGCCGCAGGGAGCAGAGACAGCCCCGTGTGCGGGGTGAGCGGCTGGAAGGAGGGCACCTGAGAGACCCGGGGCAATGGGAACGGGTCCCTGCCCGGGCAGGCAGCTGAGTCCCCGCCGCCTCCCGCACCTGCCCAGCTGCCCTTACACAGCAGGCTGGGGGCTCTGGAACTGGAGGGCCCGGCAGATGAGGATGGAGATGAAGGTCCATGCAGGGGTTGCTGGGGCGAGTCATCCAGCCCCGCGTTAGGGCTGCTTCTGTTCAGACAGAAAGGAGGGTCACTGTCACAGGCCATTCCCTTCTGAGGGGTCCAGAGGCCCCGGGTGCCGCCCGGATCCATCCCACAGGGAAGCGCTGCCTCCCTGGTGCCCGGGTCAGAGACATCCCCGGGACACCCCCTGGTCTGGTACCGCCCCCTGACCATTACCCGCTACTGGTTATGCAGGTCGGTGGTGATGAGGTTGTGCACAGAAGACCAAAGGCAATTAGAAAGGACTTTAGGGCACTGTGGTGATTGTCTGAAGGGTCAGGAGCACAGGCCGTGTTCTCCTCCAGCCCTTCAGTGGCAGGAAGAACATGGAAAGGAACAGGACAACACACCTGATTAACACGTGGCTCAAAGGCTGGTGCCACTGGTGGCATTCTGGTTTCTTGACCACGGGCTGCTTTACAAGACCCCAGGCCTGCCGACAGCAGATGGGGAACGCCTGTCTCAAAGGGGGAGAAGGCTCCTGGGGCAAGAGCTCTCGGGGCTCATTGAAAGGTCTTTAAACCAGACTGGGAGGAGGCTGGGGATGAAACTGGGCTTGCTAGAGAGGAGTCTGGAAGTGGCCTGGCAGTAGCTGTGGAGCAGTGTGGTAGTGAGGTCTTACAGTCACTTACAAAGCCACTCTTCATGATCTACCAGCAATCCTGGCTGAGTGTCAAGGTTTAGGTGTAGGGCAGCTGGCTAGACCTGTAACAGATGCTCTCTGTTAAACCTCCACCCCTCCCAAAGGAGTAGAGAAACAGAATAAGGAAGAGGGACTTAGTAATTAGAAAAGGAAACTAGAAAATATTTAATAAAAATGAAAATAATAATAACAAAAATATTTACAAAACCAATATTGAACCCCTTTGACAGCTCTCAGATCACAATCACCACTGATGCTATAGAGCAGGCACCAGGAGAGTCCCAGACTGAGCTCAGTGGCAGTTGGGAACTGTGTTCAAGAGCTGGATTCTGGTACCAGATTCAGGAACACACAGAGTGAGGTTGAAGGCAGAAGGGGCAGAGGCCTCCTCAGATTCCAGACATTGAAAAAGTGAGAAAGAAGCTGGAAGGGCCAAGCCAAGTGCTTGACCCTCATTTTCCTTCAGCTTTATACTGAATATGACATATTTGGGATGGAATCCCTCATTGGTCAGTTTAGGGTCACCTGTCCTGTCCGCTCCTCCCTGCATGTCACTAGGGAATTTCAAGAAATCATGAATATAGGAGGAAGTCCTTAGAGGAACATCCAAAAGTCATTATTTTTTTTATGTTGTAACTTTCATGATAAAATAGCTGGAGGAATAATAATTTTATTAAAAGTTAACATCCTGAAGCAAATAAGTGAATTTGAAACTTTATCTTTGTATGATGGAAAGGTCATAAATAGTTGATGAAACATTAAGCCACAGTTAAAGCTGACAGTCATACCCTCAGCAGTTTTAAAGGAAAGACTGAGAGGGAGACTGTTATCTTAGTAGTCGATGGGTGAGCTCGCACCAGCCTCACCAAGACTGAACTTTCACCCTCATGGATAGCCAGGAAGACTTGCCTAGCAAGGCTGACACTAAGACAGATATTCTACATGCAGACTAGCTGCCATTAAGAACCTCTCAGCATAATGTTTCTGAGGTATTTTCTACTGAGACAATAACTATGCCACTTCTCACTAGAAACTTCTGTGCCAGTTAGGAGCATTTTAGCAATTTGCCATTAACGCTTATCTTTGTACTTGATAGAATTTCACAGCACGGCTTCTTCATTTTCACTTCTTTCAAGAACGTATCACATCTGTAACTACTTTTTGAAAGGAAAAAAACCAAACAAATCATGTGTTTACTACATTTAAGAACAATTTTCAGAACACAGCCATGGCATATTATTTGTTCCTTAAAAGAAAGCATGAATTCCACCACCTGCCAGCTGTACTGTTTCCTGTGGTGAGCTTCACTATCTCAGCAGGCTGCAGAGCACAAGCTGGCCTGGGAACTCACTGCTGCACTGCACTGCAGGACATGGCACTTGGACTGAAGTGCCCACAGCTGCAGTCACAATGCCTCAAGAATTTCAGATGACTGTCTACAGAGGGACTGATCCAGTATTTTCTGCATGTGACCAAGAAACCCACAAACCTCCAACTCATACATAGATTATACAAAATAAATGTAAAGAACAACTGAGAGACTTCCAAATACTTGAAAGCTTTCTGTGGTTAAAAGATACCTGTTGGGCTTAATTCATTAGAATGTCAAATGGGCACCGACATAGCAAAGAAAAGTTCAAATACATGCTTGTCAGAATAGAAGGAATAGAATCAGGTTTCTTAATTTTTTTTTAAACCACTGGACAGTCATACACTTCACTGAGAAGCTGTATTGCTCCTTTCAAATCGTGCTCAACACTCTTGATACAAACACACTGTTTTTAAATTGACCATTCAGTTAATTTGTATTTTTAATTCTCCCTCAAAAAGCCACTATAATGTAGCTAGTGTGAATGACTTTAAAATGTCTGACAGGATTTAGATGCTCTGAACAGAATTGCAAACTGACCTAGACAAGCAAGACCTGACCCCTTAGAAGAGAAAGTAAAATTTGAGAGACACATCAACACGTTGGAGGAATGGGCTGACAGAAGCCCAGTGAAGTTCAACAAAGGGAAGTGCAAAGTCCTGCACCTGGAAAGGAGCAACCCCAGACAGCAGCAGGTGCTGGAGGCTACCAAACTGGAAAGCAGCTTTGCAGAAAAGGACTTGGGGATTCTGGTGGACACCAAGTTGAACATGGGCCAGCAATGTGTCTGCTTCAAAGAAGATGAATGGTATTGGTATCTTGGGCTGCATTAGAAGGGCTGCCAGCAAACGGTTCCCAGGAGTGTTCTCTCCTCTCTGCTCAGCTCTGGTGAGGCCACATCTGGAGTGATGTGTCCGGTGCTGAGCTCCTCTGTATGACAAAGGCAATGTCAAGAGTCTGACAAAGGCAATGTCAAGAGTCAAAGAGACAAAGGACCACAAAGCTGATGAAGGGCCTGGAGCATCTCTTCTAGGAGGAAAGACTAAGAGGATGACACTGTTCAGCCTGGAGAAAAGAAGGCTCAGGGGAATCTCATCAATATATGAAAATACCTGTAGGGAGGATACAAAGAGCACAGTGCCAGGCTCTTTCCAGTGGCAGTCAGTGACAGGATCAGAGGCAATGGGCATCAGATGAAACATGGGAGGTTCCCTCTGAATATCTGGAAACACTTCTATTATGTGGGTGACTGATCACTAGCACAACTGCAAAGGAAGCTAAGAAGTCTCATTTCCCCGTAGTTAATTCAACAGCTGCCTGGACATGGTCCTGGGCACCCAGTTCCAGGTGGTTCTGCTTGAGCAGGTGTTTGGACCAGGTGACCTTCAGAGGTCCCTGTCAACCTCAACCATTCTTTGATTCCTAGCCTAGCATTGCTAGCAGCTGCACAGAATTAGGATGAAAATTGATCTTTCTTCCCTTTTTAGTCCTGAGGTTTTTGCAAGATGTCTAGAAATAATTTAAAAGCACTTAAATATCTTAGTGTGCAAATAGTATAATAAACATTAGATGGTCTAAAAAGTTGAAGAACCAAATCAGGCATGAGTTCAGAAAATTTTGTCTCCAAGATGGTCATTTTTGTTGCATGACTACTTGTCACAGTTTAAAGTGATGGCAGCTCCTCAGAACTACAACAGACACTCTCTCTTAACCCCAATCCCTTCCTCCCTCCTCAAAGGGGAAGAGAAAGGGAATAAGGGAGAAAGACTTAACCATTAGAAAAGGAAACTAGAACAGCTTTTATGAAAATTAATAATTATTAATAAAAATAGAATATATACAAATATATACAAAACCAGTATCGAACCCAACCCCTTCCCCAGTGGTAATTCCATCACCGTCACCACTGATGCTGTGGAGCAGGCACTGGGGGAGTCTCAGATCGCGCCCCACAGCAGATGGGAGCTGTGTTCAGGAGCTGGATTCTGGTTCCAGATTCAGGAATACACAAACCAGGATCAAAGGCAGAATGGACAGAGGCCTCTTTGGGTGCTCCAAGGAAGGAACTGAAAGAGGACCTGAGCCGAGCCAAGCCAAGCAAAGCTGGCAAAGCAGTCCAAGAGGGGAGAAGAGCCATAGGCCCTTCGAATTCCTCAGCCCTATGCCAAATATGCTGTATATGAGCTGGAATCCCTCGTTGGTCAGTTTGGGGTCACCTGTCCTGTCCACTCCTCCCTGCAGATGCAGCCTTTCACTTTCTGCACTCCCCAATGTGGTACACAGGATCCAGCAGTGGCCTTGGTCTGCACACCAATCCTTGGTAGGAACTCTGAACATGGGGTGTGATCACTGCCAGAAGCAGACACTGCCTGTGAGAACAGGCTGCTAACTTCAGACAGTGCAGTGAGTTAGAAGAACTGAGCTGAAAAGTAAAATCACTGAACAGAATTAGTTTTGTTGTCACTCAAACCAGGACACTAGTGAACAGCAGTGAAGGAATAGTTTCATGTTTATAATATCTTGTGTTTACTAATGCTTACTTTTTATATCACAGGTTGGAAGGGAGCATGAACCAGTAAACACACAATCTAAACATAAGTTTCCGAAAGGTCTAGACTGAAATAAATCTGAGAAAAAGGAGAAAAAATTTAGAAGAGTTCTTACTGAAGAGCAACAAAGCCACACCAAACCAGAGTTTCTTTACTTAAGAAATCACACAGGATTCTCATACCAAAGTTTCAAGGAGGGATATGGAAATCTCAAGATGCCTCAATTATCAAACATTCTCACAACAGAATTTTTTCTGCAGGCAGACATTAATCCTCTCCTGTCAAATAAAATATATTATATTCTATTATATTATATTAATTATGTTATAAAATACATTATATTTTGACAATTCAATAAATAAGGGCTAGTAGCTTGGACAAAGCAAAAATTCTTTATTCTGTTTTCTGTTAGATCAGAGAAGTGTTTTCCAAAAATCTTCATTTACACTGTTTTAGAGTAAACAATGTTTATAGAGTAAACATTAACCTCCTACTTAACAGATTAATAAATCAGGTTTTTTCCATCTCCTAAATTCAAAGCAACTGGAAAATAAAAGGCATCCATTTATCATTTTGTTTTCAGAAATTATGGCTGTAAATCAGGTTCCCATCTATCAGAATTTTGCTGCTTAGGATACAAAAATAATTCAATATATCAAGAAAACAGTATTAAAAAACTAGTTTAGACTCAGAATTTCTTTCACCCACCTGAGGAAAAGAATAAATACTCCTGAGTGCTACAGAAATATGTGAGTCAGACACTGAGAACCTGAGAGCTGAGGAGGCTAATCATGGTTAACCAGGTGGCTGTAGTATTGAGTAGATCCATTAACCACAGCTGCTAGAAGTTAAGAATTATTTTAAATATACATAACCCAGTTAAGCTTCTAAAGGTCGAATTTCCATCCTTCCAATGCAAAGTATCATAATAGTGCCCCAGAAGTAAAATAACAGATGTGTATGAGGTCTGTTCTTTATCCATAAAACTTCACCATGATACATCTTTAAAGATCCTTTCCAAATCAAACTATTCTATGTTTCTTTGATGCATCTAGCTGTAAAAATATGCTTTGCACATATAGTGGTAAGCTAAAGGGCATTAATTACAGTTTTTAACCATTCAGAGTGTTTATATTTTAATAGTATTCTAGATATTCATGCATTCCTAAGAATTGCTGTCATTGGCTAATCATAGAATCATTAAGGTCGGAAAAGACCTCTAATATCATCAAATCCAAAATCCTTGCACTTGCCCCTGGTTTTACCTCATAGTATGGGAAGGAGGTTGGGTTGAGGAATAAAGTCAAGTCTCTGTGATTAATTAGAACATCCTCAGCATTGTTTTCACTCATACACAGCTGTATCTTGGCCCTTCCAGCCTCTTCTACTTGCAAGCAATTACTAGAATATGTAGGTGCTTGACTGTCATCCCTTTTACCAAGGAATATACTTGCCCTTAAGACAGTGGCTGTGAGAAGGTGATATACACACATATAAAAGATGGCACTTTATTCATCAGAGTACAGCAGGTGATACATGTATCTCTGGTGATACATATACAAAGTGTACAAGTGTCAATGTAGAAGCTGGTAAGTTTGTATCTGAATTCACTGAAAAACAGTAACCGATCTGATCATAGAATCATAGATTCCTTTAGTTTGAAAGAGACCTTTAAGATCATCAAGTCCAGCTGTGAACCCAGAACTACCGGGCTGCCACTAAACCACATTCCTAAGCATGACATATACTTGTCTTTTAAATACCTCCAGGGATAGTGACACAACCCCTTCACTCAGCAGCCTGTTCCAATGCTTGACAGCCCTCGCAGTGAATAAATTTTTCATATGTCCAACCTAAAACTCCTCTGGCACAACTTGAGGCTGTTTCCTCTTGTCCTGTCACTTGTTACTTGGGACAACAGACCAACCCCACCCGGCTACAACTTTCTTTCAAGTAGTTGTAGACAGGGATGAGGTCTCACCTCAGCCTCGTTTTCTCCAGGTTAAACAACCCCAGTTCCTTCAGCTGCTTCTCATAAGACTTGTTTTCTAGACCCTTCACCAGCTTAGTTGTTCTTCTTTGGACACATTCCAGCACCTTAGAGTCCTTCTTAGAGTGGGAAACCCAAAAACAAACACAGTATTCAAGCTGTGGCTCCACCAGTGCCAAGTACAGAGGGACAATCACTTCCATAGTCCTGTTGGTCACACTATGTCTGATACAAGGCAGTATGCTGTTGGCCTTCTTGGACACCTGGGCATTCTGATGGCTCATATTCAGCTGGCTGTGGATCAAGAACCTCTGGTCTCTTTTTGCTAAGCAGCTTTCCAGCCACTCATCCCCAAGACTGTTTCATTGTCTGGGGTTGTTGCGATCCAACTGCAGGACCCAGCACTTGGCCTAGTTGAACTTCATACCATTGTCCTTGGCACATCCATCCAGCCTGTCTAGATCTCCCTGTGGAGCCTCCCTACACTCAAGCAGATCAACATACCCACCTAATTTGGTGTCATCTGTAAACTTACTGAGGGTGCCCTCGATCCTCTTGTCCAGGTCATGGATTAACATGTTAAACAGAACTGGTGCAAATACTGAGCCCTGGGAAACACCACTTGTGATCAGTCACCAACTGGATTTAACTCCACTCAGCACACTTCTTTGGGCTCAGACATTCAGACAGTTTTTAGCTAGCAAAGTGTACACCCATCCAAGACATGAATAGACAGTTTCTCCAGCAGAATTCTGTGTGAAATGATGTCAAAAGCTTTACTGAAGTCCAGGTAAACAACACTCACAGCCTTTCTTTCATCCACTAAGTGGATCATCTTGTCATAGACAGAGATGAGAGTCTGCCCTTCATGAAGCCCTGCTGACTGGGCCTGATTGCCTGTTTGTTCTGTAAATTGTGTTATGGAACACAAGATGATATGCTCAATAACCTTGCCTGGCACTGAGGTCAGACTGACAGGTCTGTAGTTTCCTGGATCCTCTTTCTAGACCTTCCTGTAGACAGGCATCTCATTTGCTAACTTCCAGTCAACTGGGACCTCCCAGGTTAGCCAGGACTGCCAGTAATGATGGAAAGTGGCTTGGTGAGCACATCTGCCACCTCCCTCGGTACCCCTGGGTGTATCCCATCCAGCCCGATAGACTGCTGTCTGCCTCAGTGGTGTAGTAGGTCACTGACCATTTCCCCTTGAGTTATGGGGGGCTTCATTCTGCTCCTTATCCCTGTCTTCTGGCTCAGGGGGCTGGGCACTCAGAGAACAACTGGCCTTACTCTTAGACACTGAGGCAAAGAAAGCATTTGGTACCTCAGCCTTTCCCTCATCCTTGGTCACTGTTTCCCCTCCACTCCCAACATCCTTCTCTGTTTGTGAACAACAGGTCTAGCAGGGAGCCTTCCATAGATGGCTTTCTCACCAGCTGTGTCAGGAAGTGATCTTCCACACACTGCAGAAACCTCCAGGATTGTTTCCTGATACTGCAAGTAAATTCCAAGATTGTACTGTACATGCAGAAACTGAAATCAAACTGCACATTTTGTACTCAGACTTAATTTCTAAAATAACTTTTAGAACACTTTTAACCAATAATTCATTATAATTAAAAAAGGTCTGGAGATTAATCCTGTTACTGCATGTTCAGCAAATTTAAGAAGCAATAATGTGGATCATAATCATGAAGTTAAATTCAGTTTCAAAGAAAATGAATGATTGTACAGAAGTGCTTCCTTCATAATAAAAGCTTTCTTTAAAAATCAGATGAATGTTAAAAAATATTTCATGCAGGAAAAGCACTCCCATCCTTCATTTATCATTGGGAGGGAAGAAGAAATTAAGGATGTGTCAGACATTCACAAAGTCTTCCTTTTCAAAGATTTTATATTATTCAAAAATTTAATTTCACCTTAACTGTGCATTTGGTGAGAGGAAATGTTTTAATGTATACCTGTATCCTGACAACCATAGCTGGTTGCAGAGATGTATGGTGCTCCACTCTTCTGCTGCCTTGCTGGTGATATGATGCAGTGTGAGCATGTAGCATTCTCCCTGACTGAATGAGAAGTAAGAAAAAGACTCTGGACTGTTCAATATTGCCCTTGATGATGGTACTGAATGGCTTCTATCAGACATCCATTATCTGCAGGATATTTTGCTCTGTTTTTGCTCTAATTGTTCCCAAAGGACAAAGACTTCAAGGTATTTCATGAGTGAATCATATTTGAAAGGTTATACTTCTGACATGGGGACATATCCTACTGTTTGTCATAGAACTGCTGGTTATATGCTTTTGAAAACTGACAGTTGAAGGAGGTTAAAAAGGCAAATGTGGGCAGTTTCTTTGAGGGAGATAAGGTTCAAGTGTTTCACATGGGCATTGATATTTCACTTGGATTTTGGATACTGTAAGTCTCACACCATTATTTTTTCACCTCAAGGACAGTGAATTATTCTACATTCAGTGACTAAAAGACATCTGACTTTCATATTCTGATTCTCTCTCTAACAACTCTTTTCTGTTACAAAACAGAAAAGTCCGTCTCCTCAGACTCTTCAGCTATCATCCCAAAAGCAAGCCTTTCTTTGTAAGAGACACTCAAAGTCCCTTCTGGCATTGGTGGAATTCCCAGGCTGCCCACAGAGGCTGTGCTTTCAATATGGGGCAGCAGGATTCAGAAAGTCAGAGAGCAGTGGTATCTGCAGCAAGCCAGGCCTGTTGCTGCTTCATAATACCCTACTTTTTTGTAAGTGCTCAGGTACCACTTTAATAGTCATTGTGTAAGCTCCTAAGGAGATACATAGAGCAACAGATTATCCATATGTTTTATCTTAGAATTCATTGTTTGATTCTGTCCAACTCTGGTTGCAATGCATCTGCAGTGTAAATCTTGCAGTACATCTGGCTTTGCAATATGAGTAGTTTGATGCTACCATAACTACTTGCTCTTCTGGATGTGAATAGTGGAAAAAAAAAAATAGAAAAATGCTCTATACTTTTCTCAGAGATCAAACAGGAATAATATTTCATTTTACCCAGAAATGACAGAATGCAATACATTTATCTACCTGATATAGTTTTATATACATATATATATATATATAAAAATAAATATATCATCAGGAATAGCACATTAAATATGCTTAATATTTGTGTTCATTTTTACTTCTATGGAGTCATTCGGTTGAGTGACTGCTGAGTAAAAAAAGCATAACTGTTAACTGTAACAATACAGAAGTATTCAAGCAGGTCACATCTAGGACAACCACTTATATATTGCAACCATTATAGTTTTATAAAAAACGGAACATGAAATACTGGTTTTATATTCATGAGTAAATTATAGGCATTTTCAAAGAACTGGGTAAGAGGTTTGGTTTAACATAACGTCCTTTTTTTTTCATAATTGATATAACCTTTCTTTTACTTCTTTAATCAAACATGATTGAATTGGCTTTTGTGTATTGCAGATCAATGCTCAGGTTGTAACACTGAGGTATCATAGAATCATAAAGAAAAGACCTCTAAGATCATCAAGTCCAACCATCTACCCAACATTATGGCCACTAAACCATGTCCTGAAGTGCCATGTCTGCACATATTTTGAACATTTCCAGGGATGGTGCCTCTGGTTGTTGTGGCCCAAGTACAGACCCAGCACTTGGCCTTGTTGAAGCCCATATGATTGGCCTTGGTCTATCAATCCAGCCGGTCCAGGTCCCTCTGCAGAGCCTTCCTACCCTCGATCAGATCAACACTCCCTCTCAGTTACAAAAACTCTTTCCTATAATCCTGCTACACATGCTGTAGGTTGAGTTCCACTCACAATCAAAATTCCTCAGAGAAATTTAAAAAACATTTTTGTGGAAAATTCCTATCTTGTGTAACACATCTGTCCACTCTGAAAGCTGGTTTTACCCCACTGTTACTTTTACTAAGTAATTTTAGTTTGCACTGCAGCATTATAAAGGAACGAACTCATCTGTGAACTAGAGCCCATCATGCATGTCACTGTAAACCACAGATGCAAAAAGAATGTCTGCCCCAAAGAATTCAAAAGAGAATATTTTTTTCACTATTCTGATGGCCAAAGTTGCTAGTTACTCCCTGGAACTACTCACCTGAGAATTGCTTGGTCTACCAAAATGGACGTGGATTTAGAACAGTATAGAGGAATGTAATTACAGAGCACTAGCTCAGCTGGAATGGGAAAAAGAGTATGAGACATACAATGGATAGCACATAACAGTTCATGACCTTCTGTGTAGAACATGGTCCCAAGGAACATGGTAGAACTTCAGAACTAAACAAAATACAATACTGGATAACATACTGTGCAGTCAAGTATGGTACAGGTTTAGAGGTAAAAGGCATAGTCCAATATTGTAGTTCATTTCCATCTCTGGAGTCTCTGTGTTTGTTTTGGATTATTCTTATTATTACTGTAATACAGTTCAATTCATCAGCAAAAATAGGCAGTGTACATCAGCCAGTAAATTCAAAGCCCTACTATTACACACAGACAGTCTGTGTGGCTTCTGTGGACTCTTTCCAAAAGAAAGATATCAACATTGTAGTGAATATAATAAATGCTTAAATATCACTCATTCTAAAAATAAAGGAGGACATACAGAAGAAGAGGCTCTCAGTTGTGTGTAGTGATGTCATACAAGTAATGTTGCTTAAAGAAAGCTAAGGATTTCAGAGGCATTGCTTGAAGCTCTGAGACTGTACTTAAATGTCTGGGTATGATGGTTTCTTGAGTTTGTCAGGTCATAATTCTCAGGGAAGTAAGATGAAAGAGAACAAGGATTCTCAGGTTAAAACCTTTCATCAAGTACTTCTGTTTGGTTATATACCTCAGATAATAAATGTCTTTAAAATGTATTTGGAAATTAAAGACTGTCCTTGTTTACTGCTGAAAAAAATAGTAGTATGACTATTAACTCATTAGGATTATATATATTATCTTTGTCACCAGTCTTTACATGTCAAAAGATTTTTACACATGCAATTCATAGAATAGATAAAGGTACCTTTTTTAACATCTTCTTTTTCTGCAACTGACATCATCAAAAAAATCAGCATAAAATAAGGGACTATTATTCCCAGACCTTTCTGTGAAGGGTTGGTACTTCTGCAAATTACAGATGGAGATATGGAAGCAAACAATGATTAAAAGGAGATGTTTAGACCCATAGGAACTCCTGTGTTGCACAGGTCACAGTTTCTGCTGGTCTGAGTGCAGTTCTCTGCTGGCATGTGCCAGATTTGGATGACAGAACACTGAAAAATTAGAAAATTAAATCAAAACAACACAGTGACATACAGGAAAAATAAAATATTGTGGAGTAACTTATAAATCTCTAATAATTCTCATGCCTTAATGCCTATATATGTACTGGTTATACAGTATCTCTCTAGAAGACTATTTTGTTCATTCCACAATTGCTAAATTTTGTCTTTAGCAACTATAAGCAGATTAATTTCATACCATTTATAAGGCAAAACCATGACAAACAATGAAAAATAACAAAGGTGAGTTTTGTGAAATGACTGTGTAGCAAAGAAGGAAAGAGGTTCATAAAACTTTTCCTTTTTGCAGACGTCATAACTAATTCAGTTATCTCTTCAAATAGATTTTTAAATTTACCTATGTACTTATAAGATGAAGCGGTACACTACTACAAGCTGTCATTTTTGCCAAGACCTCTGTTGAGACTGGATGCCATCTAGCAATTTCATCAACATTAATGAGAATCATCAATTTGGAAATACCCAACAGAAATAAAATTAGCTCACTATGAGGTATTCATTGCTGTAACTGAATACAATATATATTTGTATTAGCAGACGTACTATTTATTATACAATAAATGGGACTACAGTGAGCATGAAGTCATTAGGCTGCACTCAAAAAAGAAATGAGTTTAAGCTGAAAATCTGACATTTAACAACTTAAATATTAGTAATGTCTAGCTGCCAGAATTTGGTTTGGCTCTTTATGAAGGATTCTTTAGCATGGCTTTATCATGGCTTTTGAAAGCATTGCCCAGAATTTACAGCTTGGAAACGATCCAAAAAACAAGTAGAAATAAGGACAGCAAAGTTTATGTCAGATTTCTTAATCTTTAGTCCAGGCTGGATCTACTCTTACGGGATGTCATTAAGAGATAGGCCCGGTCTCATGTGCTATGAGAAAGGCTACACTGTGTTGTGAAATGCTTGCTCTTACCTTTCAGCTGCCACAAGATTTGCAACTGCTTGCCTAAGGCATCAACCGGTAAAATAACTTGTTAACAGCTAACATTGTACCCATAACTCCCAGTGGAAGTTTTCTTTTGGATCTCACATTTGTAAAGTGCTGTAATACAATCATTAGTTTAAATTACTTGTACATATTTTATTGGATTCTCAAGAAAATATCAAAGGGAGTATGATATACTAGATAATGTTCTATTTAACTAAGAGGTGGTTAAGAAAATGGAGCAGCTTAGTCATGAGGGTGTTGTTTGGGGATGCCACAGGCCTATGTACCATTTCCAGCTTTGCAGGGGGCCACTTTCAGCAGTTTTTCTTGGCATGGCCAGTTTGCTCCAGCTTGCTCGTTTAGGATGCCACTTTTGCAAAGTAATGGAGTACTATGTAAGAGGAAAAAAAAAAAAAAGTCTGTTAATATCTTTCTTACTTCTTTGAAAATTTTCTCTGTTAGTGTTAATTCTGAATTATGTCAGTACCTTTGTTAATGTAAGATCATGTAATAGAAGGTAGAGAACAGAACAGGGCTTTTTCCTAGTTAAATATTTACTACTAACATATGTGACTATGGTATAACTCCTGTTGTGTCCTTTTTAAAAGTCTATCTCAGAAATCACAACTTCACTTTGGCTTCCTAAATTGGAGGCATTTTGTACTGCTATTGAAATTGCTGTATAACAAAAAGCAAATGTCCATCTATTTCTTTATCTACAGAGGGTTTAGGCTCAGATGCAGGCTGCTGAAGAATAAAGAATATGTTCTCTGTCACAGAAACCACATAACTGTTCTTTGGCTTTCCTCAAATGGAAATAAAACCTGTTCATATGTTAAAATGAAAAAATACATGTAAAATAATGATAGTGCAGGAAAAATAAAAATAACAGAACCCAAAACTCAGATCACATTATGGATTTAGGCACATTAACCATGTATCTCTGCACATTTTCCTGTGAGGATCTTTTCAGTCTTTTCTTTCTAATGCAGTTATGGGACAAAAATAAACCCTTGGAGACTTCCAACATGAAATAATGTGCACATCTTTTTTTTCCTTGTAATTGGAAAAAGAAGTTTATCAAAAAGATTTTCACAAGGAATTTCTATTCATCGGTGGTTGCTGTTGCAAAATGCTTTGGATTTAAAAGCTTTGACATGAGGCATGTCCAGCACAACTTCTCTTGCTGCATTGTCTCAATAGACCAGACATCTTACAAAGATTAGCAAGGACAGAGGGATTACCATTGGTAGAAGTCTGTGGCAGAACTTAAAAGCAAAATGTTCCTTTTTAATCACACTTTGACCAATAGGATGCTAGAGTAAAGTGGAAGAAAGAGAAAGAATAACCATTCCACAGATGCTGCAGGTGCCAACATTAGAGAAAACTAGGATCAAAATGTGCTTTTATTTGTGCCTTTTTGCTTGTACCTCTCAAGTGAAAATGGCCATATCTCTCACTTAAGGATCAGAAAATCTCCTATTAATGAGACACTTTGGTATTTACCAGGAACTTTTCAAATCAAGCACACTTGAGCAATTACATTTTCATGTTTTTGTAACGCTAGATGCACTAATTTTGATAATATTTCAGGCTTGTTTATACACCATTATTAACACCAAATCAGAACTGTAAGATAAACAACTTCCTCATGCCCGTGTCTTCACTTCTACTTGTGAAAGAAACTCCTGTTAACAACCTTACATTCTAAGTAAGATGTTTCAATGCTCAGGGTCATACAGAGGGAGGTTTCTCACAATTTTTTTTCAGGAGGACATAAAAGACAGATAATTTTATTTAGAAGAAATTAATATTGATTAGATAACAATGAATACAGTGTTCAGAATGTAAAAACCAGTAATTATTTTGTGTATAGACCCAAATTTCATGGACAATGACAGCTGGGTATAAGAAGTGAACATGCATCTCTCTTGGGAGTGTAGAACACTGAGTGTCCAGGGCAACCAAACAATTTCTGTAAGCAAACAATAGATTTCATAGATGTTTTTTTAAAACCATCATCTGCTTTTTAAAAATAAGCAGCGAATGCAAAGAGAGCTGTTGAGAAAAATGTTGATTTCTAACATAGTTTAATGTATCTGAAAACCATTTTGCCTGAAATAATGATTAATGTGTTCAGAAATCTGTCTGCAGGATGTATGCTGCTCTAAATAAAAAAAAAAAAGATAGACCTGTCCTTAACCTCTCTCTACCCATTGCACACAAAGAAGGTTTGCTCCCTAATGCTACCCCAGATTATTATACATTGCCTTTCAGCTGATGGTAGCTTCAAGCTGCAAAACATTTAGAAAGTATGTGGGATTATTATACTCAGTATGAATAGATGCCTTGCAGGAAAGAAGAAACCAAAGAGGTCAGGTTGGCAGAAATTATGATACTTTTCTTGCTGTGAGTTTGTGGGAGGGGTTTTATGATACATCAAAAAGTCACTGGACACCTGGATTTTAGAACCCTTTTTATATTTAATTTTTTCCTTACATTTCAGTCCCAGGCTGGATAATTTCCTGATGGAGCTGCTTTCTTAATTTCCAAAATATGGTTTGTATTGTTATTTCATGATTAATTTCTGTTCATCAGTGTCTTTTTTTTTTTTTTTTAATTAATCAGCTCTACAGTGTATAAATTAATTTAAAGTTATTATTTAATGCAAAATAAAATCATCCACTCTGCTTCCCTTGGAAAACACACCCTAAGCCAAGATGACGCAGGAGAAAAGAGGAAAATGTGTATGAGACAGCCTTCGTGGAAAGGCAACTTGTCAGATAATTGATTCTTGTGGGTTTTCCTTTGTATGGCAACATACTTCCCTTACTTCGTTACTTTCACACATGCTACATACAGCTAGATTTTCATAATTGCACATAATTGTAGACTTTTGTGGTTTATTTGCATTAGGAAAAAAAAAATTACTTTCCTTCCCTCTCTAGGTGATTTACACTCTGATAGTCTTTTCAGTGAGAAAGAATTAAGAAAAAAAGCTGGCAAAATTTCAGGTTAATATGGCAGAGGTACTTAAAACATTTAGGAATCTGACACCAATAAGCACATTTTATGATCAGGGCTGACACATGATCTCACTGGCTTGCAATGTAGTTGCCAAATGTCATCAGGGCATCCATCAGGCTTGCAACTTTTCCAGCCTTCTGACTAGAAGAGAGCACGTTACCAAACAGAATAAATCATCAAGGAGCACGATCTCAGCTTTGCAGTTTGGGTGGGCACAGACTGATCGACAGTTTCTTAGACTGATTCATATGGGTCATGCAATCTCAGCCTATGTCTCCGCTTTCATGCATCTCACATCGATGTAATTTCACAGAGACCTGTGATGAGCAGGGTTTTGTGACAAAATGCACGCAGGTGTGAGAAGACTAGACACTGACCCATTTTAAGTAAATTGTGACAGTGAAAAGAAACAGATGTTTCTGGAGACAGTTTACAGCCAGCCCCAATGTACTCTAGAGGAAGCAAATGGCAGTATGAATTGTAGATAGCTCACCAGTACAGCACAGTTCTGTAACTGGATCTAGATCTTTGTGAGATTATTCTAAGGTCACTGCATGCAAACCAGAAGAGTTGCTATAATAAGCAATGGTCTGAAACTAAGCAATTGTTTGTTTTTAAATAGTTACTAAAATCTTAGTAAATATTCCTAAGTGGCTGTTACAGGGCTGCTGCATAACTATGTGGTTATAGTCTGAATAACTTTCTAAATTTAAAAATGAAAACTGAAAATTTTATTCATGTGAGAATTGTATTCACCTCAGTAAGTGTATGTAACTATCACACATCTGAATAAGCACATACATATTTCAAATACTACACTCCTGCAAATCAGTCACACCCCATAGTTCTTCCATTTTTCCTCTTTAAATGTCACACTGCTAGGGATGCCTTCAGACATCCTGGGATTTGAGGTGCAGGGGTGGGTTTGGGGGGGAGAACTGATAGTAAAGAAAGAAAACAAAGTACCCGTGCCAAAAATTGCACTTCTGAGCAAAGGTAGCATAATCACATGCATGAATTTTTCTGACTTAAATCCCTTTGAAAGCTGCTGTGTTTCTGCAGATGTAGGATGCCCTGCAACACCATAAGTTAGAGAGTAAAGCCTGATTACCTGGTTTTGGCAACAATGAAGAGATCTTTCTCAGTCTACATTGCAAACACATTTAAATAAGTTAATTAAATTCCTTGGAGCTTTTTACAGAAAGACAAGCAGGCAGTACTTAAACATTGTAAACTCAGAAAGTGGATATGACAAAGCAAAACAGCTATATAGATGTGATGAGAAATATAGGGAAATCCTATGCATACTGAGTCTACTGCAGTGAAGAAAAGAAAACCAGAAACACAGTCCATGCAATTAAGTAGCCTACATAATTGTAGACTTAAGCCTTTTGTTTCAGAAAGTCTAATTATAAGGATCTCTAGAGCTATTGTTATATTCATAGCAGGGGGGTTGGAACTAGATGATCTTTAAGGTCCTTTCCAACCCTGACAGTTCTATGATTCTATAATGTATTTGTGTCATGTCAGTTTAAAATGTGTCCCACCTAGAAAAGTACTGAAAAGGTGTTTAAACACATGAGCACTTTCATTGTAGGCAGTGGAATTAGTGAATGCTTACTGTCAAACAAATGTTCAAGTCTCATGCTCAGAGTTTCCTCATTGGTTTTCAGTGGATGGCACAGACAAGTATTTAAAAAAACCTTCAACAAAACTCAACTGCAGGGGTGAGTTAACCAACAGCGAGAGCTTCAGATGCCAGGAACATGGCTTTTTTTTAGTTTCAACAAGGAGAATACCATCGGTTTTTTAGTGCTTGCAATGAATCCCTTACCACCTTAGTATAACACCTAAAGTATGACAGTTCTTAACTTGACGATTTATCCAGACGGCAGGAAACAAAACTTTGTAATTGATTATAAAGAAAAGAAGACCTATACATACTCAGTTTTTCAGATTAGCCTTTGTGATGCAGCCTGACAAATTTACAAAGAACATGGTGACAGACAAATAAAAACATAGAACCATAGAGTCATTTAGATTGGAAAAGACCTTTAAGAACATCAAGTCCAACTGTAAACATAACACTGCAAAGCTCACAACTAAAACAAGTCTGTAAGTACATCTATGTGTCTTTTAAACACTTCCGGGGATGGTGACTCAATCACTTCCCTAGGCAGCCATGACTCTTTTAACCTGTTCAAAACACTAAATGGAATGCAGAGAACCAAAATTGAGGAAAGTTCCTCAAAGTAAAGACAGGCAATTTGTATAGAAACACTGGAAAAACAGCTTTCTCTGAAACAGAAATGCTAAAGAGCTCTAATGAGCACAGGAAGCTAAACCAGCTATTCTGTATAACCATTACTTTCAAGTACTACAACCTCAGCACAGTAAAGAAATACCTTCTTCGAAAGTGAAGCTTTAAGTCTTCCACATCAACACACTGCACAGCAAGCATTCAGCATTCCCTTGGTCTATATGTCACATGTTTAGCTTTGTGTGATGGCCAAGTATCTGATAGCAAAGATGGCTATCAAGTCACAGTATTATTACGTATAGCCTTAGAATCTGAAACACTTAATGTAATAGCTTTCTGTACAGACTACCTCACATGGAAATGGGACAGAAGCAGTAAGAACAACATTCATTGTAAAACAAAATAATAGTATGTCTATTCAGTACTCAGACATTCATCTACAGTTTTGGAAATCTTCTCTGCTGTTTAATGTTCCTATCCTATGAATTATGAAATATGATATTATGAAATATCATATGAAATATGAAATAACCATATGGTTATTTCCTGTTTCACAGCAGCTGATGAGTAGAGAGGCTACCTGATAGCAACTATTCCTCTCAGCTGGAGATAAAGGAAGGAGGAAAGCCCTTCAGAAATGGCTGCTTCTGTTTATGCGGGGATTTCCTATCTGCTGGCAAGAAGCAAAACAGAAAGAAATAACAGGTGGCACCAGAGGAGCAACAAATGAGGACAAATCTACTGGTTTTGTGAGTGTATGGTCTCCTTTGACATTCCACTGGAAGAAGAGAGTAGTATTTAGCACTGTCAGCTACTGCTGTTTTGTAAATTCAACTCACGTTGTTAAGATATCTGTCATGGTGTATATGGTAGAAACATCAAACCACTTTGGAAAATATCCACCCTGCGTTAAATGAGGATGTCTACTCTAACGGTGTCTAGAGCTGTATAATTTTAAAGAATTTATTTAAAGAGAAGGGCCTGATGACAGAAATGTACTTCTAAGGATGGGAAAAATAAAGATTTATGAAGAAGCTAAGGAATCAAGAAAGTTATTTCTGAAATCCCCAGATTCTTAAACTCTCAAATGAAAATGTGGGTTGCCATTAACAATGTCATCTAAACTGTACTCAGAGGTATATATATTTCCTGTATGTGGGTGTTAGCAAGTAATGCAACATCATAACACATAAATAAGAAAGAGTAATTGCTGGATTGTGCTGTGACATATGGAAATCAAGTCTAAGACTAAGTAATGTAGTAAAACAGTGCAGATCTTCTGACTGTCTGTCAGCACATTCAACTACAGAGGGGCAGTGGAAATAAACTGAATAATAAAAGAACTATTACCAAATTATTGATGATCAAACCTGTCTGCTTTTCAACTGCTTTGTTATAGCAAAAATTTAATTGTACAAAACTTCTTTTTACCAGTACCCTGTCTGAGGCCTACATGCATATCCAAGGCTCAGGAAACACTCCTCCCTCTCTTTCTTCTTGCAAAAGATGTAAGAATTTTCACTATTCACATACTGTCATGGTCAAAGACTCTTGTGGGTTCTGAAGGGAAATAGTTGATTTCCATGACCAAAAAAAAATATCACTAAGTAACTTCATAATGAACTAAGCTATTTTTCTCATGGAAGTGCCCATCCATTTAGAGTTTTTATGCAAATAATTTTAGAAAAATGTTAAAAGTAATCCCTAGCAAAAGACAATGGAAACTAAAGAACAGGAGAGATATGATCACTTCTCCTGTTTTACAAGTCAATTTATATTTACTATTCTTTTCATTGCTCCCCTGCTCTCCTTTCAGATTCCTTTGTCGTCTTATATGTAGCTGTTTAGGAAAACGTCTAGTAGCAGTCAAGTGTGGGCAGAGAAACTTCTATTCCAGCTGCACTCAGGTCAGCCAGGCTAAGGCCAGCTCTTGTACAGAAGCTGTGTAACTATATTAATGACCAAATCTAGGCACACACTCTGTCTCTTAGCAAGCCAGATGAACTACCCGGCTTCCAAACCAGGCTGGGCATGCCCATACAACATTGGACTGGCAGCAGTTAAAATCTCCTCTCACACATGCCCATGGGCAGATCCTCTACCTGTCTGCTTGGGCTGCGTGGTCAGACCAGCCATTTCACTGTTACATGCCTAAGTCTAATCCTAGGCAGCTGTCAGCTCTTCTCGTTACTTCCATGTCCAGACTGGTCAAACTTTCCTTGTCAGCCCAAGTCTGTGTCTGATATGAACAGTAAGTGGAGATGGGCTGTGCCTCATCTTCATTGATGTGCACTCTGATACTGACAGGGCAGGTGGAGCTCTGCACATCTAACACAGCTCAAAAGGCCTCTCATGAGTGGAGTCAGTTCTCCATACAGCTTGCTGGGACAGTTAGCACTTCAGAAAGGTGAAAAGACAACATGCTATGAGTGTCTCACAGAGAAGCACTGGAGAGTGATCACTAACTGGTATCAGCCTGGCCTTCCACCCCCTTCAGGAGCTTGAGTGCCCACATCCGTTTCAGATCTTCCCCAAAAGACAGAGACCTTTTAAAGGAATAAGCAGATCACACCATTTTGTTGTTTCACATATTGACAGAAGTCACAGTGGTGTTCAGCCTTTAGATAAGAACTTTATTACCTACACCTCCTCAACTCATCAGCTTATAGTTCTCCTTTGAGTTCCATAGCACCTCCTTCCTAAGCCATCTGGCTGCAAGAGTTTTGCTTTGAGTAGCCCTGTGGGGTTTTTTTGGTACTTCTGCCTTCTAATGAAAGCAATTTATGTGGGTTTGATTTATGGACATACTTTTTGCCTTAACTTGAAATCTATACATGGGAAAGAGCTCCACACTTACAGGGCCATTACATTTATATTATACTATTTATATTCCATTTATATTATGCTATTTATATTGCATTTATATTATACTATGCCATAGACAAAATATCTTAAGGAAGAAAATAGGAGCAAAATAAAAGGAAGACTTTTCATAACACATTTCATCTACTTACCTAAGTTCAGTACTATTTCAGGATGAAATTAATTCAACATGGCCCCAGGAACATTTGATCACAAGGCTCCTATGAAAAGATTGCCTGACCTCATGCAAAGACCATTTATCTTCTGATCATCTACCTCCTTGCCCCTAGCCCCTAGTATTTAAAAATTCTTCTTGTACTTGGAAGAATGCCTGCACCAATCAAGATGATTGGCCTACAGACTGTATTTCCACTGTTCCTTGAGGAAGAAATTAGATCACACTCTCTTGCATAGACATTCAATTGCTACCTCTGCTGACCTCAGCTGTTGTGCTGATCTGCCTAATAAAATCAAAGTGATTTTTATATGAGGAAGCTTTACAATTAGACAGAGATTAAACATACTCTTAGCAATGTCTTCAAATTAAATTTTCAGGTCATAACTCTTTAGACGCAGGTCATTCCCTAGTAAACGTACCAGGCCAAATTAAATTTCTGAATCCACTGCTCAGAATTTTTTTTTTTTTTTTAATATCATACATGTTAATTTCTTGTTTTCTTATGCCAGTTCTAAGAAGCCACAGCTAAAAGTATGTTTCAGCACTATATATCAGCATGGTACTTCAAGCATCAGTTACTGATAACATAAAATTCTGTATCAAGGTTGTTCCACAAGTTTAACAAGTAGAAAATGCAACAGAAACGGGCATAGTGAAGCACTGAGTAAATAATCTATTGTACAAGAAGCCCCCTTTGTAACACAAGAGGGTGGGGTGCACATCAAATAAGTATTTATTTTTGAAGTGAAATAACATCAAGAAACATGGTAAGCAACAAGCACTTCTGTAATCAAAGCACATGCTCAATAGCAGCCTGTAGTGATGATAAACTGATCATAGAATCATAGAATCATTATGGTTGGAAAGGACCTCCAGGGTCATCAAGTCCAACCTTTGATGACAAAAATCCAGCCAGAGGAAAACACTGTATGAATTGTAATTAAGAAGAACAAACCATGATGTAAGGAAGATTGCAACTCTCAGCACAACACAGTAGAAATAGTCCAATGACAAAAAAAAAAAGACTGGGGAAAAGAACCACAACTATAAAATGAAAACTGGGCATGGCTTTTGTGAAAAGTTTTGTTTTCTTTTGAAAGAAAAAGGGGAGCTAAAATGAAATACATGAGTTGCTAGTTTCAGTATAGCAGTGTACCAATGTCTATGAGTCTTTTGAGAAGCAACACAATTTGCAGGGCAGCAAAGTCTGAGATAACACAAAAAATTAGTCCACGTGGGTGGAATGAAAACTCCATTTGCAGCAATTGTGTAACAATTTCTTTTAATAACGATTTGTATTTGTCTAAAGACATGGTTTCTTCTTGTCTCCTTAACCACCCTACTCTTCTCTCTGTCCAACCTCCCATCAAACAAACCTGAAAGGAAAGGAAATACAGTAAAGACAGAAAAAGTAAGAATGACTTATCTGGAATGTATGCCTCCAGATACCTATTACGGAATCTTCCATTCATAATACAGGGGCATTGCTACTTAAATCAAAAGGACTGATGGATAATTTCCAGTACCTTCTTCTTCTATTCAAACAAAGTTATTAACAAATGTTAAAAGGCATTTCAATTTGCATACTTATTCATCAAGGACTGTTAAATTTGTTTCTGAGGTGTTCCAGATGTCAAACTTCTGGGTTTCCCTTTTGGTATAAATTAGGATCACTATTATCTGGTAAAAGTAATTTAATAGCTTGCAGCTGTACCATACTATAGTCTGTGGTTTAGCCCTCAGCTGCTATTCACAAACTGTCTTTCAAGGACAAAAAAAAAAGATGAAAAAATAAAATAAAATTTAAAAAAGAACAACTCTTGGGCCAGTATTTGCCTTCTCCTTGAAATTTTAAGCAGGCTTCCTGCTCCACTGCAGAAAGTGACAGACTACCTCTGTGACAAAGTCAGAAGGGGACAGGCTTAGTCCTGGTGACACACTGCTTTCCATGAATGTAGCAAGCACACAATGGTTGTGATGAACTTACAGCAGCTGTCAGGATGACTAATCAGCCTGAGTTTGTTGTTCTGTCTCTACAGTCCTTCTCCACTTTCTCTAGTACAGTTATACTAACATCAACTTCTAAGGATAAAAATACTGTGTTTAAAACTTTTGGGAGCGAGTGCTTCACTGGTGCCACTCTTAAAGCAGTACTGAATATGGAATAGAATAAGAAAGCTGTTTTGGCAGGGATGTTAGACACAGTTTCCTACAAACATACAATACTGGAGGTAATGAGAATGCACATTTGTGAATTTCAATACATACTCCCCCGCAAAATACTTATAGACACGCTCATTAATTCATGATTAGACTTTCCTATGCCAAGTACAGAAGGTATAACAACATTAAATTCAATATGTACAATTACAGGGAAGTGAGCACAGTAACAAAAGACAAGTACAGAGGATTTTTTTCAGCTGGTACAGGAAAAAATCTGTGCCTACTTTGTTCTAAGGAAACAATTTTTTCTTCAACATCAGCATGTGTTTTATTTGGTGTATTTTTGGCATATGTAATGAGCCTTAAGAGTTTTCTTGGTAGTGCTTTTGTTTGAGAGTTTACATATCTTTTTTTCTTTACTTAGCTTTTTCAAAATCCAAACAGACCTTTTAAAATATACGTGTTTTCTGTAATATGTTCACACTCTTAAACAAAATTTAGTACTAAGCACTCTTCATCAACACATTCTTATGTTTTAGGATATGTTGACACAGACCATCAGTGTTAAATATCCTAATTTCTGCAAAGGTCTCACCTTCAGCTGTTGCTCTGGCAGTCACAGTCTAGATATTATCTGAAGCAAAACAGCTCCCCATCAGACTGATGTGTATAAAAACTGGCTGCAAGCAGAAGAAAAGTAGGGAAAACAGTCATAATAAATACATTTAGCACCATTCTATGTTTTATTAAAAGATTCTGTAACAAACTATTTATAGGTGTATATAACTGCATCAATTATAAGCTTTTCTTCCTTGTGTAATTTGCATCTTTCTCCAGTCAGTCTCAGATATCACAAGTCTCAACCTTGTAAAATACAAAGACATATCTTGAACTTTTTTATTGTTTGCCATTTGGAATTCAGTTCCAGGTCAATACGTGGGAAGGTACCGGGATGTCACACTGCAGAGTCATTAATTGCACTTGCAGTGTAGTATCTGTAGTTGGGATGCTAGCCTCTTCACAGAATAGGCATGTGTAACTCCTGTTACTGTTACTGACGTTAATTTACACATAGAATGCTCAAGCTCTCTAAGAAGGCTGCATGGCATCCTTGGGTTTCCTTCTCCCTTCCTTTGTCATCACAATTTCACATTAGGCACTTTCTAAATGCACGCTTATACACCAAACCAAAAAGACCAAATTATTTTTCCATCTTTGCAACTGGTGCAATTACAGGATATTAAACAATAACACAAAGCAATTAGATATTTAGGAGGGGAAAACCAAAGCATTTTCTGTACAGCACTGTGGCATTCCACAGGAACCAATGTCACTTCCCACTGATCTCTCATGGTTTGTGATTAGGACACTCATGCTGAACAACCCCAGCAAGCCAACCTTGCAATGTTTGTAATAATAGTAATTAATCAACATGTAGCACTTACATAGCACTTCTCACCCATACATCTAAAAGTGTTATAGGAAAAATTCAGGAGCAAGCTTGTACAGTGATGCTAACACTGAGGTTATGTGAAAATCAAGATCGCTTTGGGCAGTTCCATGTCTCTTGTTATGTCTATACTGCTAAATAAAAACGGGATAAGCACTGATCAGTGGTGCTAGAGTTAGTGTTGATGCTGCTTTAGCACTTGCCATCTCTAGAAGAGATTTCTTTTAGAAGGACCCCATTTGAGTCATTCAAAAGGCAGCCAAGGAGTGAACTGACAATGAAATTTTGTGGATAATCACAGCACCCAGTGCTGTAACACATCCCCTAGATCTCTTTGTTAGCCATGTTGATTCATCCTTGATATCTTTCACTTGACATAGCTGTCCCCACTGATAACCTCCAGCCTCCTAACAACAATGGGCTATCCATTTAATATGATTTATGGTAATGATAAAAGTTTTTTTCATTTCTTAAATGCCTTCCCAATCTTTGAGGTTCCTTTGTAATATTATGCTTTGGAGCTATGTCATTTTTCTCTGAGAAAAACTCATTTCTATTGCTAGATGGAAGAAAGAAAACAAATCAGGAAAAAAAAAACGGTCAAAAATTTCATCAAGGGAAAAGAATCAAAATATTCCAAACTATTAAAGAACATTCAGCATCTTAATGAAGTCTGACTGTGCTGTAACAAAATGCTGAGAATTCTGAGGTACTCATAGTAAATCATGGAATAGGAAGTTATGGCAAACATGTCAATTATTTAGAAAAAACAGAATTATTGAATTTCAGGATCTCCTTCCAAATGTTTCATTAACAACGTATGACATACAATTAGATTAATATATTGCTCATTATTATTTGTTTGACTGTCTCAGTAAAGCAATTAACTCCACCTTTAAATTCAATAACAACAAAGAAATGATTTACTGACTTTGTTCTCTGTTATATCAGGTTATATACAATGCTTCTTTCTGCTTCCTAGAAAAAGGTAACGCTGCAGTTTTCTGTAAACCTTCATATTTCTTGCTGAGTTCACAGAAGAAAGGAAACTATCAATAATCATTTCTTCTGTTCTGATAAATGTAGATGACTTTCTGATACCTCTGTAGCTTAGATTTCATAGCAAGAAGTCTTTCTTAGTACGACTTTTAAGTTTGGCAATCAGCTTCATGCATGAAGCAAAACCAAAGGGAACTCCCAAGGAGCATTATAGTTATTGATTGTGGCCATTGTAAAATTGGCCAAATCTTCACATGCAGAAACAAAGGTAGTAGTATCACATCTTGTCTTTGCAAACTCTGCCTGGCATTAGATTAAACCTACTTATAATATTTAGTATCCTGGGGTGTATAAAGAAGAATGGCCAGCACTCTGCACTAGTGAGACCGCATCTGGAGTATCGTGTTCAGTTCTGGTATCCCCAGTTCAAGAAGGACAGGGTAATATTAGACAGAGTCCAACAGAATGCTACGAAGATGATGAAGAGGCTGAACATCTCTCTTATGAGGAAAGGTTGACAGACCTGTGGCTGTTTAGCCTGGAGAAGAGAAGACTGGGAGGGGATCTTATGAATGTTTACAAATATCTGAAGTGTGGGTGTCAAGTAGAAGGGGCCAGTCTCTTTTCAGTGGTGCCCTGGGGTAGGATGAGAGTTGATGGTAGCAAGGTGAAACACAGGAAGTTCCACCTCAGCATGAGGGAAAACTTCTTCACTGTGAGAGTGACAGAGCCCTGGAAAAGGCTGCCCAGAGAGGCTGTGGAGTCTCTTTCTTGAGGGACTTTCAAGACCCACCTGGATCTCTTCCTGTATGTCCTGCCCTAGGTGTTCCTGCGTTGGCAGGGAGGTTGGACTTGATGATCTCCAGAGGTCCCTTCCAACTCCTACCGTTCTATGATTCTATAAACCACTTCAAAGGCATTTCAGAAGCTGCAGCTGACAATTGCCTTCTGTAACAAGACAGATTCTGAAGCTTGGCTCAGACAGTCTTCATTTGGGATATATGATAGGTAAATGTAAATCAAGTTATTTTCACCATCTTGTAGCTAGATGGATGCCAGTTTTTCCTCTCAGTTACTCAGGGGGTCATCTAATGGGAGACTTGTCTGACAAGTAGCTGAAGCTGTTCCAGAAAGTTATGAAGCCTGATACTTCACACTGCCTAGCATGGTGTCAAGTGGTCTTTAAAACTTATTTGGTGCCTTTACTACCCCACCATCCTTTCAACAGAGAGTAGTGAAGAGACAACCAAGAAAAAAGAGGAAAATATTAACATGTTATCTTTATGTTAGGTGGATTATCACCTGCCCAGACAGACATGAAGAATTACCTTCTTAGAACAATCTAGAAAACGCTGGTATACAGAAGTTGTCAACAAATTTCCCTGCCCTGTCACTGAGTCCGAAGAAGATGCGTGGACACCAGCACCACATGGTGGCTCCCTGGAGTGGCTGGAGTGATCATGAGAAAATGCAGCTCCTGCACAGGTAGGGCAACTCAGGGTTTGCTTTTTGTGTTTCCCAGCTCGGGGATCTGTTAGAGACTTTTTTATTCTTTTCTTCATTAAAAGTAAATCACTATTTGTAACTGCAAGTCCATTTTGACAACTTTGCATATGCTTACAGCTTCAGACGTTGTGTATGGGAGACAGCCAGTGACGGGTACAGTACTGCCAGCATTGTGAACTGAAGAAAGAGCTTCATATTCCACAAAGAGATATCACTGTTTAATATTCTGCTTCAAGGCTTAGACTACTGTTAGCTACAGGGAGTCACCACTGACCTTTTTCGCACATGGAAGAAAGTGCTTTAGATTACAAAGATTTTTAGCATTGCTACAGTTGGTACAAAGTAATTGTAGAGTTTCTTTATTTTGCCTTTTCTTTTGTAGAAAGGAGAAAGAGAGCATATACAAAAGTACATGATCATGCTGCGCTGTTCCTGAGGGCAATGGGTGGAAGAGGGCAAGCTTTAGTGGTTACTGGCATGGGTTGATATTCCTAAGTAGATAAAGGAAAGAGAAAAGTTGTTCCACAATTTCCAAAATACTTGTCATAAGGATAAGTACTAATTTAGTAACAGAAAATATACAGTATGTAAACTTTTTTAAGATTTTCCCATTAATAAAGTCACACAAAATTAATCTCATTACTCTGAAGAATGAAATTTTTTTCTGTAACTTTGCATTCAGCTTTCTAATATTTCACTGAGTAATTCAATTAGTCGATTTGTTTGATTTACACTTACGGGCTATTAAATCCAGCTTGCTTTTTGTTGTGTGGGGGTTTGTTTTTGTTTTGTTTGTTTGGTTTTTTTGTGGATTTTGTGTTTTTTGTTTTGTTTTGGTTTTTTGTTGTTGGGTATTTTTGCTTTTTGTGTTGGGTTTTGTTTTGGTTGATTTTTGGTTTTGGTGGGTTGTTTTTTTTTTTTTAGATAAGGACCTTTAAAACATCCGTGAGTGCTCTTAGTTTGAATCACCTTTTTGTTGGTTTGGGGTTTTTTTTTTGTTTTGTTGTTTTGATTTTTGCAATTCTCCATTTTCTGGCATAATATCATTAATTTTGGTTTTTCTGACAGATCTCATTTGCCTAGGCACACTTACATGCTTTCTCTAGAATTATGTAGCAAAAAAACTAGCTGCTTTTCAGGAATCAGTGAAAGGGAAAACTCATAATTCAGTCCAGGCAAAACAATAAAATCTTTAGATTTCTTAAGTCTGCAAAACAATGTGAGAAAGCTTAACAGAAAGTGTTTGAGGCCTTTTGGATTTCAACTATAATGAGATGATTTATGTTTCAGATGAAACTTGAGAGAAAACTAAACTTCGTTGTCCTGGTTTGAGTGAAAACAGAACTAATTCTGTTCAGTAATTTTACATTTCAGCTCGGTTCTTTTAATTAACTGCATTTTCTGAAGTTAGCAGCCTGTTCTCACAGACAGTACCTGCTTCTAGCAGTAATAACACCCCATGTTCAGAGTTACTACCAAGGACTGGTGTGCAGACCAAGGCCACTGCTGGATCTTGTGTACCACATTGGGGGTGCAGAAAGTGAAAGGCTGCACCTGCAGGGAGGAGCGGACAGGACAGGTGACCCCAAACTGACCAACGAGGGATTCCAGCTCATATACGCCATATTTGGTCTAGAGCTGAGGGACCCGAAGGGTCTCTGGGCTCTTCTCTCCCCTCTCGGACTGCTTTGCCAGCTGTGCTTGGCTTGGCTCGGGTCCTCTTTTGGTTCCTTCCTCAGAGCACCCAGGGAGGACTCTGTCCATTCTGCCTTCGATCTGGTCTGTGTGTTCCTGAACCCGGTACCAGAATCCAGGTCCTGAACACAGCTCCCGTCTGCTGCAGGGCCCAGTCTGGGACTGCCCCAGTGCCTGCTCCACAGCATCAGTGGTGACGGTGATGTAATTACCATCAGGGGGGTTGGGTTCCATACTGGTTGTGTATATATTTGTATATATTCCATTTTTATAATTATTAATTTAATTTTCATTAAAGCTGTTCTAGTTTCCTTTTCTAATGGCTCAGTCTTTCTCCCTTATTCCCTTTCTCTTCCCCTCTGGGGAGGGAGGGGGGGTTAACAGAGAGCGTCTGTTATAGGTCTAAGGGGCTGCCCTGACCCTAAACCACGACATTCATTCTTTTTTATTTCATGCTAAATATTTCACATCTTGGTCAAAAAGATCTTCTTGGCAGTTGATAATATCTGCGTTGTTAGAATGGTGTCAATACAGCCCTGGAAAATGTGCACACAGTTGTAACAGAAAGTTGAATTTTTATGGATTCTTGAAATCAGGATGACATAAAGGTAAAAATCTGCATTTGTCAGTTAAATACATATTAAGAAGCAATTCTTCCATATAATGGAAACTGATATAACTACAGCAAAGGATCTGATACCATTTCAGGATCTAGGGCCCACAATATAAAACAACATATTCTATCAAGCACTTTCAAAACTTGAGAAGAAATGTGCTCAAGCAACTGACTATTCAAATAATTCTTGTTTACTTAAAATAAAAACTTCTTATTTCTCTCTATTACCTACCAATATGTGTCTTATCTATATGAATCTGAGAAAGGTCCACTTGTCAAAGCTCGTATAATATATTATGCCCACACAGATAATATATAATTAAAATGATGGCTTGTTAAGCCATGGCCCTGGGCTTGTTTCACATGCAAAAGCATATTTTAAATCTCTAACCAAAGATAAAATATCATAGAAATGTTAGAGAGAGAGAGATGACAACTCTTATTTCAGAGTTTTACTGCATTTATTAATTGATTTAATCTTCAGGTCTAACCGTCTTCACTTACTTATTTTGTCAGAGAGGAAGAAATGATGCTTCACAGGACACAATGCATTTCACCATTTTAATGTTGCTATTCCATTTTGACAACCCCAAGCTGACATTCCCAAAATCCCCCAGTTCATTTGGCATCAATTTTCTGGTTGAAAACCCTGATCTTAAGGCTTACTATGACACAAGCAAGACTTTAAAGAATCCTCAGATAGATCCTATGAAGATTCTTCTTACTAAATATAGTTGATGTGCAAGAAAACATCATGTGAAGTAAAGCAACAATTGTTCTTTGGATAAAGTATATTAGAAACGTGTATCAGAAAATACATGGGGAAAACAATTGAACAAGATTGTTACAAATAAATGTGCCGTGTAGGAGCTCTGCATTTGGAATCAAGCTAGGGTTCTTACTTAACTGGGTCTGTGAGTTCAAGGACATAGCAGGGAACTCACAGCCTTGTGGATAAGAGGTATGAGTAACCTGCCTCTGAGGACATACAGCATGTCTTTTCTACACAGTTCACCTAATCAAAGGAAATAGGTTCTAAATGCAGGTTAAAAAAAGGAGGAAGTCACAAGGACAAATGCTTCAGAAATTTGCAAAAACATTCAGAGTTGTTAGGTTTCCATATTAGGATAAGTACTGAATCTTCCAAAGTCAACTTAGTCCTGGCTACATCTGTGGCTCAAAGAACTTTGCATAGAACCACAGAATCACAAAATGTTTTGGGTTGGAAGGGACCTTTAGATGTTATGTAGTCCAACAACCCTGCAACGAGCGGGGACATCTTTAACTAGGTCAGGTTGCTCAGAGCCCCAGACAAACTGACCTTGAATGTTTCCAGGAATGGGGCATCTACCACATTTCTGGGCAACCTCTAGTATTTCACCATCCTCACTGTAAAAAATTTCTTTGTTGTACCTAGTCTGAATCTACCCCCTTTTACTTTAAAAGTGCTACCCCTTGTCCTGTCACAACAGGCCCTGCTAAAATGCCTGTGCCCATACTTTCTTAAAAGTACTGAAAGGTGACAATGACGTCTTCTGGGAGCCTTCTCTTCTGCAGGATAAACAAATCCAACTCTCTCAGCCTTTCCACACAGTAGAGCTCTGACCATTGTCAGCTCCAGATCTCTGACCATTTTTATGACCCTCCTCAAGACCATGACTTTCTTGTGTTGGGAACTCCAGAGATGGATGAAGTAGGATCATCCTTCACCAAACACCTTAGAGCAGCTTGTCTGAGAACTCCAGAATTTGGACCAAACTTCTGTCAGAAGTGTGAACAACACTATGATGTCACTGAAGTTGCCATTCAATAGAGAGGTTACAATGGCTGCCTTTACCAGTGTTCTCATGGTGGAGAGGAGAATTTGCAATCACAGGATCAACCGCAGTCCTGAATGATCAGCTAGGGATAGTGAATGTTATAAACTGTTCAGAACTGTTCCTAAAGAGCTGGCCTTGAACAATAAGAATCAGCATGTCAGTTTCCAGTATCCCATACCAGAGGAGAAGACATTGTTTTTCCTATTGTGCAATGGAGCCATACCATCCCCAGATATCACCCAGCAACCAGTATGTGTTAGATAAATCCAGAAAGACCTTGATTGTGGTAGAGATCCCCTTGATGAACAATGTACAGCAGGACTTCTCCTACTGCATAAGGAAGGTTTCTGGCATACTCATCCCATGTTGTGGTTCCTATCTGCAAAACAGTAGAAAGTGCTACCACTCCACAGGCCTGCAAGTGCTGTGGGGCCACTGGGTAGGATTCATAGACACCAGTTATCAATGACAGCACCTGCACTGGGGCCTTCTTCAAATCCACTCTCTGTCATTAAAGGCAGTCTAGGACCATTCTCCTTCCTGTGGTCCTCAGCCCAAGAGGGATCCGAGTAGTACCTCCTAGCTTAAGGTCCCTCAGACAGCTTATTGCACCTACTGAGAGTGTACACCCATTACTGAGCAGAAATTGGGAAAAGGGACTGGTAGGAATTTAGATGTCCTAAAAACTTGCAAATGTCCATGCAATCCCCATTATTTCAGCCCTTAGTTCTATTACAGAATTGTAATTATTAAGTAACAGCAACATCTGTTCTGCAATGTCAATGTGTCTGAAAAAAAAAAAGCTTATCTTGCTCAGCTGCAACCCTAGCTTTAGTGCAAGTGTCACAGTGTCAGAGAAGTTAGCTCAAGCCCAGATACTTCAAGCCCTGTGTCAGTTTCTTGAGAAGGGCCAGAACCCAAGGTGATGATTTGTTGGTGGGGCTCTAGCTACTGGCACCCAGGAGCAGGAGCACCAGAAATGGAATGGAGCTGAGAAACCCAGAGTAGCTGCTAGTGCCCCTGCTGTTATGTCAGCTCCAGTTGCTGAAAGAGCATGTTCGCTTGCCCCTGAAATCTGAAGTATCTCTTCCTGCTAGCAGTTCAAGGCCTCCATAAACTCCATGTATCTCCTGTTGACTCCCATTATTGTGTCCACTATCTTCTGCTTTTTTCATCCTGCTTATTGTGAAAAGAAAAGGAAATGTGAATCCATTACTTATCAAATCTTCCATTGGCTTGTTGTTCTTTGCCTGGCTTGTTCTTCTGACTGCCTACCCCCAGCTTCTGGCTGGATGAGGCAAAAATACCCATATCAGAGCTGACTTGTAGGAAGAAGTTTAAATTCAATGTAATTCAACAAATGAACCAAGTGATACGGAGTCATAAGGGACAAAATCTTACAAGAAAGATCACAGGACTACTCACTCCTATTTGATATATTCCACAGTAGCTTTCTAAATTGTGATAAATATAGAATAAGCCTAATGAGTCCCAGAGGGAACTGTAAATTGATGGAGAAGGAAGATTTGGAGTATTTGTTGATATAAGGGTCATTACAGTTACAGGAGAACAGTAAAGAGAATAAAAAAGAGGAAAATTTCTGTAGGTAGTTTTCTGGCATCTTAGGAACCAGTAAGGCCATATATCAAAGAAAGAAAGTTCTTTGTCATGAAATGATGCAAATCTGAGACATTTCTAATAAAGATAAAAAATAACTGAGGTTTGAGCAGTTCTTCATTCTTATGAGCTACTTAATCTCTTCTTTTTAACATCCTTGTTTGTTTTATATCTTGTTGAAGTCTCATTTCCTCTTTTGTATGCAACAGTAGTCTACTGAATATAAATGAAACAGGAAATTACAAAAGGAGAATTAATATCCATACTCAGATTCCATTAGTTCTACTCCCACTGCTTCTCTAACATCAAGATTGGCAAAGAATTAGAGAGGATTAATGACTCTTGCAGCTGCATCCCATTCAGTAAAGAACTGTTAATTATGCAATACTGCAATATTGCATTTATTGCTTTCTTAGAATATTCCTTTAGTCTTTTCTTTCCCTCCACTCTATCCTAACAATAGTGTTCAATTTAAACATATGAGTCAGTTGGTGGGCCAAGTCACTCTTGTAGCAGATATTACTCTCTTCCCAACTACAAATACTGTAAAACTCCTTGTAGGTTAAGACCTGGTTTCATATGACCACTTGTCAATATATGCTGAAACAGTAATTTGGTTTCAAAATATGCAGTATGACTTTTTATCTTTTTCAGTGGGAATCATTAAGCAAAATCCCTTAATAATTTTCATTTTCTGAGAAAATTAAAAACGTGTCTCCACTGTGGAAAACTTCTAGCCTCACTTGTACATCTCGTGCTAAAAGGAAAATTATCCAAAGTCTGGAACTCGTCATGCTTAGTCCTTACAGTGGATCACAGCTGAGACACATAAATGAGCTTTGGTTCTGTGTTTGTCAGCACTTCAGTGCTGAGGAATTAGGCAGCTGCCTTAAAGAACCTGATTTGAAATCCCCACATATCTTTGCTGAGCATATGAAGGACACTTAAAGATACTCAGTAGTCACTGCAGATTTTTTACAGATCAAATGTAGCATGATAGGAGAATTTAAAATTTCAAAAAGTGGTACAATGCTTGAAAAATATGCTGAGAAATTATTTTCAACATTTCACAAACTTAATGGACTGTCTTCACACCCTTTCTTCTTAGGTTAAGGACAGCATGCTCAGGAAATAATGGCAATCAAGAGGAAACATAGAAACCTAAAAGCCATGTAAGATTTCAGATTATTTATATATGTTTTTAAAAAGGATACAAGTTTTTTATGACCTTATATATAGGGAATAAAAATATTTCACTTTCTGCAGCAGTGTAGGTAGGAAAGTGTACATAGACAACTTGCAATTTTCAACTGAAATACATTCAAGATAATCTGCATGGCGATTAAATGTCTATAGGTCTTGCACTGTTGCCAAACATAGACTCAGACACTTCCACAAATAATACTTGCAATGTACCGGAAGAATAATACTTAGTGATTAGATCTCTAGCTATTTCCTCACAGTAAAGTGAATCTGGAAATGACCACAGTGTGTTAAATCAAAAATCCATGTAGCTTTGTCTCCTGTCTGCAGCAGTGGCCATAAGCAACTGAGATAAATATAAAAGACTGAAATTTCATCCTTTGTTACAAATTTTTGCATTTAAGATTCATTGCAGCAAACACTAAAAAGTAAAGATTTGAAATATTGTCAATCTATCTTTATTGGAATGATTGATTCAGAAGAATAGATGTGACCTCCTTCTACCAGAAAGTAAGTCTTGCCACTCCTACATCTGTTAGTCTAAGTTCTTAAACACATTGTAAAAACATTACCTGATATTCTGTAATTTTTTTCCAGTATCCTAATGTACCCAACATGTAGAGAATAAAAAAACTTTTATCAGTCAGTTTTCTTGGAGCAAGATATGCTGAGCATCCAAAAGCCCTAATACAAAAAAAAATGTCCCTAATATTTTCACAAAACCTAGTTCAGGAAGATTTAGTTAAAACAGAGTTTCAAAAAATTTTAAAGTTGATTCCCTTCAGTGGAGTTTAAAACAGCTTATTTCCAGTGTTGGGTGCTTTTTAATATGTATCTCAAGAAATACTGAAATTTTAAATTTTAACTTCGTTTTAGCTAAAACTGCTTTTGATTATCCTAAATTATGTAGTAACTTAGAGTAAAAAAAACTTTAAATCTCTCAACTGGAAAATGTTTCAAATGTTGATCATTTGTGTTAAAGAATCTCTTTTAACAGGAATATTTATCCATTCTACTTGCTATTTTCAAAAACAGAACAAGAAAAAAAGTAAACTAAGACAGTGATACAACACTTTTATGCATAACATGCAATTGAGACCTATAAGCTGTAAGAGTTAAAGCTTGTCAGACTCCAGTGCTGATTTTGTGCTAAAGTGATACTGGGACTTGGTAGGTAAGTACTGATGGAATAAGCTTTAGAATTGGTTTGGATTTTCATTATGATTAGGGTTAAAAATGGGAAAAGAAAAGTTATCAAAAAAGGTTAAAGAAATCACCCAGACTAAACCAAGGCTAGATGTCAGAATGTCTGCCCTTTTTATGTTTGTTTTTTCTATTTAGGATTTACTGGCCTAGACCTTGAAGTAGGACTGAGTTCAGGGTCTTGGGGATGTAAGCAAATGACAAGCTACAGTGTTCATAGGTATCTGCTAGGTTACAGAGTTAAGTTTAGGCTTAGTCTATTGTTCAGGAGAAACTGAGTTTAATGCAGTCATGCAAATGAGTCAGAAAGAAGTTCCACAGTAGTGGGGTCCTTTAGCTCCTTTCACCTTGGCTGTAGCTTCAGAAGGGCTATGGCAGTCCACACAATGTGTCTTAGCAAACTACCGCTTTTATATGGAATAAGAGTGTGTGGCACATTTCTTAACAGGTATCAGGACTGGCATCAGAGATTGGTTTCCAGCTAACAAAGGTGATGGGGAGGTGCCTTAGCTTCAGAGTGTGATGTCAAGCTAAGTTCTGGGGTGTATATAAAAGAAGACCATATGTTTACATTTAGACTGGTGGGGGTTAGCGAATACAAGTAAGACAGAGGTTTGGATTTGTACAAAAGTCAGACGCTCAGGTTATGAAAAAAAAACAATGAAGACACCTGAAATAAAGGAATAGAAGGTGCAGCAAGACACAGCAGTAGGGAGAGACCAACTTGGTGCCTAAGCACCATCTTGTGTAAGGCCAAGAGATATCACAATGTTGGCAGCAGAGTACAGAAATGGCTGCAGATACGTAGAGAACAACTACTGAGAGTAACAAGCAGTTCATTGAGGGGCTGCCAAGAAAACTTAATGGCTTGGGCCATAAAGAATTTCTGACAACACATGGAAAAAGGAGAGAAGCTTTTAAAATGCTGAAGTTGTATTATATTTCCTTGGTTTGCTATCACAAAATTACATTAAAGCTTTACTTCTCAATCTACTTGAAAGCTTTGCTTATAATAATAATAATTAATTCTGTTACTATTAAAAGTTTCACTTCTCCTTTCCCACTCACAGCACCTCAATTGATTTTCATGCAAATAAATCAACACTGCACCATGACAGCAGTTTTCATGCTACCAGAAACCCCCATGTTTCCTGTACAAGTTGTATTACTTGTACTCTTCACTGTGTGAAAAGTAATTAGTCTCAAAGGAAAACAGTACGGAACTGAACAAGAACTGGGCAATCCAAATGGAAAAAGTGTCCAAGTAATCAATTTAACTGTATAAAACTGCCTTTAAAAACAAAATATGCATAAAGTCAAAACATGCTGATAGACGTCCAATGCTACTCTAATATTTTTCTTATTTGGCAGCTGTGCTCAGTTGGACTAACAGACATTTTAATTTTATGAATGTAACTGGCATGAGAGAGATAAGCTGGTGATGAAAACAATGAGTAATTCTCCAACAGGAACCAGAGATGAATACAGAGATCAATTTAGTCACTAAATTTCTAAAATCCTAAGCAAAACTAGGCAAAAGTTTGACTTTATTAGAAGAGAGGCAGAATATAAAGTAAGTAACACCTTATAAAGAAAACAATTCTGAAATGCAATATTAGTACTGTATACTATAATGCTAATTATCATATAAGTTTACTAACAATATTTACTTGTAGCATATAAAATAAATAAGAGGAGCTTTTGACATGTTACATGTTATTAAGAAGGCATGGTAAGATAAGACCATCAATGCTTGTAGCACTGCCCAAACTCTGAGAAACACATTCAGACTCATACACGTTATATATTACAGTGTATTATAAGCAAAGATAACCTAATTTGTTTTTTAGAGGATTTGAACTACTTTAAACTGGTTTTTGGGCTTTTTGTTTGGGTTTTGTGTGTGTGTGTGTGTGTGTGTGTGTGGTTTCGATTTCTGTTTATTTGTTTTTTGGTTGGTTGGTTGGTTTGGGTTTTTTTTGTTTTGGTTTGGTTTTTTTATGTAATCAGTATTCTGCATAGGGCCTATTTCACACAACTAAAATTATTACAATCTACAGGGCAAATGAAATGTTTATTTCCCTTGGAATGGGATTCACTCAGACACAACCATGTTGAGCAGAGGACAAAACATGTATATAGTCAGTTACAAGGAATGATGTTCTAAACAAATCAAACTGTTGCTTCACTATGTTTCACTTCTAGGGCAGAGAGAGATGGGGGTGGGGAAAAGCTCAAATCATTGACACAAGGCTGACAGTAATTTTTATCTCCTTTCTATTATCATTTATGTGTTATGAAAGAACCAGATCTTAACAAAAACTATAGAAGTTCATTTGTTCATTGTCAATAATTTTGTGATTTAAGATTCAGAAAATAATTTGAATTATGGAAGTAACCAAAAGATCCACTCTTCAGATTGTGGAAAAACACTCTTTATGCTTTTGGGACTGTCTATACATTTACTCAGTTTAAAGATTAATTTCCTGATGAGGGAATTCCACTGGTTAAGAAAAGTGACTTCACCTCCGAGAGAGGTAACCAAGTAAGTAAATCTAGTGATTTGATTAATTTACTCTAAATGTTTACGTATTTTACAAGAAAATCCTAGTTCTGAAGCTAACTGATAAGCATAGAAACATCTCTGAAGCCTTGCTAGACAGAATTCTAAGTAATTAAAAACTGCATTGAATTCACTACCAGAAATAAAGATCATGTGAATGTCTTGCCTTAGTTCTAAAATGTTTAATTAAAATAGTTTAAAGAAAAAGGTTAACTAAAAAAAATCATTGCATAGTGTTTTCTTGAGTCATAACTGCCTAGGAATAGATCTTTTTTCAGCTCATTAGAAAAGTAATCTGTGAATTCATCTTTACAAACATCTTGTAACTGTATTCAAGTAATTGTTCAGAGAGGGAAGTCCAAATCCAAAGTGTGAGAGCCAAAGCATGGGGACTATCAACCCAAGTCCTGTGTCAGTCTGTGAGGAATCTCATCTAAACCAGATGGCTACACAAAAGCTTTTCAGTGATTAAGTCATCTGGGTGCTTCAGTTTACTGATCAAATCTGCAGGGCTCCCAGTCTAGATAGTATGCTGGGCATGTGCATTCTGGACACAGACCCCTCTGAAATGTCTCAGGCTAGTTATTCCCACAAGAGTTTTAAAAAATCTTCACTAGGTTTCAGTTGTGCTAGACCTAGCTCTACAACACATATTTTATTATTCCATATAGCCATTTGTAGTGCAAGAAGTGCTTCTTCCTCAATTTGTTTCTTCTGTCTGTCCCTCTGATGCATATTCTCTCCCTCTGTGAGTGACCACATGCATCCTTTATTCCCCAGTTAAACCTCATTTTTAGAAGAATGTTGTTCAGTGAATGGTTCAGAAAGTGGCCCCAATCAAAGCGCTGTTGGAAGCCTCTCTGGGCTGTGTCAGTCTCATATTTGTCTCTCAGCACAAATGTATTCTGAGTGTGCTGTTTTCTTCAAGTGTATTTGGTAATACTTCCTTTGACTGGCAATTTCCTTCATTTCTTTTTACATTGTTGGCAATTTTACTTTGTTTCCTGCTGCAGCTCAATCATAATGTTCCTAGATTTAGCAGGCTTGTTAAAGTAATCACATAATATATGCTATCTGTCACTTTTTTAACGTGAGCATTGACTGATGTACAATCAGGTATATAGTAATCAAGGAAAGAGTCTGGAATGCACAAAACAAAGGACGCACAATCACATTCCTGAAGCAGTTAACACTATTACTTGTTAGCTGAAAACCAGAACTCAAGGAGAGTGTATAAATTTCAAGCCTTAAAATTTTTCAGTTACTACAATCATTTTGAATCTACAGTATCCTTTGAGTGAATAGCTTCCTTTATTACACAGAACATTTCCTACTAATATGTGGCAGTGACCCAAAGCAATCCAGTGGTCTGGTTTTTGGAACTTAAAGCTATCACATTGTCACTACATGGCAAAATACCTAATTTCTTATTGCCATTAAACCCAGATGGTTCTGTTCTCCAGAACATAGGAAGAAATGGAGCATAGTACAGTACCCCCCCATCAATAATTTTGTGCACTTTCTTCACAGAATAGCAATCAATAATTATATATCTGAGCAGTTGTTAATAGGTCATTGTACAGTTTGTGTAAGTGTCATTTGGTGTGGATGAAATTTGCCTGTGAGCCAGAGATTATTTAATATGCACAGTGAATTCTTACACAATATATAGATGTTGTGCTTCCTCTCTGCCCAGAGGTGAATTCATTTGCATAACTCTTCTGGAATACTAAAGCTCATTTCTTGAGCTCATGTCCCAGGCACACAAATGAAAAGTGTTTCAATCCATATGCCTGCAATATAGAAGTCATAAAACTGTATATTTCTATTTGTTTAGTGCTATGTATTAATGTATCACTTAAGTAATTATATGAGTAAGGCAATAATATTACTAAAGTAATTACATATGTATTACTCTAAGTATATAACAATAGTATGACTATTGTGAGTCCCTTAATGCCTGATATTTATAAAATCAATTAGAATTTATTGCAAGATTGTATCAATCTATATAAAAATGGGTCTGTGAAAAGAGCAAATTGGAAAAGAAAACACTCAACAGCTTGATATAAGTACTTCTTATATAAGAATTCTTGGAAGACATTTTCTCCAAGACCTCTATCTCCTATGCACTGAACATCTCTTTTCACTAACTAGGAAGTGCAGAGATCAAAGGAAACAAAACATTTACTGTTTTCCAAACCCAAAGGAGGGGTAGAACATAAAAGCTTGCCTTTTTATAACTATAATTCTTCATCTAAACAAAAATATTACCCCTTCCTGCAAATGATGACTCACTAGAAGACAAAGTAGTTCCAAGGTGGGAGAGTTTCATATTGCTAACTGCCAACGCTGGACCAGCCAGCAGAGAAATTGTTCTAGGCATCAGTCAAGATTAATTATATTGTGTCAGGTTACGAGAACGTTCCATTTCTGTGAAAAACTAGGTAAGCTTATAATTCAGTTTTTCCTCCAAAATGCTTTTGTTAGGAGACATGTTTTGTTCCAAGGAGATTACTAGTTGGTGAATAAATGAGTTTATTAGTCTTAGAGCTAAAAGGAACGATTTTTCGGATAAGCATACTCTGAGGCAAGACAGAAATGACTAACGTCTCTGTACTAAGGGCTCTTGTATGTTGTAGTTCTCAACTCCTTCCAAATACAGAGTTATATAAGAAATTGGGAATTATACACAGCTTTTAAAAAAAATTGCAGGCATTTTTCATAATAATATGTTGCTTAAATACGACCTGTTCCTACACCCCAACTACCTTATTGTTGGGTCAACTAGCTTGCAGTTGCAAGTGTACAGACTGCTTTTCACATCCCAGTGTTAGAAACTGGGAAGCAGGGCCATACACTGCTGTGTAGGTGTTACACCCTGCCTTAGCAGGGGTTGCAAATCAGCTGCCAAAGGAAAAAAATGTCAGCTCTTGATGGTGAAACATAGAGCTCTAAATGAAAAGCCAGATGGTGGTTTGTTCTGGCTCCATGTGTAAGAAGCTCAGTTGGGTGTCTATGTCCATGGGGTCACTTTATCAGGCTAGCTACCCCCCTGTCACCCTCCCACCATCCACTTCAGCAGCTAGAAACAAAAGGAAGTAACAAATGTCTTTCCTGGTGGCAGGAGAACGCACTTGCAAAGACAATGTAACTTTATCCACACTCAATATAAACCACTGGTGGTAAGAAAACAAACAAATAAAAAATTATCTGAAAACTTCTCAAGATGCAGCATGATGTCTTACTGCAAAACAGTACCATAATGTTCTGGATGCAGATTAAGATAACATCACCTAGTAGAATCCAAAGAAGACACTGATTTTAACAAATGTCTCAAATGCCCCAAGCAATTTTTCTAAAATTCTGCCTAGATTTTGTAGCAGAAGGGGTTGGAGACAGTATATCTTCACCACCAGCTTTGCATTTACACTGTGATGCAGCTATGTTGAAAGTGACGGTGGTTATCTACTTGTTTGTGAGCTGTATTTCCAGTGGCTGAAATAATTTCTTTAAAATGACTGGCAATACTGTTTTCTTCAGCAGCTAACTTACCCAGTAACTTACCTCTTTAAACCAAAGAAAAATTTTTTTTTCCCTTCTTCACCTGTAGCTACACGAATTTTTCTTCAGTGTCTTTTCTGGGACAAATGTTAGCTCTCTAACTCTTGCTCTCTTTATAAGTAATCAATTATCTTTTGATATTTCACTTCACCTTTTTGTCACTATTAACATCCCTTCCTTTAAGTAACACATGTTCCACCAGCTTCTGAATGCCACATTCTTCAAAATGCGAGGTGGGAGTCCTATACACCCTACTGCATGGTATGCGTTGCTAGGTAAACTGAGTGCAAGGAACTTAAATCTGGTTTAATACAATTAAATGTAAAGGTATATACTTACTAATAAAGCAAATAGGCATACAAGATAAAGGAACTCTCTCTTGGGAAGAACTGACTTAATATCACACTGGGATTATCCTAATCTAACATTACAGTTGAAAGGGGTAATACTAAACAAGAGTTATACTGTTATATGACCTGGACTAAGTCCTTTAGAAGGGTCTGAAAAACAAATATAACAACATGACATTGTCATGGTTTAGCATCAGCACAGCCCCTTAGACCTACAACAGACACTCTCTGTTAACCCCCCTCCCTCCCCAGAGGGGAAGAGAAAGGGAATAAGGGAGACAGCCTTTAGAAAAGGAAACTAGAACAGCTTTAATGAAAAAGAAATGAATAATAACAAAATTGGAATATATACAAAACCAGTATGGAACCCAACCCCCCTGATGGTAATTCCATCACCGTCACCACTGATGCTGTGGAGCAGGCACTGGGGCAGTCCCAGACTGGGCCCTGCAGCAGCCGGGAGCTGTGTTCAGGAGCTGGATTCTGGTACCGGGTTCAGGAACACACAGATGGGGATCAAAGGCAGAACAGACAGAGTCCTCCTTGGGTGCTCTGAGGAAGAAACCAGAAGAGGACCCAAGTCAAGCCAAGGAAAGCCAGCAAAGTGGGCCAAGTAGGTAAAGAGAGAGGTGAGACCCTGCTGATCCGTCAGATTTATACCGAATATAACGTATATGGTCTGGAATCCCTCGATGGTCAGTCTGGGGTCACCTGTCCTGTCTGCTCCTCCCTGCATGTGTGGCCTTTTATTTATGCACCCCCCAATGTGATACAGAAGACCCAGCAGTGGCCTTGGTCTGCACACCAATCCTTGGTACTAACTCTGAACATGGGGTGTGATCACTGCCAGAAGCAGACACTGCCTGTGAGAACAGGATGCTAACTTCAGACAGTGCAGTGAGTTAGAAGAACTGAGCTGAAAAGTAAAATTGCTGAACAGAATTAGTTCTGTTCTCACTCAAACCAGGACAGACATTTCCCTGGAATATTCTAGCATAGGAGGGAAAAGGGGAACAGGCTATGATGTAAAGTTTGATGGAAAACCAAGAAGCACTGCCAAACCTGTCTTTAACTGATATAGTATCAAAGAAAGATTCAGACACTGCCAGTGTCCTCCAGCTTTGATCTGGCACAGTAATAATTATCCATTGACATACCTGCACTCCTTGCCAAATGAGCGTCAAAGTGAAGATGACAAGCAGACACTACAGGATTTCACTTGCTTTATATTAGCCAAGTATCAGAGTTAGATGAAGAAAGGGGAAAAGGTTGAAAGGAAGAAAGTAAAAATGAGAGTATATGAGCAGAAGAATAATCTTTTGCACCGAGGCCTGTAGAAAGTAGTCGTATGAATCCATATGCATCATCTGTTAGTAGCTTGACATTGCCTTTGCACAGTTCACAGCAATTAGTGTCTCTCCACCTGTCTTGCAAATTCAACCTCAGCCATAAAGGTCAAGTTTGCCTTCTTCCCTCTTACACATCACGACTTACAATAAAGAGTTCAAATTACTACCACATCCACATTTGTATAGTCCAGCACCTTCAAATTATGCTCATATGTCTTTGCTCATATGTTGCTGACTGATTTTGTAAAGGACCAGTTCAGTCAATGACTAATAAAAAGGCTTAGATTCCAGCACACTCCTCCTTGTGCTTGACCTTCAAGAGTGACATGAGTAAAATGAGGAAAATAAAGAGACAGAATTATGTTAGATGGGGCTCTGTACACATACACACATACATGCACACTGATGTGTACATGACATCATTTCATTTAAGATACACTCACAGAGGCAATCATTAATTCACACACGCATAGTAGAAATCAATATATTTCCAGTAGCTTTTTGCTACACAGCATTGCAGTATTTGTTAAATATTGCTCCATCATTATGTAGAGAACTCATGCGGCTTCTCTCTTCTTTGAATTTACTCTTCAAGGGCCTTGAGAAATACAATCTTTTTATATGCAGGGGACAGTATGTGTGTATTTCTGCCTTCTTTCCAATACTATGGTTACTTTTTGTCTGGATTGTTGAATATCGCTTATGTCAACAGTATAAGAAAAAGAACAGAATAATTTAAAGGTATTCATCTATCTACTATAATGAAATAAACAAATTCTCTTAATGAAGAAACAGATGGAAAATTAACAAAAATTCTTGACTCTTTTACAAAGTATCTTAGAAAAAGACACAAATCTCAGTTTCTTTATCTATCATCAGTCTTATTATTCATATTGATCACACAGACCTAAATTCTTCCTGTTTGGAAAGTGCTTTGAGAGATTCTGTAGAAATGTAATTTATGTGAACCCAGCTCATTGATATTTTTTAACAATTAATATAATTTTCATTGGCTATTTTTTTTTTTAAGTCTTATTTGGGAGTGATTTGTTGTGTTTTTCCTGGTTTTTTACTTATATAGCTTCAATAGGAGTTGCTTGTGAAAGCATTGATTACATACTGAAAAAGGAACTCAGAATGAGCAGCACTGTTAGAATGCTGTCCTAAATACAATATAAGGATCATTTCAATTACAACAACAAATCAAGGGCAGATATCGACTCTGCCATGAATGGCTAACAGCATTTATTTGGCTCTGCACAATATTTGAATCACAAATTGAAATTTGGCATGTTCTTCTGATACAGCTCTGTGTTGGCCAGAGAGCTGTATCAGAAAGACCTGCCTGCACGTTTTCCTCAAAATGTACTCAACATAAGCTCTTTGAAACTCTCTTGCTTTTTCATTAGAACAGGGGAACTTTATAACTAGAGGGAATCATAAATCTGCCGAGTGGAACATAACTAATACAATCTCTACCCTGCCTGCTGTGTCCATTCAAGGCAGGCCATTTCTTTCATGATTGATCCAAGTCCAGAATTTTCCAGTGACTTCCTGAGCTGCTACAGTCTTTCTGGGTCTTTTTATTTCCACCCTCTCTGATACCTGCCTTCTTGTCTCCTCTCTTTGTCTCCAGGAGTGTGGGCTGGTGCTTCAGTTACCTCCTGGCTGCACCTCTCTTCATCTGGCCTGACTCTCCATGCTGGAAAGATGCTCACAGCTGAAAATATCCAATCATTTGCAGAGATTTTTCACATGGCAATGGCCAAGACAAGACTGTCCGAAATACATTTTCACTGAAGTATAATGTATAGCATGCATAGATGTTGGCAAACAAAGATAATCATGCTTTCTGTCACAATCTTTTCTACACTTTGATGCTAGATGAAAGGGGTGGTGAAATCTAGGAGATACTCATTGTAGAGTTTGGGATTCAATAGGAGTTGTATTTAGGGAATAAGGTTCTAGTTCTTTAACCATGCAACAAGACTTTCATTGTGAGGGAAGCAACTATGCTAAGGCTGAAGGTTCCACTTCATTTGGTTTCACTGATATTCATTTGTCTTCCAGGCATCTTACAAATAACAACCGTTTTTCTTCTTCAAATGCACCCACAGATGGTAGACTTGCCACAGCCCAGAGCGCACACCTATGCTCACTGAACCGTCCAGTAAACATGCACATTCAGAGAATAAATATAAAGGAATGACGATTAGCGGCTCACTAATCAGTCAACAATATCACAGCTAGACTTTCCACCACTGTCTTTGCACTTCAAGCATTGGTACTGAAATAGATAAATTTTTAGAGAGCAGGAAGGGATATATAAAGAAGTCAAAGGAACAGCTAAAGCAACAGTAAGACAAAAATAAATATTTTGCAACATCTGTCTGACCATTCAGATTTAACATCTAAGATTCTCTGACCCTCAGTACTTCAAGAGTTGGTCCAACTGCAAGAGCATGAGCTTCCAATACTTTCAAAATTATATCTAATCCCTTGCTAAGTGCTAGGGCAATCTGCATATTTGTGTACTGCAGACTTTAAAGGACATAAATCAAAGCTGACAGCCTAAAAACACTATCATTGAAGCACTTAAAATCCATAATGCTCTCATTTTGATGCCTCAACAGACCCCCTTGCCAGATCTGATTGAAAGACTACGATACGTTTTATGACTCCAGTCTGAAAAGCCAATGCATTATAGTAGGATTGACAGGATGTGATTAATGTTGTTAAAAATGTATCAGCATGTATTAGGGCAAACTTTGTGTATCAATCCAGGCCAATCAAATTGTCCATTATCAAATGAGGTAAGAAAATAAATAAGAGGCTTTCAATGTCACATTCAGATTTTCCAATTACATTTGGGTTTGCAACATCATTTGCTATCCCGTTACATTTCTTTAAAACTTACTTGGTCTCTGAAACATGGAAAGTCTGAACATCAGTGATGTTGAAAAAATACAGAACTCATCCATAAAACTGGGTGTCAGAAAGAGTAGAACACTGTCCTTTAATAAAAATATGCTTGATTGAAATGTATCTATTCTGTCTGCAAATGACAGTTGAAACACCATCTGAAAATGCTTCATTTTCCATCCACCACCACTAGAAGGCCCATCAGCTACAACCGGACAAATTTCCACGGGCACTACTACTGTTAGAGAAATATCTTGTTTGGTTTAGACAGTTAGATTATCCTCCTGTTGTGCACTCTGCCATCTCATCCTGTTCTGTGGGCAGAAGCACACAGGATTGTTTCATCTGAGATACACTTACCTTGCTGGGATAAAGACTGTTAAGGGTGTTGAGAGTTCAAAGGCCCTGATGTAAGTATGTGTGATAACTGAATGTAACTGTAAAGAAAGAGATTAGATCCTGAAGGTAAATGAAAATTACCTTGAAAAGGAGGTGTTTTCAGAAAGCAAGCAGCAAGAGCTAAAATGAGCTTCAGGATGAGACAACTGTGATGATGCATGTTGACAGAGACACAGTGAATTTACAAAGAAAGTGTGGATCACCGTGAAATAAGAAACTGCTCTTGGCATGAACTAAAAATGAACTGCAGATAAATACATGGACATCTGACATACTGCTAATCCTTTTCATGTTAACACCCTCTAGTTCATACCCCTCCAAAGATCCTTAGGTGTGATGCATCCATTCCTAGAGGAGTATTCTCAGCATATAAAGCTCAGTCTTTGGAGGATCATGGCCTTGGAGAATAACATATATAGACATGAATCTTTACTAAAATACAACAAATTTTAAAAAACAAGGATCATACATACTTTGCTACATCAAAGTACCATTTTGAAAACTTATTTAATAGCAATGACCATGCTACATGGATTTTCCTTCCTGGACTCCTGGAAGAGTCCATAAAAAAGTTTATTTCAGGTCATAATTCTCATAGGAAAATTGGACTAGAACCAAAGACTGCCATGCTGGATTATTATATACCATTAGCAGATGATGGCAATTTGAAGATCAGCTTCTATTTCAGGCTTGCTGAAACTGAAGACACATCTGTAATCAAAATTCCTTTGAATATTTAGCCTGCATTTCCTTTTCCTGGGTCTGAGTTTCACACCAATATATCAGATTTAGTTTATATTTAGATTTCAGTGCCCTTTTGCTAGAATATAGGAATTTTGGTTTAAGCTTCTTCTGTCCTTACCAAAATTTAATTTGAAGTTGACACCTGGTTTTCTGTCTGGGCAAATTTTGTTGTGAGGTGTTTGTGTTTTGAAGTAAAATTAATGGAGTCTGTCTGTGAATAAATGTTTCAAACCATTTCCAGATGAGGACTCTAGGTATGATAGTCTCTGAGGAATGCTGATAATTTTCCAGGCAAATTCTCTATTGTGTTACCACATAGTCAAGTTCACACAAAAATTCTACACAGAAGCACTAAGTCTCGAACTTTTTTATTATGTAGAGCAAGTTGCAGTCTGGTCTATGTGTTGTTGTATCACATTGTTCCAATAGAAAAGCAACTGAAAAAGCTGATGAAGTTGGGAACATACTGCTTTGATGTGCTGTTCAGTGACGGGAGTGAATAAACAATAACTCTCTGTTATGTTCATAATGTTAAGGAATGTGATGGTGGAGTAAGGGAACATCTCCTTCTCCTTAGAATATTGTTTTCTCTTAAGATCTTTGCGTGGATAGATCTCTTCCACTGTATCTTTAACTGCTACTAAACAAAGTTCCTTTAATTATATACAATGGAGTCAGTTGAATGCTAGTTGATACTACTGCCAGCTTTCTGTAAAACTACTGCGGTAGAGAAGAATGTACAAGAACATTGCACTTAGAGAGAGACATGTATGTAACAGACCAAATGGGAATGAAAAATAACATAATTCCTAGGAATCCCATCAGATTAAACAGAGAAAGAATAAAGATGGAGGAATGCAGGGCTGAGAAGCCTTCACCCCCCTTCTTTCAATCACTATGAAAGGAAAAGTCTTTATCTCTATGGTCTAATCTCACTCTAATTTACAATCCCATCTCAGAACCACTGTGGCACAACCTGTACTGAAAGAAACATAGCTTCCTACTTGTATATATGAAGAGTATATCAATGAATTCTACAGATATATGTGCTTCTACTGAAAAATAGACTGTGTCATCACCATTCTGAGCAACTACCTGCCTCAAAGTTTCTCTGTATCAAAATGAAAAGAGAGTGCAATTTTTCAGCTTTTCTGGAAAAAATAATTGCTGTGCTAAGTCCCCTCTGTTTCAAACCTAATGGAAATTTTCTTGAAAGAAGGCAGATAATTGCCTCAGATGTTTTTCTAAGCATTGCAGTAACTATTCCATATTTGCTTTATCTGAGCAGTGATTTTGTTGTACAACCAAGGAGAAGTTTGTTATTTAAAATAAGCATAAACTAGCAAGTAGATATATGTTCCACTGGCACCAGAAGGGCAGAGCAACACTCCCAGTACCAAGTGAAGGCAGAACAGGACAGGATGTGGTGGAAAGTCCTTGAGATTTATTGGTGCGGAACATACTTCATGGATAAAAACACTGCAAGTTCTGAGCAATGCTGGCTAAGATTCAAACAGTGAAGGGCAGCTTGAACAGCAGCTGAGGTTATTTTTGTGTGTGTTTATATGGTCTTAAAATTCAGACAATCTGGGGCTCTCCAGTTGTGCAATAGTTAGGCAGTGTAAATGCATGGTTTGATTTTTCACTACCACCACATCCCTCCCTTTTTTTGGTAAACCTCACGTTTTCTTATTACAGATTGCTCTATCATCTCCTTAAACTATGGACAATTTTTCTCTATAACAGAGCAAACACTATGGCCCTAAACAGAAGGAGACCTTCATGTCTTCCTGGGATCTAACGCCAGGCAAACATTAAGCTAGTTAATTAATAAAAACTCATGGGAAAATTTGCAACAGATCCAACCAGGGTACTAATAAAATTGGTCAAAGACAGGGAAACGGAAAGATAGAACAATGAAAAATCTTATTAACATGCTTATATCTAATTATATCACTAAAATTATATCCAAAAAAGCTGGGACACTGCTGTATCTGACCTCAGTAATCCACTCGCTAGAAACCACAGCCTCTTTCTCCAGCATCAGCATATGTCAGTCTGCAGCCCTAACAGCACTTGTCCATCTGCAGAGCTTGTGTGGGATGCCAGGTTTGAAAGTTGCTTCTATAATAACCCTGAAGTCTTGAGAGGATTCTTATCCATGTCTTCCTCATTACAAGTGTAATACAGAAATAATATATAGCATTTCAAACTAAGGAGGCCTTTTTGGTATTGATCTGAAATGTTAGGGGAAAGGGTTACTCAGCTGGTTTGTTTAGTTTACTATGTTAATACTGTTGAAGCAGTTTCAATTTGCTTTGTTTTTCTGAGCTTTAATTTAAAACATTGTGCTTTAGAATAGGAAGAATATAAATGTGATCAATGAAAATGTACACGCTCTGTGCCTACCCCGAAAAACAGCAAAGATTTTTCAGTTCAATGACACTCTTGCAAATCCAAAATATACATACAGTTCCATACCTAGGCTACATATATATTCCCCAATGCCATGTGCTCTGAATATATAATCATATTTAGAAGTCACTACTTGATACTGGTGTATTTATTTACCCTAGAGATAACTGACTTGTTAGTTACAATTTCCTCACTGTTCAGAAAGTCCAAGTATTTATATATAAGGAGCTTGCTAACTTCCTTCATGAGTTTGTATGACCCGGTTGCTCAAAATAGGATGCTGAGTAGAGTCAGTTGTGCAGGAAATCTTTCCTGGTTCAATGTCTCTAAGTGTTTAAGCTCTCTGGCCTTCATAGGACTTCAAGAAAAGCTTCAATTTCTATGCCCTTTGAGACCTTGCTGTATACAAGCTTTAAAGGTTGCATAATGATTTGTTTGCCAAGTGGCATCACAGACCTATTATATTAATAGGGAGAGTGTTTCCCAAACATGACACATTTTTCTGAACAACATCTTAAGATAGGTAGGAAAATAATGTTATTTTCATTTTACTGACATTCATGGTGTACTGCAGGATATAAGTAAAATAAGGAACAGATTGCTTCAGAAGGAGGGGTCAGTGCAGCCATGGCTCCACTTCTTCCTGTGGTTTGCAGCATATACATGAGATTATCTGTCTTGGCACCCCTGTTGATGCTTGAAATTGGACCATTGCTTCCCACTTGTTTTACACTTTCAGAATGTATCTGGGGCAAGAAGCGTTTGAATTTTTAATTTTTTTTTTTTTTTTTAATCTGTTACTGAAAATGAAAAGCAGAAAAGCCCAAGAACACCCTAGCAAACAGTGCCAGGTCATCCCCCTGCACTGGTCTGCCTCCTTACAGCCTGGGACAAGCTCTACTGCTGTCCTTCAGAGGAAGGGGGAGCTGCACAACCCTCCCCTTGGTTAAAATGGATCTTTTAACCTCTTGTCAAGTTTCAAGCAGATGAAACCCTCTTCACAGTTCAGCACATCAGGGCAGCTTTCAGTGTTTTTATGTAGGAAACAGGTATGTAACTAATAACAGAAAGCTGAATACATGTCATTTGCAGTATCCCAGCTGCCACAGCTCTCCTTAGAGGCCTGTTACTGATGCCATGCTGTGGTGTACAACCCCAGATACTTTGGCCAGGACTGTTTTCCCTGGCATTTGTTTGGAGTCTACTGAGTTCATAGGCGTTACTGCTGATGCACACCAGCTACTCAGGAGTTAACAACAGACTCTACCTGTAAACACATGTTTTTACATGCATTGCCTTTTTGATTCTAATACGCATGAAAACGTGTAGGGGTTCTCCCTTTCGATTTTCTTTATTAATTTAACAGATAAAATCAGTTTTAAATATATTCTCATATTTCTAATGAAAAACAATGGGAAACTCAGTGATGACACATCAAATAATTCCAGTTGTGCATAATTAATTGCTTAAACAATTACTTTTAGAAAAAAACTTTGATCTATTAAGTGCTTCACAGTAGGTGTTCACACAACAAGAGCTGATGAATAATAAGAATAAATAAGAAACAAGGGGAATGATAACAGTCAACTGGAGAGACAGACATAAAGGAGTATTACTGGTCTGGAGAGGAATAGGTGTGATAATGTGGAGTAACAGACAACTTTGGAGAGAAATCACTCCAACAGTAAAATGATACAGGTTATGGAGTATTGGAGTCAGACAGAAATGCATGGAAGTGAACAGGGAAAGCAGCCAGGGAGGAGCAGCAGTCATTTAGCAAAGCTTTTAAACTCAGTCAGAGAAAGTTCAAGCAGAAAAAGACAATAGTGGTTCTCACTCTCCAAAAACATGCAAATTTTAGAAAATAAAAAGTGCAAATTTTTTATATAATCTTGTGTGTAATTGCGTACATCTGCTCATGAAAATGACATGTAGATGATATAGCTCTTAATATCCTACCTTTTTAAGAAGCAGGCTGTGAAAAAACTTACAGATCATGCACCTGTACAAAATACTGTCTAGTAGAAATCACTGTGACTAAATATTTTCTTTCACTAAACAAACAAATGAAAGAGAAGGAGAAAATCTCATCCTTTTCTTATACCAGACTAGATCAAGTATGTCTCCAGGAGAATACATGGAATTGCACTTATGCAAAACTGACAGTATCATGTTCTGAATCTTTGGCTGTTATGATATCATGAGGATCATTTCAGTTCAGTGTGAAATTGTTCAGTGATGATTTCAGTGCTGTACTCTGTAGAGGGTTACCAGGCTAAGTTTTATATACAGTAAGTATCCATTTCAGTGAAATAGAAGGCAGAGGAGTGACATATCATACCCAGGTCTAAAGTCAGAACTGCCCTTCCCACAGGATTAGGGAAAATCTGCTTTCTCAGATCCCAAAGTCTCAATTGTACATAAGATCCTAAATTTAAACATTTTCCAGTATATCAAAACATCAAACTGTGAACTCAGGAACAAAAGGTTCTTCTTTCTGTTCAGGTAACTTCTCCAAAGAATTAACTAATGCAAAGATCTGCTGCAAAAAAATGAAAATGCAAGATTTTGGAAACTATAAATATGAATATAAATAACACCAGAAATCTTGCTTTTCAAACCAAACTCTCATGTTTCCTATGCTGCCATGTCATTGAACCAATAAGGTCTGACCAAGAAGCTACAGGGATACACTAATTTGAGTGGGTTAACTTGAATAAAATGCATTCTCTGCTATCTTTATGTGTTTGTTTTCTGCAAGTTGCATGCTGTCCTTTAGCTGTCCTCTAGATTTGTCCAAATGAATATGTATAAACATCCTATCCTGCACAAAAAGTGACACAGATATCAGATCTTTATAGTCATTTCTAGATGATAGTGCCGTCTCTGTAGCTCTTTTGAAAATATAGGTTGGTAATATTGACACCTTTGGTTTTGTAGTAGAAGAGGTCAAATAGTTTTCCATTGCCTGATACAACAGTCCTGAAGCTTCATTTGTAATTAGTAATGCAGTGTTATGGGAAAAGAAATAGACTTACAATGCTTCCTTTAACTCTGATAACAATGACAAATATATTTTACAAATCAAAACTGGCTTTATTGGCTGTATCAATAGCATATAAAGAGCTTTGTGAGTAAAGTACTTTAGATACATGTCCTCTCTATCTACTTGCCTTACCTGACCTTGAACAAAAAGATAAGGCTGTGAAAACAGGAATACGTACTTCTATTTCTGACCGGATGGGTCTGTAATTTCTATGGGACAGGGTGGTGCTGAAAAGTTGTGGAATTACCTGTAAAAACAAAGCCATCACTCTTACCACCATTAGTCTGCCATATTTCCCTCTGTCCTCTCATAGTGATTAAACTGTTGACTACTAACTGTTAAATGTCCCTTGTTTTTTGTCCTTTCCTACAAAATTACATCTAAAAGTCAATATTGCATTAATTAAAGAATGCATTAGGACTCTTAATTCACAATTTAAAATCTTCAGAATGAGCTTACTATTTTTTTTATTCAATTTTTAATTGAAGTAAATTGCAAACAAGATATGTTTATGGTGAAAAAAAAAAAAGATAAAATCAGAAGTTTTTACTTCTAGAGTTCCATTTGAGAATATTTTCCCCTCATGATCCTCAGGGCTCATTCTGAGAGTTTTCCAATGTGTTCATAGTGTAAAATTTACACTAAATGATGCAAAAGGGGAGAAGACAACAGAAATTCAGAAGATTGCTTTATCCCCTCGAATCAAAGCAATTTTAAAAATATGTTTTCCATTTGAGGTGAATATAACTCACCAGCCCATGCATTTCACGTGTCCTTTGCCATATTTGGATGCTGAAGGTTACACCCACCATTTCTTTCAAGTGACAAAGATACACTTTCCATTCCCCAGGTGATCGTGTTCATCCTGCAGAGTCTATAATGGCTGTCACAGAAAGATTGGTGATGACAACAGACAATCCAAGCCCATGGATGCAAGCCTTGCAGGCCCAGAGTGAAGTTCCCACCTTCACACACTGGTAACTACTTATTACTGCAGAGTCTGCATTCCACTTCATTGACAGGTCTCTCAGTTTGCTGTAGAGCCAAGGGCTATTAAACATCAACAACTCACTCTGATAACTCTGGATGGCTTTGTTTCAATCTTGGTAGCCATAAAGACAGTACAACAGGAATACTAAACTGGACTCAGTAACACTTTTTATATCTAACAGCCAGCAATGATACTCCAAAGGCTTATGTTTGAAATATAAAGTTAGATTAGTATCTATTTAGACGCTCAAGTAGGTGCAGAATAGTAGCTCTTGGGAATATCATGACTCCATGCTTGAGCTCTAAATTGTTGTCTGTGTTGGTGAGTATGACACAGTGAATAAGATCTCTTTACAAGAATAGTTCATAGCAAGGGGATGAGACATAGATGAAATACCAGTAACTTGCTAAAACAGGCACCAAGCCATGAGAGCAAGCAGGCACATATTTCTTAAGCAGCATAAGAGACAAAAACTAGCTGTAAGTTTACTCTAGCCCTGCTCCAGTGCATATTCTTCCCCTTCCCAGTTACTCACCAACTGCCATACGTGCCACATTGACATATTTCTTGTGCCAGTTTAAAGACTCATTTAAAGATAATACTGAGTATAAATATATAGCTCTACTTTCTTTACACTGTCTATATTAAATAATTTAAATTTCTGCTGTGTAAAAGAGTGATATAATTATCTGTTATTCAGGTGCAATAGACTCATTTTTTCTCCACGTTACTCCGGTTTTAAATCACAACAGAAACAATTAAACCAGTAGAACTCCAGTAGTATAAACCCGGCAGTGGAAAGCTGAATCAAACCTAACAACTAGACCAGTTCAGTTTTATGGAAATGATTATGGTTTCTCTAGCACCACTCAGAGGAGAATGAGGATTGATTTCTTCTGTTAAAGGTATCACTTCCACCTCTAAATCTCTATTTCCATTAAAGGCCATTGAATAATATAACCACTACCTATTCTTATTTTACCTCAAGCACTGGCACATACACAAGTTTCTGCAGTTTTAGTTTTGAAGTTGCATACTGTGCATGTAAAAAACCTCTGAATCTGCACCAGATGTGCTGTCTGCTTAACCTCTGGATCTGGATACCTGGTTTTCAGGATAATTATGTAGCTAGAATGTGCCAATCCTCGGCCAGATCCAAAAATTTTCACTAAAGGAAGTGAACACTTGTTTAAACTTCTACATTACCTTAGGAAACTAAGGGGGAAGCACATAGCTGAGTTTTCACTTAAAATGTGTGAGCTACATAAAATGAATTTCTATAGAACAAGCAACAGCAACTGTATACATTGAAAAAAAACCTGAAACTACACTCTTGTCCACAGGTTCAGAAGCCTCGAACCATCACATCTGCCTTAGAGGATTCTAAGCTGCTCTTGGAAGGTCCTTTTCAAGGACAGATAATAGGAGACAATATTGTCTCTGGAAACAGACACTGAAAGATATTGCTGCATTCATCAAATTCTTCTCTTCTACTCTACCATCTTGTAATTCCCACCCACATCTCAGTTCTACCTGAGATAGCTCCAAGAGCAATCTAAGCAATATGAATTACATCTACACACACCATTCGTTATTTTATTTTCTCCCATCAGATACAAAAGATCTACAAGACTTGTAAAATGGGAAAAAAAGACATTCTGGGGATAATATGTGTAAATGGTAGGTGCAATATCTTTCTCCTGTGAAGTTTAAATACAATTGTTCTTTAGGCTTCTCGAACACAGGCTAAACACTGCTGGAAATTAAATCACAGAATCACATAGTCACTATGTTTGGAAAAGACAATTAAGATCATGAAATCCAACTATAATCTACCGTACCAGGGCCACTACTACACCACATTCTTGAACACAATATCTAGATGGCTTTTAAATACATCCAGGGAGAGCAATACAACCACTTCCTTAAGCAGCTTGTTCCAGATTTTGATAGCCCTTTCAGTATAATCTGAAGCTCCCCTGGCATAACTTGATACCATTTCTTCTTATCAGTTATGACTTGTGAGAAAAAAACAACACCCACCTCTCTACAAACACCTTTCAGGTAGCTGTAGACAGTAAGAAGCTCTCTCCTCAGCCTCCTTTTCTTCAGAATAAAGAAGCCCAGCTCCCTCAGCTGCTTCTCATAAGACTGATTCTTGAGACCCTTCACCAGCTTCACTGCCCTTCTCTGGACCTGCTCCAGCACCTCAGTGTCTTTCTTATACTGCAGTGCTGTCAGAGACGGTGACAAGGGTGGTGTAGTGTATGCCTCAACATCGCTGTATCAGTGTAAACAGACTGCAAACTACAAACTGGACGACGGTTTGTCCGAGGTGATGACAAAGCAACCTGGCTCTATCAGTGGGGACAGGCTCCAAATCATGAACTTGACCTCAGCTTGTCAGAAATGGCACCTTATCAGTGTGGACAGCTGCAACCGCACCCCTACGCATGAGGCCAGTCCCAGGGCCTGGAAGACCGAGGTGTCTGGAGACCCCTGAAACCCACCTGAGGCCCCTCAGAGACGGTGTTGGGCATGTGTACCACTGCCAGGTGGTAGGTGCGGATAAGCAGGACAGCCCCCGATAAAAGAGCAGGAAACACGAACATCAAACGGAATGTTCTCCCACTGGACCTGAAAGCACATTGGGCTGATGGGACGCCACAGATCCGTGCTGGTAGCTATTGCAACTGACTCTTATCTTCCTTCCTTCCTTTCCTTTCTCTCTTTCTCTCTCTGCTTTGCAAACTTTTGTCAGGCAAGTAAAGCCACTTGGCACTTTGACTGTTTTGAGTCTTAATTCTGTTCCCGAAAATATGAACAAAATCTCGCTCTGGTTTATGACCAGCATGCAACAAGTGCCCATAACTGAACACAGTACTCAAGGTGCAGCCTCACCAGTGCTGAGTACAGGGGGACAATCACTTGTCTAGTCCCGCTGGACACACTATTCCTGATGCAAGGCACTGTGCCTTCGGCCTTCTTGGCCATCTGGGCACACTGCTGGCTCATGATCAGCCTCCTGTCATTCAACACCACAAGGTCCCTTTCTGCTGATCATCTTTCCAGCCACTCAGCCCCAAGCCTGTAGTGTTGCAGGGGGTTGGTGTGGCCCAAGTGCAGGAAACGCCACCCTGCCTCATTGAAGCCCATATGATTGGCTTCAGCCCATCGATCCAGCCTGTCCAGGTCCCTCTGAAGGGCCTTCCTACCCTCAAACAGATCAACACACACTCCGATGCAACATGGTGTCATCTGAAAACTTACTGAGGGTCCTTTCGATCTCCTTGTCAAGGTCATTGATAAAGACATTAAACAGGAGTGGCCCCAGCACTGAGTCCTCAGGAACACCACTTGTGACCAGCCACCAACTGGATTTAACTGCATTCATCACCACTCACGGGGCTGGGTCATCCAGCCAGGGCTTGCTCAGCAGAGTGTACGGCCGTCCAGGCCTAGGGCAGCAGGTATTTAATGAGGATGCTGTGGGAACAGTATCAAAGGCTCTACTGAAGTCTGGGTAAACAACACCCGCAGCCTTTCCCTCATCCACCACGTGGTTCACTTTGTCATAGAAGCAGATGAGGGTCGTTCAATAACCTTCCCTGGCACTGAGGTCAGACTGACAGGTCTGAAGTGCCCGTGATCCTCCTTCCAGCCCTTCTTGTAGATGGACATCACATTTGCCAATCACCAATCCATCAGGACCTCCCCAGCTAGCCAGGACTGCTGATAAATCATGAGGAGTGGCTTGGTAAGCACATCTGACAACTGCTGCAGCACTCTTGTCTGTAACGCATCTGTCCCCATAGACTTGTGTATGTCTAGGTGGTGCAGCAGGTCACTGACCATTTCCTCTTGGGTTATAGAGGCCTCCTTCTGCTCCCCATCCCTGTCTTACAGCTCAAGGGGCTGGCTACGCAGCAAACAACTAGTGTTGATATTAAAGACAGAGGCAAAGAAGGCATTAAGTACCTCAGCCTTCTCCTCATGCTCAGTCACTATGTTTCCCCCTGCATCCAATAAAGGTGGAGATTCTCCCCTGTCTTCCTTTAGCTGTTCATGTATTTATAGAAGCTTTGTCTCTTGCAGCAACAGCTGGATTGAGTTCTAGTTGGGCTTTGGCCCTTCTCATTTTCTCCCTCCATTGCTTCACTGTGTCTTTGTGGTCCCCCTGAGTGGCCACCCCCTTTTCCAGAGGCCACGAACTCTCCTTTTGTTCCAGAGTTCCATCCAGAGCTCTCCACTCAGCCAGGACGGTCTCCTCCCCACTGGCCAGTCTTTCAGGACATGGGGACAGCCTGTTCCTGCACTTGTAAGAGTTCCCTCTTGCAGAGCACCCAGCCTTCCTGGACTCCTTTGTCCTTCAGGATGTCCTCCCAAGGGACACTGCCAAACAGTCTCCTGACCAGGATGGAGTCTGCCCTACGAAGTCCAAGGTGGCAGTTCTGCTGACCCCACCTCCCTACTTCTCCAAGAATTGAAAACTCTTTTTATTTCATGATCACTAAGGCCAAGACGGCCTCCAACTGATACACCTTCTGTAAGTCCTTCTCTCTTAACAAGCAGCAGGTCCAGCAGGCACAGTCTCTAGTCGGATCCTTCACCAGCTGCATCAGGAAGTTCTCTTCCACACACTCAGGAACCCCCAGGACTGCTCCCTCTCGGCTGTATTATATTCTCAGCGGACATCTGGGAAGCTGAAGTCCCCCATGAGAACAAGGGGCAGCGATCACAAACCCTCTCCCAACTGCTTATAGAGTATTTCATCTGTCTCATCGTCCTGACTGGGTGGTCAAACTCCCACCGCAACTCTGCAGCCCCCAGCCTGCTGTGTAAGGGCAGCTGGGCAGGTGCGGGAGGCGGCGGGGACTCAGCTGCCTGCCCGGGCAGGGACCCGTTCCCATTGCCCCGGGTCTCTCAGGTGCCCTCCTTCCAGCCGCTCACCCCGCACACGGGGCTGTCTCTGCTCCCTGCGGCCCGAGGGACAGGCTCAGGCGCTCCCTGCACCCGAGCCCTGCACGGCCGCGGGTTCGTGTGGCAGCTCCGCCTGGGTCCCCACGGTCCCTCCGGCACTGGCTCTCGGCCGGGCGGGGGCTGTGCCCGGGTCCTCCTCTGGGAGCGAGGGAGCGAGGGCGGGCGGCGGCCGCCGCTTGAGTTGGGCTCTGGAGCCCGGAGCGGGGCCCAGGTGCTGGTGCCGGCACTCGCCGCCCGTTCGCTCCGCAGAGCCCCCGGCAGAGCCGCTGCCGGCTCTTGGTGCCGCCGGTCCCTGCCCCGGGCCGGGCTGACCCGCAGGGCAGCGGTGTCTTCAAGATCTGACTTGAGAGGGCATTGCTGAAATGCTGGCAAAGCCATCTTTGCACCCAAGTGACAATTCAACCTGTGGGATAAACAGATACTAACAAACGAGAAACTAACAAAGCATTCAAATGACTGATTAAAAAAATCAGTCAGTTCTTGGCTTCCGATCTTTCAGTCATTTCTTTCTTTCAAAACCATTATTTCAATTCTTCTGTCACTACTTATGTTGCATAAATCATTAATGTACGAAGGAGAAGCAATTTTCCAAGAGAACACCTTCTAGACTTCAGTTCATATAATAAGGAAGCATTAATGGACATTAACCTATTTTTCCTTTTTTTTTTTTTTTTACCCCCTAATAATGAAAGAAAAATATTAAGAACTATTTACTGGTACATGGGGTAGTTGTCTGAGACAAAACTCCAGAATAAAACTTATTTATAATAATACTACGTATTTTCAATGAAGATTGTTTTGACATAGAGTTTTCTGCAGTCTTCTGCCACTGTGCAGCAACTAGATTTATAGTAACAATTGATAGCATGCCAACATCTTTGCAGGAGCCATACTGATCTCCTGAGGTAACAAAACACTAAGAAGACCATGCAGATTAACTTCTTGCAGGGAATTCTATCCATTGGCCTTGACATCTAAACCGGGGCACACAGAAAAAGCTGCTTATACTTGAGACATAAGAACAAGAGAGGAAGTAAAAGTGCAAGATGCCACTGCCAGAACTGTAACAACTACAATTCCTCTGCCATCCCTTTATAGCACTACCGTCATGACATAAACAAGTGAGGACCCAGTGGTATTAATGAACTCAAACACCCCCTAGCTAGTAAGGACACCTATGCCATTCTTGCAGAAAAAAGCACAGGCTGACCAACTGAGCAAGAGGTGGTCTAACCCAGAAATATCACATTTTAAAAGACCAAGTTTAAAAAGAAGGGGTAGGGACAAGACCAATAAGACCATCCAGAAGCGTTTCTGTAGAAAGTGTCTCTACAATAGCTTTTGTAGCGTCTCAGATAAATCAAAGCATTTTAAGGCATGCTAATATTTTCAATCAAGAGGTCGTGTTTAGAGGATGTAATCCTACAGGAGTTACATGCTCCCAGCTGGCATTTGACTAGCTGCAGCACAGTCTTCTCTCCATTAGCCAGCTAAGGTTTTCTGCTGGAGGAAGCCTCTACATCCATGTGCTCCAGTGAATGTCCCGACATTTGGGAAGAGACTTTATTTTTTGAGAGTTTTTTGAGAGCAGAGGGCAGAAAGCAAAGTTTTGATTGGGGACTTTCTGTCAGTGCCTCAAAAGCAGTTACTTACCTTTCTATGTGTCCACTCGCTATCATGTGTGGAAATACATCTCCCCTGTTTGTTGCCCGATTCAAAGAAAGGCATCATTTGCTTTGTTTACACCAGTAACTTAAATCCTTTGGAAGACATGACTGGCCTGCCTGTGATGGAACATGCTTGTTAGTACGAAGGTCTGTTGCTATTACTGCAGCTTTGAGGAAGCATGGGTACCTGATGATGAATGCATACTGCTTTCACTCTCTATACTGTAAAGTATGGAAAGGGGTATTTAGAGGGACTGCATGTGTTTATTGGGCAGCACTTTCTGCAGATGAAGCCAAATATAACCTCCATCCCTCAATGAGGCTTACAGAAGTATTGTGAAGTGGTAAATGATACCACTTCTATTGGGATTTAACCAGCTTTTTTTTTCCCAATAACTGCATATTTAACAGTCATGGCACAGTACTTGCATTTATTAGCACATGGGGAGTGCAGAATTCAAACCAGTTTACTTCCTTCCCTTCTGCCTGGTTTTGTCATGTGCAGTTCTGTTGGGCTGCTGCCCAAGAAGTCCTTAGTTAATTGAATATAATTATTCTGCATCCTACTTTCAAATGCTAATGCAGTTTCATTTCTCCTTGTAATACAATACAGATGAAAGCCCCAACTGTTGTCTGGTACATGTAATTCTTTCCTCTTCAATACATTTGCCTTCATAATGATGCACCAGTTTGCTAGGTGTTGTTGATCTTTAAGTATAATGTACAATGATGAGTAAATTAGTAATGAAAGGTAGTTAAAAGTATTCTCTTAAAACATGGATAGTTTTTCACTGAAAGACAAATTTTATGAGCATTCAGCACTACTGTTTCTGTCATTACTCGTTAATAAATTAACAAGGCAGTCAATTAACATGTTCAGCTTCACCTGAGATTGACAAACTGTAGAAAGCAGGGAAGCAACAGAGGATGCTTTTTCAGTGAAAGAGAGTCCTCAAATATCAACAAATGTCTGTCAGGGCTCTTTATCAGTTTGGAACATCTAGATGGCCAGTTAGTGTTGCCTTGCTTCAAAAGAGGTAGGGCTGGGACTTTGGTTTATTTTACTTTTCTCTTTTTAATCAGACTAGATGACATGTTTAAGCTTAAACCTTTAAAATATTTAGTTAAGGTGCTTTGCAAGATAAAGCTACAAATAGCCTACACATAAATTAACAGGATTGTTCAGAAAACGTTCCCCCCCCCCCTTTTTTTTGTTTTGTTTGATTTTTGTTGTTGTTGTTGTTTGTTTTTACCCTGGGGGGAAATAATTCAGGAGATATTTGAGATAATCAAAATTCCTTTTTGTTTTGTGAAACAATTTTTCAGCAGTTCTTCTAGGGCTCCCAAAGGGCTTCCTTAAAATAACAGTCCTTTCAAAATACATTTGGAAATAGAAAAGTAATTTTGCAACACTGTTTATCTTAAATATATTCTTCAGAATGTTTGAAATAAATTTTTGATAAAACATGAATTTGAAAAAAAAGGCTGTGATTGTGTTTCAGTACAAAAATCATTTCAACTAAAACATTCTGACCAGTTTTGCCATTTAAACATGCAAAGAAGCAGGCATGTAAAATACTCCTTCAGATAGTCTGTTGTGAAGTATACTGGTGAAGATATTTACTTTAAAATGCATGTCCACACAATCCATGAAACCAATAGAAATTTAAAAGTTTGTGTCAAATGCACCTAAGTCAAGACTTTGGGGAAAACCTGGGAAATGGTTCTGCCAACTTAGAAATGACAGTATGTATTGAAGCCTTTTTTTTTTTCTTTTTTTTTTCCTATTTTCAGCAATTTCAAACATCCTTGTAAATGTTAAAGTAAACATTACTAGAACATTTCAGCACGGGTTAGATAGGTCTCAGATGATATGTTTAATTTTAAGCATGCAGGCATTTTAAAGATAAGCATGTGTTTATGGATTCTTCTGAATCAGGGTCTAAAAATAGCAAAGATTATATAGACAGTTTGCTCTAGCAAATCTAGCTCTGATGCTTCAGCTTAAACTCCATCTCACAAACCAGCATATTAGTTTACATTACTAACTAAAGAATTTCAAATTAGGACACCAGAACATCGATGTGAGTGACTGTGGCATAGGCATGTCTCCCAGTCCTCCTGCTCTCCAAGGAGTCGGTCAATATCCGCCCCAAAAAAGGATGTAAGGAACAGCCAGTAAAAAGGAAACCTCTTAGCTTGCTGCACCTGTTTTCTCACTTGTCACATGGGAATTCAGGTGAAGTGGACACAAGAAACAACCTGCAACATCAGTGACATATAATCTGAACTTTATTTACTCAGCAAGATGGGCACAGCGGATGCATTGTGGTTTCTTCTCTAAGAGTTCTCTCTTGAGACCTACACAGTCCCTGCCCCTCTGGGCGAGTTCTGACTGGTATCAGGATTCTCACTCTTTTTTCATGACAGGACAGGTCCTGACTGGCCACCCAGACCCTGCATAAATCACTTACACCTCTCCTAGCTTTTGACATAGTGTTGGTTGCTCATGGAGGTTTTCTTCACAGTCACGGCCTACTGTCTTAACTAATTCTTACCTGATGTAGTAGATTGTTGGCATATGCTGCCAACAGTCTCACTAGTGATGGCCAATTTATTTGACCTTCTGTCAACTAGGTTTTTTTTTCATTCTCTGATCTTCTACCTCTATTTTATTACGTAAGTGTGAAGGTAACTGCATTTACCTAACAACGTTCATCAGTTGTTTCTGTTTCACAGTTCATATCTTTTATTAGATTATTTTAGTCATATAAAGGTGCGCAGAAGTAGTCAAGGTCTCACTTCTTCAAGCATTGCCTTGGTATATTAGCTGATTTAGGCAACATTTACCAGAAATCTGAGGAAGAACAGATGAAATTAACCTTATAGGATAATGCTAAATACAATGGAGTACTGAAATAACAGTGGTACTGCTGGGACGAAATTCATCTCTTCCACTTTCTACTTAAAAAAAAGAGAAAAATTTTTAAAAAAGCTCTTTTTTTTTGATAATCCACAGTTAAAGGGTTTAAATTCAGTTTTCACCACAATTTTACCTTGTGTGTCTTTATAAGTCACTTTAATAGGAAATGAAAAATATGGTCCTGGCACATCCTTGTATAGTTTCTATGACAAAACAGGAGAGAAAGCTGTGGCTTCTATAAAGAGTATCAACAGACACTCAATATGAACAGTTATAACTGTAATGAGGGAAGAACAGCTTGTAACCTTCTACACACTAGTTATTTTATTTGACCAGTTTCCTGCCTGGGCATGACTGCAGGTCTGTGTGTTATCAAGCTCCTCCACTATTATTGCTCCACAGGCATGTAGTCTGCTTTCTAGCCTTACTTCTACAGACATCAACCAAAATCATAAGGTACTTAAAATCTCCTGCCAATATAGCCAAAAAAAAAAAGTCTTTTCCTGTTTCACTTGATCATTGCTCAGAACTTCTTATTTTGATTAAGACAGTACTCAGTGTCTGTTCCCAAACCCCACAGTCTGATAAGGAAATACGCTGAATGGTCTCAAGGTCATATTGACTAGACAGAACTGTAGAAGTCAGGAAACCCAAATCCCTTTGTGTTTGAAAGACAAGAGTTTCCTCTGCATCTCACTTTATCTTTGCAAAGCAGATACAGAAATGTGCGATGGCAGAAAGTCAATCCACAACAAAATGAACACCATTTTACTTGATGAGTTTCTGCCTCATGAATGGGAAAAGGACATACAGCTTAAACAGTATTTACTTACTTAGCCCTGCTGTCTTTTTTATATTTCATCTGCCTCTTTCAAATGATTTGCTGTCCGTAGGGGTTGATTGAGACCATTCATCATGGGTTCCTTGTGTCCTGGATAAGTTCAGTTTGCTAACCATTTACAAAATCTATTTCTATCTAAGTAAACCTCTCATACTGAGATCTGTCATTTTGTAGTTCATTTCCCACTCTTATGACTCTTCTATTAATTAGGACACATTGCAAACTGGGGAAAGCAAGCAAGAACTCTTACAGTTGCTCACGTTTTCTTATGTCCTGTTTTCTTTTGATGTGAATGTTCTTTTCATTTCAGTCCATTTTTTCCACCTTTAAAAGATAAAAAAGTTCTCTACACCTATAATTTCTTCTGAGTCAAAATTATGGTAAACATGGAAAAGGAAAATGTAGGGGTATAATAACACTGACAGCTTACTATTAGCTGCCAGAAATTGCTGTTAAAAAAGGCTACTGTTGCGCTGCATGCATAGAAAACAGAGCAACAAGAGACACTTTAAATACAAAAATACTCACTTGTTAACTAACATCAATAATTAAAATAATCAATCCCCTATGCCTGTGGGATGCCAAGAATACACATTTGCCATTAACTTCAGTAATGTGAAGGAGTTCCTCAAGATGACTAAAAGTAAGCACATTTTGATACAGATGGTGAGGACATTATAGTTGCTATGTCTCCAGGATTCCTTTAACAAGGTGTACAACAGAAATTAAAGTTAAGAAAGCAGTCTTTGAACTAATGCTCCTCACACCTTGACTCACTTTCCTTTCTGCCACGTTAATGTAGGTCTGGTAACTATTACCCAGACAACAGTGCATGCAGGTGTTGAGTAGCTCTATAACAGTATCACAGTATGATTTGCACTGCTAGATGTCAAAGATGTTTGTCCTAACTATAATTCCAGGAGTCTTTCTAGCCCTAAGCATTTGCAGCTGACCTAAGTGGTGATTTAGTATGGAGCTTGATGTCCATTTGGTGAAAGAGGCTTTAAACTGAAGTGCAGCTGACACCTGAACTGGTAATGAAAGAGGGATAAAGTAGCTCATGTTACAACATTGCTAAACAAGAGAAGGAGGTGCAGTTTTTCAGCTGCTTATGCAATTACCCTGCTAAGAAAACACCTTCTGCTGCTTTAGTGCTGTTCTGCATCATGGTCACTGTCAGTCTTCTCTCCCTGGAAAGAGGCTGCCTTGAAGGAATAACTGAAAGATGTTAATTTATGCTCACTTTTGTAGTCAAGACAAGCCTCAGTTCATAAACACTATACGGTTTGTCTTCTGTATTTTCCATCTTTGTCATGTGCAGGTTGAAAATGGGAAAGCAGCACACATTGAATGTCTTGCTTTGAATGTTTATGATCACACTCATGCTTATACAAAGCCTGGAAGGAACCTTCTAAATCCACCATCTGCCTCAAGACAGGAACAAGAATGTTTTGACCATGGAAGATAATGTTTTCTTTTGCTCTTCTGGAAATGTTTTCAATGATGAGGATTTTACAGCTTTCCTAAGTAGCATATTCTATTGCTTGGCTATGTTGTTAGTAAGAACTATTAAATATTTATCAACAGTCTTCCTCCTTAATTTTTTTTTTCTTTTTTTTTTTCCCCTAATGTCTAGCTTTAGTCTTCTCTGTTCTATCCTGGACAAGCTGTATTTTTTCATCTTCCTGGGCTTTGCTGTCTGCCTCTAGATGCAGGCTGATTCACTTGTTCTTGAAATGTGGACCATACTCAAGATGCCACCTCACCAGCAAAAAGAAGAACAGCTCATATTCGCAATTTCAAAGTAAACTCTGTTCACTCCCCTGCTTGGAACAAGCTAAGTACAGAGGAAATCACTGGGATATTATCCCTAAAAGTTACCAAAACTCTCTACTGTGCTTCTGGGTGACAGTAATTTTTTTCCCAAGGATCTAAAACTTGACAAATTTTAGAGGTAGCAAAAACACATTTCTAACATGAATAACAAGTCCTTGTGAAATGTAGTGCTGCAATACCCAACACACAGGAAAATTCAAGTACTAGTCTTTACATTTCCACTTTCCTCTAATAAGTGGGTCTATTTTGATTGTTATTCTGCCATGTCAAACTTCTCAAATAACCAGCTTGCAGCAGAGACCTGACCAGAAAGGATCAGTCAAATTTTGAAATTCTGAAGGTTTGAAACAACTCAAAACAGGCAGTGGGAAAGCATTTTCCAGAGACCATTCAAAATCAGGTTTCGTTACTTTTAAATAAACCTTTTAAAAAACTTTTATCCCAGTAGGTACATAGAAAAAGAAAGGCACCTCTCAAGCAAATCAACAAGCAGACACAGAAAAAATGAACACAGAATGTAACTTTACTTTAATTGAACCGTTTCCTCTGAATTTCTATGAGGCAGTGGAAGCCTGAGCCAGCAATTGAGTCTCAGTAATTAAGTCTCTGTTTCCTTCCTTCGCATTTTGTTATAGCAAAGAATCTTTATGCCAATCTTTTTCAGAAAATGTAATGCATTTGGAAATGGTTGGATGACTGTCTTTCAGTAATGATAGATCTAGAATTCCAAATCTGTGATCTGAAAATGTACCAAAAGATGAAAAGCTTAAGCAGAAAGAAAAGGAAATTATTATCATACTGGAGTGCCAGTAACATTGGCAGTAAAAGTGAATAACCAAGTTGAGGTACTCAATAATGCTCTTAAGAAAACTGTACCTGATGAAAACAACTAGGTACCAGGTAATTTCAGTAGAACACCTGAAGCAAAATCAGGGATACACTGGTCTTAAGACTTCTAGGAATTGCTACAGAGAGCTCTGGGCAATGATTCATTCAGGATGAACTAATAAAAGCATTACAGTCTGTATTTTAAGATTTCACCTCTGAAGCAGTTACTAAGTTTTACAACGAACAGAATTTACATAATAACAATACAAAACACTGCTATCTTACCCATGGTGTTTATCCCACATTTAAATAGTAAAATATTTTCAATAGTATTCCCATATTCCTACAACTGCCACTCTTCTTTTTAATAAAAATGAGCTCATAGCCTTTCTTCTTTAAAATATCTGCATTCCAAAATCAAAAAGTATTCAAAGCTGGTTTGAAATTTTGAAATTTCTGGAAACTGTAGCTTAAACTAAATGTATGGCTACTTGGCAAGCTGCCAGGAGGCAGGTAGGAGGAGCTGGGCAATGACTGCATATGAAGGAATTCATATGTCCTCTTGTAAAGATTACTTGCAAGCAAACTCTTCCTCCAATGATCATTGGGTGTGACATGGTGAAAGGGTTCACCCCCTTCATGGTTTCATAGGGAAGTTATTGCAGAAGAATGCTGGAGCTTGTGCCCATTTCAGCTGGTTTATCTGCTCTTCTTATGAGGACAGGTCCTACAGTGACTTGGAGTCTACACAGCGAGGCTGTTCTTTCAGTGGAGAAGCTGACTAAGGAAGCATGCTACTGGAGGAAGGAGAGAATATGGGGTGAAGGAATAAGAAGCAAGTCTCTAGCTTCTCCAGAAACAAAGAAAAAAAAAAAAAACTCGCAAAGGTGGAGAATTACAGGTTCCCTTACTGTAGGAAATAAGATCGTGCTCTTCCAAAGAAAAGAGTTCAACACTGGCACAGCAGATTAGTAATTTGTTAGCTGTAGGAGGGTTATTCTAGTCAGATGGATGTGCCTCAACTATGCTTGTTGGGTTTTTTTATAATCTGACATGGGGTATTTGTATGTGTATGTTGGGAGCAAGGGTCCTCCCAAATCCTTCACATTATACTGAGGCTGTAATACTGCTTATAAAGAACTTAAAGCTTAAGATGTTTGTGAGACAGCAATAAGAAAAGAGCTGAGTTGTTAGCTCCCAGCTGTGATTCTCTTATAGCTCGGGAAGAAAATCTGTGTAGCTGCAACTGTTGGTCAAAATCATTCTTCTTAGCAGGACCTCTTCAGTAAAAGTGTTTCCTGACACTGCTGCAGGAGATACATCTATCATTTAATCACTCTTCCCACGCACTCCGTGTCAAAGTTTCTTTTTAGGACTATTTAGAGATGCCAAGACCTGCCAGACACAACTGAAAAGTGTGGTTCACCTGCCAGATTGGCAGGAAATACATCATTTTAAGACTGGCATAGAAGTTTTAGGGAATCAGACAAGAATGTGCATGTAGATGGTTCTGTAGTCATTTTTTCATTCTCACGATCTCTTGACCCTATGACTGTTTTTGAAAATCATGAAAACATATGGACATTTTTTATGTTCTTTACTGACTTTTCTATTATGCTCTGTGTTCAGACCTGAAATTAAAAAGTACTCAAAATACCAACCAGAACTTGTATTTTATCCTTAGTGACTGGGAAAGGATGATGATTTTCCTGTATTTCAGGGGAATTAAGTCAGTAAGGTTAAGGAAACCATTTTGGTTTGTCTGTGATTTCTTTGCAGCAGAAAGACTGGAGATTATCTTTGTAGTGGTGGTCAGTTTCATTTGACTTCATTCTGCAGGTAACAATTGTAGATAAAAAGGATTTTTTGGTACTGAAGCCTCAAAACACTGTGTGAAAAACTTAACAAGGAGCTGTTGCTTTCCTAGCATGGGGTTTATAGCTACTTTTTATTGGGCACCCTAAGTGCTTGGCCACCATTTATCAACAGGATTAAAAAAATTAAAGGTTATAAAATGGTCTAAATGAAGGTGCTAAAATTAACCTGCAGGAAAACACACTAAAACCAAATGCTTATGCTTTCATTTAATAGTTTGTTAAAGCATTTTTTAAAAATGTCAGTTAAGTGGTTGATTGGATGTGAAAATGACTATAAATAAGCACATGCTGTACAATGCAGCCTGTAAAATTTTCTATTCTTTAAATGGGTGAATTAAACTTGGGAGGATACAACAATGACTTATGTCTGATGTTACAGGAAATTAAACACTTATACACTTGGTAATCTTGATTGCAAATTGAAAAGCTAAATACACCCTAACTGAGGAAAAAAAAAATCATGAGTTTGATTCATTCTTTGTGTAACAAAGCCTGTGATCCTATCCCCCTTTTGACTTCAGCTTCTGTCTTTCTGAACACTTGCATACAGACAATAAAATGCCTTATTTAGCAGAGCAGGGTCATTAGAGAGACCTTCCTGGAAAATTGCAAGCCAGGAAATAACACATTTTTTTTCTCCAGATTCTAGTTTACAAACAGTATAACACTGGAAGAATTTATGTCAGTAACGAATGAATATGCTAAAGTAGAAAAATACTGAAGTTGTGTGTTAAGCCTTTCCTGGTGGTGTTGGTTCTGCTTGGGTTTTTTTTTTTTTTTGTTTTAGTTTGGGGTTTTTTATGTGTATAACATTGGCTGAGGTTAGAGAACAATCACTCTTCATAACAAAGCTCACTGGGGGGAAAATAGGATAGCTCATCGTAAAGTGTTTCACATTGCTAAATCTATGCAATATCTCGTCACTTTAAGACTTAGGAAACTATTTTAACACAGCTTTTTTAACATAGCTTTGTGTTGGGGAAAGAAATAAAAAATCCCTGAAGGTTATGTTTTTTCACTGTTTGTCATCACTGAATTGTCTAGAAAATTGTCTTAGTAGGGATTTATTGAATCCATGACTAACGTTATGATGGAATTGTCTGGAATGATACAATATTTTACCAACATCAGGCAGGCTGGGGAAGAATTATATTCAGTCTTTTGAGAAGTTTGTCATAGTCTGGCCCTTCCTTTCATACATTAGCAGTTACAATTCTTCTGACAAGGCCACAGGGAGAAGGACATGGGAAATTTTATTTGTATATTGTTGTCCTGGACAGAATTTTGTTGTTGTTGTGAAGTTCTGTTAAACAGAAAGAAAAATGACAAATCCCTAAAGAACTTCATAGAGTGCAGACTTGGTAAATTCACAGATGACACCAAGCTAGGTGTAAGCGTTGCTCTACTTGAGGGTAGGGAAGCTCTGCAAAGGGATCAAGATATGCTGGATTGCTGTGACAAGGCCAATTCCATGAGTTTCAATAAGGCCAAATCCTGGGTCCTGCACTTGTGCCACACCAACCCCCAGCAGCGCTCCAGGCTGGGGAGGAGTGGCTGGAGAGCTGCCAGGCACAGAAGGACCTGGGGTGTTGATTGACAGCCGCCTGAACATGAGCCAGCAGAGTGCCCAGGTGGCCAAGAAGGACAATGGCATCCTGGCCTGGATCAGGAATGGTGTGGGCAGCAGGAGCACGGAGGGGATCATTCCTCTGTACTCGGCTTTGGCGAGACCACACCTCAAATCCTGTGTCCAGTTTTGGGCCCCTCTCTACAAGAAGGACGTTGAGGTGCTGGAGAGGGTACAGAGATGGCTACAAAGCTAGGAAAAGGTTTGGAGCTTGTGTCTTATGAGGAGAGGCTGAGGGATCTGGGGCTGTTTAGACTTGAGAAGAGAACGCTGAGGGGTGGCCCTATTGCCCTCTACAGCTACCTGAAGGGAAGTTGTAGTAAGGCAGGAGTTGATCTTTTCTCCCTGGTGACAAATGACAGAAGAAGAGGAAATGGCTTGAAGTTGAAGCAGGGCAGGTTGAGGCTGGAGATTAGGAAGCATTTCTTTCCAGAAAGGGTTGTCAGGCACTGGAATGGCTTGCCCAGGGAGGTGGTGGAGTCCCCATCCCTGTAAGCGTTTAAGAGGTGGTTAGATGTTGTGCTTAGGGACATGGTTTAGTGGTTTTGATATGGCTAGGTGTAAGGTTGGACTTGATGATCTTGAAAGTCCTTCCAGCTGAAACTCTTCTGTGATTCTATGATTATATGAAGAAAATCAAACTATCATGAATCTTACTTCACCCAGATCCCAGCCTAGAACTCCAGGCCTTTACTCTTGATGTGTTCCTCCAGGCACCTCCTATTTTTAATTTCTTAATTTTTACAACATAGATGATTAAACAAAGTTTCATTAATTCTAGATTGCTTTTTAGTTGAAGAACGATTTCGTTAGGGTGTTGGGCAGGTCAACTTTTTCTTACACTTAAATGGATAGAGATATAAGACTATTATCTACTTGCAAACATTAAAATCTGTGTGTCTTGATAGATGTTCATAACAGCAAAATAAGCTGAACTCTAGAAAAAAACAATTTTTTTAGCTACTGAGTAGACAGTGCTTAATTCAAATTCAATGATACTGGAAGCCTTGTCTGTTAGAAAGCTCTGAATATGGACTAGTTTCATTAAGACTATTCCAGTGCATAATAAACATGCATGTATTCAGTAATGAATGTGTCCATGTGAGGTCTCTTCCACCAATGTACCGTACCTACACCGTATATATCCTTTTTCACCTTCTTGTTCTTGTTCATTCATGAAGTTCTCTGCATTAGCCACTAATGCCAAAGGGACTAATGAAAAACAAATGGCTTCCAACATCTTCTGCAAAAAAAAAACCAAAAAAAACCCCACCAAAGCAGCCAACATTCTGCTTTTTTAAAACTAGTTTCAGTAAAAAGTGCAAACAAGAATAAATGCTCAAAATTCACCATAACCATTGCCTTATATACATTCACATTCCTGTACAGAAGCATCTCAAAACAAACATACTTTTCAGAAGCCAGCAAGATTTCTTCAGAAGTTCCTGAATGATAGGCAAGCACCAGCTATTTGTCTGTGTGGACACTATAGACCTTGGTATATGCTACCTTACAGAATAGTGATATTCCAGAACAATGGTGCTAAGAAATGAAAATGTCATCAGAAAAGTGATTGGCCCGGTGCTTGTGAAGTGTCAACATTCCCAGCTTGATTCAAAAATAATATTTTCTTGATTTGAACATGCCTTTTTTCATTTTTTTTAATCTAAATTGGACATTGTTAAAAAAAAAATTCCCAGCATCATTATCTGAAAAATCCCTTAATGCTGAGCTAGTTCATCAATATGTCATGTAGGCAGTCTCAAGCACTTGTGATAAGTAACTGAAATGGAGCCTTCCTAAAAGTCACCAAGAACTGTTTCCATCATGATATCCTTTTCTAAACTGAAAGATGTGAATATTACCTTTAAGGTAGTTGTGTCACTTTTCTCTCCTGTTGGAAGGCCCACTGCTAATCTTGCTTCTACTGCATCTCTAGAATGACATACATATAGTCAGCAGAGATCCTCCCTGCCTGAATGTAAGAGAACAGAAAAGTCACACTTTGTGAGTTACTCCCTAGATCATCTCTGTATATACCTGATTTACTTATTTCAGTCTGGTCCCACCCTTCCTGAGCATCCCTGGACAGAAGTGCCTCTGAGGTTCCTGGTTAAATTTATCACCTTGGCCTTGTACAAAAATGTTAATTCATATTTTTCTATTGACAATCACTTGCCTCACACTTTGCACTTTTTTTTTCTCATAGTCAAAGCACAGTAATTCTGTGATGATTGAATTCACTGAGGTCAGCCACATTTTCATTCGCTCTCAATGAATAAAACCCCAGCTTATCAACTATACTGATACTATGAGAACTCCTGATTACAGGCAATATTGCATTTTGGATATTTGCATTTCATAACCACATTCTACCATTCCAGTTACTGAGCTGACCCAAGCTTACATGGAAGAATATTTTGTATCTTGAATCTTCAAAGGCTGCCAAGAGCCTTCTCTCGTTTTAAGTCCACTTCCACGGCAGATGGGAGCTCTCCTGCATTACAGACCCTTGGTCCACATTCTTCTAGTCCAGACTGTCTTGAATAAGAGGATATTCCTGGAAACATTAAATAGACCAATGAATAAACCAATGGTGTCACACCACACAAACCAATGGTGTGACACCACACCTGCCATATAGCTGTAGTGATGAAATATGGTTGCAATGAAATAAATTCATCATGTTGTCCCCACCACCCAGTCCAAGTGCTGAGGATCTGGTACACAGAACAAACCACTCTATGCTGTGGAAATGTCCACTGGGGAAAAAAAAAAACAAAACAGAACAAGCAAATAAACAAGAACCAAACAAACAAAAAACCCACAACAAAAACAAGACCAAACAAACAAAAAACCCAAAACAAATAAACAGACTTGCAAAACAACATCAACAACAAAATAACCAGACAACCAACCAAAAAAAAAACCAAAAATATTGTCAATCATATCTAGAGAAGAATAGTGGAAACTAAATAGTGCCACCTTGTGACGTGACATAACAGGGGAACCATCGGGGTGCAGGGCAGGGTGAAATGACCCCAAGAGGCAGACAGCATCATTCCCTACGCTGGCGCTGGGACATCAGATCTACTGTATGTATTTTTCTTTTCTAACCTGAAAATGAGATAGTTTTAGACTTCTGAATTGACATTTTCTGTCCCAGTGCCTCTACAAAATTAGATGGTTTTTTCAGACTACTCCATCTACTAGTTAAAAATATAATCAAACTACAAAAAATGAAAATTATCTGAAATCATACAAAATTCCATAGAATGGCTCAAAAATAGTCTTTTTCAGCTGCAGGATGAAGAAGAAAGGGCTAAATCAGTCACTTACTGTCTGCAAAAATCTGTATTTGAGGGTGGAAAACATCCTCTGCAGAAACTAATGGATTTATTCTGCCAATATTTAATCCAAATCTGGCTTCATACAGAGATGTTTACCTATATAATACCTACAACATAACCCCTATGTCTACAATTAAAGAAAGCAATGTATTTTATGATAAATGTTACAAAATGGGGATTGCCCTGCAGAAGTTGACTTTCTGTGGAAAACACTGTTTGAGCTTTATTTTATAACGCATATTAAATAATTTGAAAGTGAATCGGTCTTTTTCCATCTCAGAAGCACAGCATGTAACTTCCCAACTGGTATCTATGCCATGATTTGCAGTGATATAAGAAAGTGATCTAAGAGATACAATGCCCACCAATGATGAGGAATGTTGGTGGCAGCTCAGCATTTGTGGTCCATTGTGAAGCAGAAAACCTGTGTATAAAGAGATGTATGATCTCAAGCTACCAGCTGATTTTCATGAAGAATGTCAACATTTGAAAATCACCACAACTAGATCTGTGTAATGACAGCACCAAACTCAACTATTAGCCCATAATAAGAGCTCCTGATAATCTTCAGATGTTTAATATTATGCTTCTGAAGTTTCCCCATGATGTGACAGAGAAATATATAAACTAAAAATTATCCAACTTGTTAAAAGGCACTATCTATTCTTTTAATTAATTCCCTTGATCTTTTTCATATAATTTATGCATTTTATTGCCCTATTTTTCGAATGCTCATCTGATTCTTTTGAAAACCCTGGAGGGCAGAATGTCAGCCATAGCCATCCCAGAGATAATAAAAAATAGTGCATAGGTCATAAGAAATTGCTAGCCATCTATCTAAAACAATTCTTGAGAGATGAGTTTAATGGGTCCCAGGATGGAAGTTTTTCAGATGGATACATTTCATGTCTTTGTACTTTGCTTGTATTAATTTTATAGCTCAAGCCAATACCTCTTAAGGAAATTCCCTTTTCTCATTAAGTCTGTATTTCACACAAATTAAACAGCAGTGAAGTAATATGAAATGGGAGTTTTCTAAAAAAAGAAAAACCCGAACCCAAATCTGATTCTGAGTACTTTAGGAGAACAAGTGCTTCTTCCAATACCTATTCAGTCAAGTCTACTGCAAAACTGAATAGTGTTTTAAATAGTACATGCTGTTTATGTATTTCTAATTCTTTCTTTGCACTTTGTTTACAGAATTTGAAAGGTATTCAACACACCAGGGTACCTTTTGGAACTGTTGTTTTCCCAAATCAGCACCAATAACAACAACAAAGTACAGCTGGTAAAATAACGTAATTCAAATTTCCCCATGAAGAAGCTTATCGATGGCTGTGCAGTTTTTGCTGCATGATTTATACCCATGTAGGGTCATGAGTTGACAGACCACTTAACAGCAGATGCTTCACCTACTAAGTTAACTCTGAAACACACTGAATAGTGTGTGTGGACCAACAAGAGAGTGACGGAACTATAAAGGTCTTTGGCAAAACCTGTCTGTAAGTCTTCTATTCCTGGCACATACAGACCTCTTGGTGGATTTACTATGTTTTCTTGGGGGTGGGAGGGGAGAACTTAAATTCTGACAGTTTTTTAAAGACTGTGTTAGCAAATAATTCCGTAGTATAGTAGACATGTTAGTCTCCTTATCTACCCAGTGAAATGTAAGAAAACTTGATCATAGGAAGAAAAATATTTTAATTTCTATGGCACAGAAATACTGTTTCAGTCATTTTGGTGTCACACTTTTTAGATGTAATATTTCTGATTTCAGAGATGAATGAACCCAAAGATGTAACTTCAAAGTTGCTTTAAAATTATCATCACTGAACACTACATTTATGAGACAGTTTTACTTCTGTAATCTCTGGGAACAGAGATTTTTTTCTTCCATGGCAGTTTACAGTCAGTTAAGTCAGACTACTGGCATGCAGTGACACGTTGTGAATTGTCTGGGGGAGTTCAGCACAAGGCAGGGAGCTTTTATCTAGACACCACTCTGGGGGTTGGGAAGGTTCTCCCTTATGGATCTGCCTGGAACAAGGTTTTCAGAGGCTAGCTTTTTGTTCTGAATGTGCATTTCACTTGTATGTGTGCAAAACCCATTTACTCAGGGAGGAATAAGCACAAATTTAAGAGTCTGATCCTCAAATTTCATCCTACAGCTATTAACCATACAGACTACAGTACACAAGTAGTCAGTCTCTCTACAAATAGCCTCCTTTCCAGGTAGTTTTACTGGTATCTTCCAGCTGTGCCTTTGAAGAAATATTGTAACGTTACAGAGACTTCAATTGACAAGGTAATTATAGCCTACTGGCATTATAAAGCTTATATATATACTTGCAGATTCGTGTGGCCTTTGCTGCATTCTGATGTGTAAAGCTATAATGTAATTAGTTATTAGTATTCTACAAAATATGAATTTAATTGTTATGTATATTTTGATAGTGCCTGACTGCTCCAATCAGAGGTTAATGCCCACTGGTACTAGGCATTACACAGACATTTTTAATACAGGACATCCTTTCCCAGAGTTGCCTGACAGATTAGCACTGTAGATAGGTAACAAAGGAACAGAATGAAGATGATTTAGGTCACTTCCGTAGTGCCTTTCTGTGCTTCTTAGCATTTGCCTCATTTTTATCTTGAACCTTACATTTAGACCTTCAGACTTGCCAAAGATTAATTTTTCTTGTGTTCTGCTTCTAATGTAGAGCTCTTTTAATGTACTTCTGTTAAGACTTTTCTTTTAAGACTTCTTGCTTCATGTAGATTTCTTTCTCCCCTGTTCTCACTAATGACTATATAGTTCAGTTACACACCTCTTCTTTTATTTCACCAAGGCTCAGAGCATTTGCATTCCACTTTGTTCTCATCTTGTCCCTTGGTTCATGTGCGGGGGCCAAGCAGACTATACACAGACTTTTAAAGCTGTGAACAGACTTTTGGAGTATCTGGTTTGGTGATGTACTCACTGGGCCTTTTAAACCAGAGTTTAACTGCTTTTTTAAGACTGTGTTCCCTTTTCCACTGTGTTCCCTCATCCACGTTCTAATGGTGCATGCCCTTATGATTCGGTGTTGCTATAGTTGGTCTTTGTTTACAGCTTAGTGGTTCAAGTCAGGTGATTAAAGAAGAATTTTAAATTCTGCTTTTTTTTAACTCTTAATAAATCACAACAAAAATCACTTAGCATCTAGTGGAATGTATCCATTTTTAAATCTTGCACTGTTCTTCACACTTGATATAGGCCTTTCAATATCTGGGTTAGTAATGCTGAAGTGTATGGACTACCTGATCCCTTCAGGATATTTACTATCTACAGTTAACATTTAGAAGGAGAACATTTTAGACAGAGACTAGAACAAAACATGGGAAATACTGCAGTGGGAACATATGTCATGGGGTCTGTAAAAGAGCATTTCCCCTTTAAATCACTTAAACCGCTTGTTGCAGAATCCTAATTAAGACTCTGCCTGCCACAGAATTAATGGAATGCACCTCACTCACAGGAAAGCAGAATACAATTTATTAGGTAAGATTAATGATTTAATAATGTTTGGTAACTTTGGTGAAACATAGGAACCAATCAACAAAGTTTAATCATAGTTCAATTTGATGGCAAGTTCACTACATTACTTACTACAAGGCAAATTGATTAAAGCAATAGGATTACAGTATTTATGTGAGTAAATATATCTATGCAACTAAAGAAAGCTACAAGATTACAATATTTGTGCAAATAAATATATACATGCAAAACCCAATATAATTTCAATATTTGTGCAAATAAATGTATGTACACAGTAAGAATGATTTGGAGTTGGGTCAGGGTGATTTTCATGGAAACTGGGAGTAGAAGGAGTAAGAGTGACCCCCCCCCCCATTGAATTACCAGGATGGACCCCCTTGCCTTCTATATTCCTTCTCAGAGAGGAGCCTAAGTGCAGCTAAATCCAATCTTAGAAACGGTCAGTGGTTTATAACTAAGGATATCATGGATGTTTGGGAGATCAAAGGTAAAGGAAAACCCTCCCATTCAGTTACAAGGTTCAGAGTCCTCTGAACTCCTTTGGAGAATAAGGTTAGATCTACCCCTAGTCCCAGACTTGGTCACTGGTTTATCCTTAAGAAAATTTGGGTATTGGGACTTCAGTGTAGTGCTTAATGCAATATTATGATTGTTATGCAACTAGAGGTAAGTAATAGCAGAAATTCAAGTATATTAACACTAATACAGTGTCTTATAAAAATAGCAGTGCTTAATTAATCAAAATCAATAATCAGTTACTGTAAATTTGGTGATTCACATAAGATTTAACAGTTTGCTAAGCAAAAGCAAAATGCACACACACACACACACACACACACACAAAGATATAGAGGCATAGAGGTTAACCTATAAATGGGATCACAAACACATCTACATTTGTCAGTGTATTACAACAGCATAGCGATTCCCTTCATCAGTCTTTGCAGGCAGATGGCAATTTTACCATTGTCAGTCTTTGCAGATGGATAGTCCTTTCCTTCACATGCTTTACTAGTGGATGACCAGAGTCTAGCCTGGGAGGCATCCCAACCCAGGGGCACATACTAAGACTCAGCCTACTGAGATCCCAGAGAGCTCCAACGGGTCTCACTTAGGACCAGAACATTTATAGGGTTGCAAAAAGGTTGTCTTTGGTCAGTATTATGCTCATTAATTTGTCAGGACAGCTTGGCTCTCTTTGGTGGGGCTATTGTCTTTCTTAGCTCCTATCCACAGTATCCAGGAGTTATGGATATAGTTGGGGGGTTGACGTTTCACTGACTCTGTCTGAGTCATGATAGAGTCTGTTTAACAGTTTTGCATTGTTTAGTTTTATGTTGGCTTGCCAGGTCAGAACATACCAAGCTCTCCCAAGCACCTATATTTCAAAACGAAGCCATGCTGGTACCAGGTTCACGAAGCAGCCAATATCACAAAGCAGTCTATGAGTTAACCTTGTAAAGCAGCCTAGGGTGGGGGTGGCATATTCGCCACATACACCAAAAATATGGGCAAATGTCAGTACTTCTTCACAGGAGAATGAAAGTCTGATAGCTTCAGGTGGAAATTCCTATCCCCTCACAGGAACAGCCTTTAATTTTGTGGCAAGATATCTCATAAAGCCTTGCTCAGTCAGTGGCCATGCTTAACTCATCTTCTCCTGAAGAGGGTATCTTTGATGAACAGTTTATAAGCTGCACTGCAGTTCTTTTATTTCACAGACACTTTCTAGTTTTGCTTCTTCTTAACAGTGTTTTTCAAGCACTGCATAAGTAAATTTGCTTGTCTCACAAGCTAATTCTTCTTCCCCCATCTTTCTTTTAGTACTCGGGCCTCGAACTCACATCTCACCCAGCATTGCATACAAAAGGCAGGCTGGGGTGCCTGCAGCAGCTGTACCACCATCCATCCAGAAGCACCAGTTGTTCAGCTATCTCAGGCATATTGTGCTAATGATTTGCTCCGTTATTGCCAAGGATGAGTGGCAGTTTCTCAATAGAGCTGATTGTGAATGAATGGGAGGTTTGAGAAACAATGATGTCTTGGCTGGAACACCCATCATTCCCATGGACAGAAGGAGATGGTAAGGACAGAAAAGTAGGAAGTTATTGTGCATAGATTACCACCACAAAGCTCAGTTTTTTGGTTTTAGGAGAAGAGTTCAGTTAAATTGTTATCTCCCTCCAGCCCAACCTGGATGGAAAGAAATGGATTTGCTTTGAGAGATGTTATGAACTGGGGGCAGCACCAGTTACTAGTCACATGTCTCTGAGTTTCAAGATACATATTGAGGAACAGTAGGAGACCTTCCCTACATCTAATCATTCTCCCTTACGTCTTTCTCTATGTAGATGTAGTAGGAGGCTCTTTGTGACTTGTTTACAATAGAGATAAAAGCTTCTGCAATCAGAAGGCTGCTTGGTTTATTTTTCCACCTACTTGAAATAGTGGCTTAAAAAGAAAGTCTGTTGGTCGTGCTGCAACAAACTGTGAGAATTTTTCACTAATTACATGGCATGATTTAGTAATACCAGAGCCATTAAGCCGATCAGCTTAAACTCTACCTTAATTTTCAGCCATAAATTGCTACAGCACAAAATTACAGAAGCTATGGGTGAACACTTCTTTTTCAGTAATGTCTTTCCTCTGAGATTTCTCAAACAACATTGATCAGACTCTCCCTACTGGGAGAGTCACCCTACTGCAAAGCACTGGAGACAAGGCAGATACCTGGCATAGCCAGGACATATATTTGATATGTAGTATTCTCTCAGTAAGAGTTGTAGTCCTAGGGAATGAGATATGTGGTTTGACAAATCTATGTTATTACAATCACTTTTTCTGGCTCTATTGGTGTAGAACAAATAGATTTATTAGCTCACATGTCATCCTGAGATGAGATACCAGGAGACTGACTCAACAGTATGAGCTAGTACAGCTGGTTGCACTGACATTTCTCACTCCAGACCTCTGATGGTTTTTGGTGCTGACAGGTAGTGACTGACCAGTAAAATCAAGACAAGTTTTTGTCAGTCTCAAGTTAGTGGCTACTTTTAAAGAAGTGGTACCTGTAGCAACAGCTGTAAGAGACAAGCAAATTTGGTCTACCAGCTTCTCATACAAGGGTCTCAAAGTCTAGATTTGGATATTTGGTATCAGTTTCCAAGCAGGATATTAAAGAAAGTGGGAGAGGAGGAAAAGGCTCAGGACCACATGGACTCACAAAAGAAAATGATGCTCAGCATTTTACTGAAATGAAACTCAAACAATTCCTAGTTTTAGGCTGTGATTAACAACAGAAAGTCTATTTTAATCCAAAAGATTTATTGTTTCTGCTAGCCACACTGATGGGATGATCCCAGCAGATTTACTAATAAGGCCATTGAGACAATTCTGTGATGTCCAGTATAACCTTCAAAGAAACCTCTCTATTAAAGAATGACATTTAAAAACAACTGCTTATTTGACATGCTTCAAGAAAAAGCCTCATTTGTAAATTAATGTAAATATAACTACTATTAATGCAGAGACAGAAAGTTTTGTGGAGAATTGCCATTGCTGCTCTCGATTACATGATCATCATTGTTTGTGATCATATAAACTCACCAAGCTTATCAGCAGATGAATTCCTATTAATTTCCATGACTTTTTCAAAGAAAAAAGAGGAGCTCTCCCATTTCTCAGTCTAAATCAAAGATATATTAGTAAAAGTCACAGAAGTACTAAAGTAGTGATGATTGCATCCTTAATTAGAAGTGTTTATTCTCATGTTACTTAACTGATGTCTATTTCTGAGATTATGATAGTGAAATACATCAATCAAACTTTCTCCCTTATTCACTGCAACTCTTCAGGAGTTATATAAGAAATCTCAGAAGACAAAAATAGCCTTAAAACTAATGGGAATGTACTTGAAGTTTTAGTAGGTGTATGACTGTTGTGTTGGCAGATTCTAAGCTGGAACACTTGAAAGTAAAGATGCTTTAAACTGCACGCAGGAGCGATATCATAGGAGATAGCATCAGCACAGCAATGACTCACATCATCAGCATGACAAAGAAAGAAGTTGAAGGAAATAGAAATGACTGTAGTCACCAACACAGTGATATCTTAGCTGCCCCAGCAACCCTGTTATAAAGAAATACTTCCATTATAATATCATAGATTCAAATGTTAAGCATTGACTCGTCATTGGTTATTGACGTATCCAAGGCTGTCTGGTAAATATTCTTCATCTATCCAGGGAATTAAAAATATGCTTTCTAAAAAAAAAAAACTCCTAGCCTTGCAATTGCTAAAAGTACTTTCAAAATAGTCTTGTTTGAGAAAATTACAGGAAAGTTAACATTCATTATCTTGAAAGTTTTGAATGCTGACAGCTTGTTTAGTGCAAGCAGTTTCTGAGTTATGCATAAGAAACACGAGTACTGTGTTCTTTTAAATTCCACTGTATTTTGGTGTCACTGCAACGTTTTTCGGAAAAATTATTTTCTCAAAAAATGTGTAGTCACTTATATGTGACAGTAAGTTTGAAATCAAGAAATGTGAATCCCAGGACTACACTTAGAAATTTTTATTTGGTTTTATACAAACGTGAATGTCTCACAAGCATATCCAGTTGATCATTCCTTTTGTTGCCTCCAAGTTTTCATCTCTATTTGTCAGCAAACAAACACCAAATATATATCACATCAACTTCCATGAATAGCCTCTGAGTTTAGGGCAACTAAGCAGAGATTATAAATTAAAATGAAATACAAATTCAATATTTATTATGGTTGTTTATATCTTATAGCCCAGCTTTCCTTGAAATTTGCATTCAAGTTCTTCCTTGCATGCTATTTTAGAATTAGTATCATCAGTTATTATATTTTGGAGGAATCAGAAGGCTGGTAGTTTAAGCAAATCACCTGAAGATTAGCCAAGTTCATCAATAACTTTTTGCTTTTTTTAAGACTTTCTCAAATGAAAATGACAGAGGGCAGAGTATCAACATTACATGTGTGCGACTATACAGTTGATTATTGACATCAGTGGAGTTATGCTGGATATATACTTCTATAAATCAAAACCAAATGTCAACCACAGTGTGAATCCTCCAGGAAGACTCCTCTTTGGCAGGAACTCCATCTTTGCAGCAGCAGGGAAAAGAGGATTGGGATTCAGGGAGTACTAGTCTGAATTTCCCCATTCCTTCAGGCTGGTCAGTGCTTGTCTTCAACCTGGCACCTGTCCCCAGTCCCTCACCTCCCCCAGTAGCAGCCAGGTATACTTACTCCATACCAGCTGTATGGATCTGAACTGTATAAAAATGGGTGCTGGGATGGCCACTATTCACAAGATAATGGGGTGGGTGCTTCTGGGAGGACATCAACACACTCTGAGACTTCTAATGGCTCTTCTGAGCTAACCCCTTGAAATATATACTTTTATGTTACTTGTGGTGTTTTATTAATGACTTTTTAAACAAGCTAATTTTCATCAGATTGAAACATAGTATTTATCATTATGCTTTCATTATTTTGTCTGAGAAAACCTCTTGACTATTTTAAACTTAATGAAATCTACCACAGAAAATGTTTTCAAGCTTAAAAAATATCAAAGAAAAATAAACCTGAATGAAAGCAAAAGCAACAAGTCAGTATGGAGGATTTACTCACAAGGGTAGAAGAAGTGAGCAGGACAGGATGCCAGAATAAAGAGCTCTTACAGTGAAACCCACAGACATCTTCCTATAAGCAAAATCCTTCTCCCCCTAAGATTTAGATTTTTACAGTGAATCTTTGTTAAATACTTTGCTCTTGTTCTATGCTTCCTTTCCTATCTGTGGTGCTTACAGCCTGGTCAAGTTAACATACATACTTCAGTAACATCCCATTTCATAAAATAGATGTACTTTCTTAGGGGTGAAATTTCCACAAGTGTTGGAGACAAAATGCTCATTAACTGTAGTAAAAGGGAGAGAAAGCATTTATGCCAAAACCTAACATTTAAAGTTTAAATGTATTATACTTTAACTGCACCTTGCAAAGTCATAATATGTACAAAAATCTTTGTTACCATGAGGTATAGAATTTCAGGTCCTGTTTGCACTTGTGCCATCAACCATGAAAATCACAGAGAAATGGAAAATCAGTGCAGATCATAACTCCTCTAATTTCATTTTCATCCTTCCTCCTAATGTTTTGCATGCTAAGCTGCAGACTAAGTCTGGATGCTTTTTCCATTATCCTCCCAATGAAAATAAAAAGCTTCTACTGTTCTAACATATGCCACTTCCTTCCCTGGCATTGTTTGTTACCAGGGCTTCTACAGGCATGTCAAAAGAATATAAAAAGACTACAACTGGATCAGCTTTCCTTTGCAAAGAAAATTTCTCTGTGGTGTAAACTGATTGTACGTGAAGAATAGAGAACTGCAAGAGTGTTAGTTCTCAAGACAGCAGAGGAAAAGTGAGTGGTCCCCTCATAAGAGTGGGAGGGTGAACTAAAATTGACAGGATTAGGACATCTGTTTAGTACTGCACATCACAATGTTTCTTCCAAATATATTAGCTGTTTTTATTATGGACTTGGTTCTTTTCCACTAAAACACTGCACATCTTTCTCCCCAGCAGCACAAAGACAGGTGTTCATTAATTGCATAACCTATGTCACTGCTGTTCTAAGATCAGCTGTCAGCTCATTTTAGATGTAACAATTAGATGAAAACTCTAAGTCTTAGAATCTACTAAAATAACAAAGCTTCATCCCTAACAGTGCTGAAAACAGAAATAGAAAGTGCTTGGTGACTCACAAGAAGCTCTTGGGCACTCCAGACAAGGCTGGTAAGTAGCCAGTGTGCACAGTTGTAAAATGAACAGGGAAATAGGCAAGGGATGGAAAATTTAATACTTGCTTTGTCAGGGTTATCTGAAATTTCCATAACTTTTACAACAGCATTCTCATGTATACTCCTAGGTTAACTGATGTTTCAGGGCACACTGATCTTTAAATTGCCTTCAGAGAATTCTAGGTCAGAATACGTTGCCATCAGATGATGTGTGAGATTAGCTATATCAGAAGCAGAAATGACACTTAAAATGACCTTCTCCTTTGAGAGGTTGTAAAGAGGTTGTCAATCACTGCACAATTCAAACACTGCCCAAGGACACCATATATTCAAAGTCACCTGAAAAGTGCCTTCTGAATATTATTCCTGATCTATTAAAGAAATCATATGTTTATGTAAGTGGCACTTCACTATTTCTCATACTCCATACCAAATACCAAACAAACTTCTTGAAGGATTTCTAAAATTCACTCTTCAAAATAAAACTGCTCTCATGTTAAAAAAAAAATTACTATTTCTCACTTTCTTTATGTACCTTCTTTTTCAAGCCTCTTCCCTTCTCCACAAGTGGCTATGCCTTAGATTTATTTGTAGTCTATTAGTGGGAATACACAGTTATCATGTATATTTTAGAAGTTTTCCTCAATTTCTCAGCCATTTTTCATTACAATCTCCTAGAAACCCACAATTATTAGCCACTGATTACTGGAGCAACTACTACTGATAGCTGTAGCTAGCAATATCTGCCACAAAGACCATTTACTGATCTTGTATACTTTCTTGTTTATTTTCTAAGTCTCGGTGGCTTTTCTTCTCACAGCAGAAGTAAAACTTAACAAATTTCAAAACAGTGAGATTTTCCTGCCATTTGCACACATCGGTGTTGTGACTTAAATGTAGCTACAGGTTACTTATTATTTAAGTTGCTTAAGAGTTCTGAGGGAGCTGGCAGAGGCACTCACCAAGCCACTTGCTGTCATTTTTCAGCAGTCATGGCTATGCTGTGGAGGTCCCAGCAGACTGGAAATAAGCCAGTCTGACACCCATCTAAAAGAGGGGCCAGAAGGAGGACCCAGGAAACTACACTCCTGTCAATTCACTTTGGTTCTGGGGAAGCTGATGGAGTATATCATCCTGAGTACCATCAGGCTGTACATGCACGTCTGTGGTGGGTTGACCCTGGCATGGCACCAGGTGCCCACCAAGCCCTTCTATCACTCCCCCCGACCCCCTTCAGCACGGCACGCAGGGAGAGAAACAGATGAAAAGCAAAGAGCTGTGGGTTATGATAGATAAGATGTTATTCTCTACTTCCCATCTGCACGCGATGTCGGGCAGAGTCCAGGAAGCAGGGCTCCAGGAACATGAAGCAGCCACTTGGAGGACAAAGCCGAATGCCCCCCCATCCTCCTCCTGCCCTCTCCCTTTATAGCTGAGCTGACGTCATATGGTATGGAATATCCCACTGGTCAGCTCAGGTCGGCTGTATCCCCTCCCCCACCTTGCCCCCCCAGGCTCTGGTGCCGTGTGAGCACTGGCAGTCACAACACGGGTGAGTTATCAACACCCTCCAGCTCCCAGTGCTGCAGCGTGAGGGCTGGGTGGGGAAAAGCAGCTCACACAGACCCACTACAACGTCAGTCAGATGATCAGGCCCAGTCATCATGGTTTTATGAAGGGCAGGTCCTTGCTTGACTAACCTGATCTCCTTCTACAACATGGTCATCTGCTTCATGCATGAGAGAAAGGCTGTGGATGTTGTCTGTGTGCACCTTAGTAAAGCCTTTGACACCATCTCCCACAGCATTCTCCTGGAAAAACTGGCTGCTCATGGGTCAGATGGGCATACACTTCACTGGATAAAAAACTGGCTTGATGGCCAGGCCAAAAAAGTGGTAGCAAATGGAGTTAAATCCAGTTGACAGCTGGTCATGAGTGGTGTCCCCCAGGGCTCAGTGCTTGGGCCAGTTCTGTTTTATATCTTTACTGATGTCCTGGATGGGGGGATCAAGTGCAGGTTTAGTAAGTTTGCAGATGACAACAAGCTGGGTGGAAGTGTCAATCTGCTTGAGGGTAGAGAGGCTCTTCAGAGAGATCTAGACAGATTAGATCAACGGGCCAAGGACAATGATATGGGCTTCAATAAGGCCAAATGCTATATTCTGCACTTTGGCTACAACAACCCCCAGCAACACTACAGGCTTCAGGAGGAGTGACTGGAGATCTGTAAGGCAAAGAAGGCACCTGGGAATGTTGATTGGCAGATGAACGTGAGCCAGCAGTGTGCCCAGGTGGCCAAGGTCAATGTCATCCTTGCCTGCATCAGGAATGGTATGTCCAGTAGGACCAAAGAAGTGATTGTCCCCCTGTACTCGGCACTGGTGAGGCTGCACCTTGAGTGCTATGTTCAGTTCTGGGCTCCTCAGTACAAGAAGGACACTGAGGCACTAGAGCATGTCCAAAGAAGGAAAACAAGCTGTTGAAGTGCCTGGAGCACATGTCTTAACGAGGAGCAGCTGAGAGAATTGGGGTTGTTTAGGTTGGACAAAAGAAGGCTTGGGGGAGACCTTATCGCTCTCTACAACTACCTGAAGGGATGTTGTAGAGAGGTGGGAGTTGTTCTGTTCTCCTAAGTAACAAGTGATAGAACCAAAGGAAATGGCCTTAAGATGCGCCAAGGGAAATTTAGATTAGATATGAGGAAGAATTTCTTTACTGAATGAGTTATCGGGCACTGGAACAGCCTGCCCAGTGAAGTGGTTGAGTCCCCATCCCTGGAAGTATTTAAGAGTTGCGTAGACGTAGTGATGAGGGATATGGTTTAGTCAAGGTCTTCTCAGTGTTAGGTTAATGATCAGACTAGACGATTGCAAAGGTCTTTTCCAGTCTAGGAAATTCTGCAATTCTGTGATTCTATAATTCTGTGATTCCGTGAAAGACTGTATCACCTGAAGAGTGAGAGAAATATTGTTGTAATATCATGAATTATTTGAATGAGACGGAATGCCTTGGCCATAGCAGCACTTGCCTCTATCACAGCCTGAACCTAGACCAGATTCTAAGCATAAACTTTTGCTCCATTTGAGCTTTCCCTTTTATATCAATGTAGAAGGGTACTAGGAGACAATTAAAAAACAGACTCCAAAATAAAGCACAAGGCATGAAACTCTACAGGACAGTGTGAAATCTGAACAAAAAATGGTAATCTCCCACAAGAAAGAGATTTCAGTATGTTACAAAAAGCTATGTCAGATAAATCCACTGTAAATCTTTCTGATACAGTGTAAGCCACATGGCATACCAGAGCACAGAGCTCTGGCCAAGCAACAGACACAAGACATATCATAAAAACATAATTTTTAATTTCTAGTAGAGAGGGTAAACTCTGTAGTTCTCAAAATACCATGACTGGTTGACCTAAGGACACCATTCACACAGGAAACTGAAATGAGTCCATATTGCTCACTTTCAGTCACTGTAGCTACAGTGATTTTTAAATCTGTCACACAGCAAAATTCGTAAGAAACTAACTCATATGAAAATAATTACAATAGAAGTGTATCTTCTATAGCACTGTAGAGCAAGCAGTTGAGTGTAGGTCATAATTCCTGGTGCTGAGTGCTTTTTAGTTTAGGTTTCCTAAGAAAAAGCAGCCTTATCTGTAGGGGCACTGAATTGCTGAAGCCTCATAAGCATAAATCTAGAAAGTACATGTACAGTTTTATACCATAAGTGAGAAACATGCAAACAATAATGCATCATCTTGGTCATAGCTTATGTCCATAATTTGTTTTTCAGGATGAAAAAAAATGTTGGCATTTTTTGGCAATGATATATCAGTAGGAATAGAATACATACATTTAAAACTCTGAAATAATAGACAAAAAAACCTCATTAGTGCCTCCCCTCTTACCGACCAAATGGAAGAAAAAAGAACTCTACAAATTTAAATGTGCTATAGAAACCCTCACATTTGAGATGTGATAATGTGCTGAGCACTATTTAGTTTGTACTGAAGTCAGTAACTTCAAACAAAAGAAGTATTTTCCAAATTATAAATCCCAATTTACAGCTTAAGTATTCTTTTACCCATAAATATTAGGAAGAAAGCTGAAAAATCTAAGAGAAAGAGTCAGGGAAATGAATAGGCAACATACAGTATAATGTAAAGTATCTCACTTGTCCCACCTATGACTAGGAAGTTTCTTGTAGAAATTATGATGGAAAAAGATTCTGAGGCCAGGAGTCCTTTGCTTTTCCACTAACCTGTCAGAGAAGATGGACCACCTTACAGCTTCCAGTAATGTAATCCACCAGAGACATTGGGGGAACAGTATACTTACTATGCTCAATCAGCAAATGTCAGAGATGATTCACTAAGTTCTTATGCTATTTTCTTGAGGAGCAGAACAGAAAGAAGTGAAACCATGAATATCAGACTGTCCCTCAGACTGCAAGCACTTGAGGTCTAGTAGCTTCATTCTTTACCAGATAGGCACCTTAGGTGTAAGTGCTACAGATGTGGCTTCATCTCCGTTAGAGTTTAAATGAAATTCAAGTTTGTTGTTGTTTATGTGTTTTATATATATAGTCTTATGCAACTTTTAAAAAATCCAGAAAAGTTAAATATGGGAAGCCAATAACATATTATCAGATGCGCCTGCTGCCTGGGTGACAGATGGTATTGGTTTAAGAAATCAGTCCAATGCAATGCACCACTTCTGGCACCAGACTGGAGCCCTAACATATCTGCGGTGTGAATCTTTATTGCATATACTGCCCCAGCTCTGCATGCAGATGTCTTATGGACATCAGTGAGTTCTATGAACAGAACTAGGACAGAATGCGTAATAGAAACCTACTTTCACAATGTAGGAAGACTGTACAGTTTAAGTGTCTTAATGGTGACATCCAACAAGCACTTCATGTTAGCAGCTGAATTCATCTACTTTAATGCTACTCTGCTTGGTCATTCAGAACCATCTGTGTCATTTTGCCTGTTTAGACAGTGTACTAAATGAGTCAGGAATTTTATCTTCCTCTGTGCTTTATACAGTGTAGGTGTGAGCATTTAAACAATAATATAAATGAATAATGGAAAGCTCTCTCTTGGTTTGCAGTTTGTTCATACCATTTCTAAAGCCTCACCATCTATGATGTATAAAGCACAGATCAAGTTAAAATTCATTAGCTATGTAGTTTATAAAGATTGCTTTCAGTTTGTGAGAGACTATACTAACACAAAAGTAGAATCTTCAAATAAAGACGTGTAATTGCTATGTTATTTGATGTTACAGAAATTATGTTCTATAGTCACATAAAACAAACACTCCTTTAACCAGTAATTCAAATGATAAAGGAAAGTACAGGCCTCTACATCAAAAAGAACCTTCTTTCTTAAGTATTGAGTGAATTTGGACCTTTGGAAATGTACCATGTAAAGTCCTGATGACCAAAGTCAAGAGATGAGATACAGCACATAGCAGTAAAGCAGTAAAGATGGCCTGACTTGCCCTTCCAATGTGCCTAGAGAAATTACATCAGGTTCATTTTCCACAGACATTTAATCCTTGTACTTGAATGCTGTAAAAGTTACCATGTGCCAGCAGCCTTTCTTGTGAAGTTTGCTAATATAGCAGGCAGTGGAGCTCTACTGTTACTATCCACAAACCAGAATGTGAGACAAGAAAACTTAATTGATGTTAGCCATAAACATATTGCAGCCGCTTACTCTCTACGCTGCCTTGAGGAGGAAATGTGGTGGAAATGTATGCATAGGTTCAACCACCTGTCACTTCCTGGACATCTTCTAGCAGACAGAAAATTTGTTAAATAAAAGATGTGGCCCTTCGTGTCAGTTACCAAATGGTGCTGCTCCTCAATCATCAAAGAGTATTAAGAACACTCAACACTGGACAAGTTAAGTCAGAAAGTCCTCTGAGTTTCAGAAGAATTTTAAATCAGGGGACATGTAGGATGCAGTAGTCCAGTCACAAAATTTTGAGCTCCAGGGTGAAATAAAATGAGACCTGAAAATACTTTAACAATGGGGGCTGTTTAAAAAGAACACAACCAGATGTCAGATTAAGGCAGAAAAAATCTGTTGAGTTTTTTTTAGTTTCTACCATGCCCCAGCTATCATCTTTTGAATGCTTTAAAATGTACATTCTCAAATGTTACTTCAAACTCTTGCTGAATAAAACCTTTTTTATTTCTAAAAATTACTTACTGGAAACTATCATCTTATCATCTTTATCTTAATAAAAGGATACCACGTGACATTTTGTTCTTTGAGAACTGTCCATAGTACTTTTTAATCCCATCTAGTTTCTGTGCATATTTGCAAAGAGTCACAGAACCACCATACAAACCATTAGAAAGTTTCCATTCAGAAACACCTGCAGATATTGCACCTGTATGTGATGTATTTTCTACTCTTTATTCGTGCCTTTATTAGTAAAGATAACACCTTTCTCTTAGTGACTTGTTACCCATCCCTCAGGTGAAAATCATCATAACGGCATCTCTGTGGTGTTACAATTGTTGCTGCAAAAACTAATCCAAGAAATATAAAACATAGAGAGCAAACAGATAGTAGATAATCCCTAAAGTCGTAAAGATTCCTTTATTCAGAGTAATATTTTTAGCCATAGCAAATCAAACAGATTTGTTCTATTGATGGTACAAATCAAATCAACAAATGAATACTTGTCTAAATCATATATCTAGTTTTCTGGTGCTGCTAGGTCTCTAGGTAGGCTAAGTAAACCTCATAAAACAGTACCTTTCAGCTTCTGTGAGGTTAGGCCATGAATGATTTATGTTTAGCACATTGTCTGTATTTGATCATGTTGCTTTCTTTCTCTTTTATACACATTAGGAGAAGTGGCTTTGGGAACTGGGGTTGCTTAGCCTGAAGAAAAGGAGGCTCAGGGGAGACCTTGTCATTCTCCACAACTGCCTGAAAGGAGGTTGTAGTGAGGTGGGGGTTGGTCTCTTCTGCCAAGTAACAAGCAACAGGACAAGAGGAAACAGCCCCAGGTTGCACCAGGGAAGGCTTAGATTGGATATGAGGAAAAAATTCTTCACTGAAAGGGTTGTCAAGCACAGGCTTGTGCCCAGGCAGGTGGTGGAGTCAACATCCCTGAAGGTATTTAAAAGATGTGTAGGTGTGGCACTTATGGACGTGGTTTAGTGGTGGCCTGGCATTGCTGGGTTAACAATTGAACTTGATGATCTTAAGGGTCTCTTACAACCAAAATGATTCTACGACTGTAATTCTATATGCATACTGATACACACTCACACACACACACACATACAGCAGTGAAACACGCAGATGCGTATACCCAGCTTTCCGTCGGGAAAAATAACAGTCATAGCCATTGCTTTACCTCCATAAGACATATTATATCTAATAGAAATAAGTGATCTAAGAGCCACTACTTGTCATGTGATAGCAATGGTAGGACTACTGTTTCTTTTGCATCCTGTCTGAAGGTGTTAATGAATTTTCAAACAGCCACCTTTGCAAATGAAAGGGCCAACAGAAGAAATTCTTGCTGATAATAGTGAGAATTTCAAAGGAAATTTAAGTCTGGGTAGCATAACTCAAATTTACAATGTGCGTGAGATAAGTAGATTCAAACTGTTGATTTTTTTAATTTCCAACACATTACTATTTAATTTCCAGAACTTTTTGCTGTTCCTGTTGTAAGAGATGAGATCTATATAACTAATTATTGTTTTAAACATTCCAAAGGTAAATGTACTTCAGCTCACAATAGTGGTTTGGGCCATAAAATAGGTAATGTTTGGACTTCGAATCCAGATCTTGGTTCAGTTTTCCCGTGTGCATATCTACTTCTTTTCTGAGGCTTTCATGTGGGGCCATTTCTAATAAATCAAAATATAAATTTAGGAAAGTTGGAATAAAGATGTTTAATTATTTAAGAAATTGCATTGGAAACAAAATGAAGCACTGACATATATTTGTATGCGTGTAATAACACTAAGAATTATGAACAGCATCCCTCTTTAATTTTCTGGTTTTTATTTGTCTCACATCTTCCCTCTTGGCCTACTACAGAAACAGAATCAGAGACAAAATTAAAGGTAAAAAGTATGTGCAAAGCAAGTAGGACAAATACTGCTTAAGCACTAGTAGAAAATCACGTATTTAGAGAGCTTGAATACTTAAAAAATCATATGAGAATACTGAGAAATATAGATCAAAATGTACAGGTTGAATAACACACCAAGATACAGTTCAGACATTCTCAACTGACTCATTTTGAGGTCATAAAATACACAGAAGACAACTGAATTGGCAGTCGAAGTGCATCTTCTCTGTTCTGATGTCAGTTATTTCAATGTAGATATACAATTATGCCATCAATAAGCTCAAATATACCTACATGCACTAATGACCTGTGTGGCTCCAGTACATGTTTATTTCCACACTCTGCTTCTAACAGCAGTCATAACTGAAGTACATGGCATATCTAGACTCAAGTCACCTGCCACATCTAGGATGTTACTCATCTCTGGAAAATATTCCTCACTTCAAATCTTATTGCTCAAATAACTGCTCTGCAGATATAAAATTCATCTAAACTCAGCAGTGATGCCCTTATATTCTGGAGGTATTCATTAAAAAAGGTGCTCCTACTAGTCCATAAAAAAGAATTCTGTTTACAGAAACGTAAGGATTTTACTCATTTTTCTGTGACCCACTACCATTTCTGCCTGCCTCTCAAGAATCCAGTTTCCTTCAACCTCGTACTCAGTTTGTGAACAGGATTTCTGCCACTCTATTGAGGCTTTGTTACAATCCAGAGCAAGTGAAAATATTCTGAAATGGGTAAACATCTGTCACCACTGCAGGAAATATTTTTTATTTAGTTTTATCTCACTTGCTCATCTAGGACTCAAGTACTATCTACTCATTTGTGTCTATGACTTCTCTCCTGCCTGCCCTTCATTCTTGCTATGTCTGCAGTTTTTCTCTAGGTATTAAATGACAGCTACTTTTTGTAGTTTTCACTTATCCTCACCCAAAGGAGATTTAAAGCATTGAGCAATCAGAACAGTGGTATACTGTTTTCAAGGAAGTACAAATGGTTACAAAGTCTATGGCAATAAATACTCAGATGCTTGCAAGAAATAAGCAAAGATTAGAGGACTTTGTCCATCATATCCTTTTCTGTGACTTTCAGGAGCTGGGTTACAAGACAGGATTTAGAAATCTTACTCATTTTGGGGAGTGCGTGAATAATTAGAGATATCAATTACGAACACGTAGTGTTTAAGTGGTTAAATTATGAGATACTATCCCCTCTTCTGGCAACCTACAGCTTATTATCTTGTCAAGACAGAGACTGCATTTGGAATATTATGATTAGAAGCCATGGGATGTCTTTGTTTGAAGCTGTTTCTTTAAATGAATTTTACCATTAGCTCTTTGGAGCTGTAATAGCTGCAAGGTTCACCACAACCTTTGGGGAATGAGTACTATAAAAATTAATCTATACAAAGAACACGATCTTTTTCATTTAACTTCATATTCTAAAATTGGTGTATCTAGGCTATTTATCTAGGCACTCTCTGTAGTCACCAGGCAGAAACAGGTGCCCTCAGATAGCAATTTACACCATGTTTTCACTACCTTTCCTCAGACGGGATAAATCACACATTGCAAGTAGTTATTTTTTCTCTATTGATTTTGAGGGTTTACTAAATAATAAGACTCACAGCCTTAGACAACTGAACAGATTAAATGAACTTGCCTGTGAACAGTCTCCACAGATCACCTTATACTGACTGCTTTTAATGGCTGCCTACCTCAGCTGTGTAGTACAGAGCACTCAGAAATGGGGAAGAATTTGGACCCATTTGGATGGATATTAATACTTTATATGGCAGATTATCTGGTACGCAGTGTATTGAAACAGAACTATCAGAGATCATCCATTCTCTTTGGAACAGCCGAATGGCAGTATACCATTGCAACAAATCCAGTGTAATTAAAGAGTTTCATGGACATAGAAAATCACTGTCAGGGAAACTAACGTATGGTCAACGATTCCCATAATGACTGATCCTAGATTTTTTCTCCGCATGATATTATTGTTATATTCTCCTAGTAAGTTAGAAGACTACCAGAAGTTGCCACAATAAAATCAAATTAATATTACAATACACCCCACCGATAAATTAAGACAAGAAAGTAAAATGCAAAAGAGGCATAAAACAATAAACCGTTAGCAATGGCTGCATTCCAGTCCTACTGAAAGCCACATGTTGTTGAACTGCAGTATATATACCTAGTCTTGAGTATCTGGCACTCATCCTTTTACCAGAAGAGGAACAACTTCCACTCACCCATTCACCTTAACCTAATGGTTCTCAAATTAGGGCTCATGGTCCCAGATAGGTTCATGACAATTCCAACAAAAGTTCAGTTGGTCCCGACAGAAATCCAAACATTTACAGTGATATTTGAGGACCAACTCAACTGGAGGAGAGCTACAGCTTAGAATAGTGTAGAAACTGCTAGTTTTATGGTATCTATAATAAAAAAGCCACAAGAAGAAATAAACTGAGAACAGATAGAAAGTGACCATGAGGTAGCCTTCTGCAAGTTCTTCAATATCAGAGGGATGTTTCAGGTAAATGAGAAGTATATGTTATTTCAAGAACATATTTCAAGTGCAAAATACATATATACATACATACATACATGTGGGTGTACAAACATGACATACATTCTATAGAAAATGCTAGACTAATTTATGTTTAAAGTCACTGTAGTTAACAACAAACCTATTATCTCGTCCCAGGAGCACAGGTCAGAACTGTACAGGGTAACAGTTATTACACTGCCATTACTACTCGCAATGTGAATGAAACAGTACGTATACAGGCCATCAAAATATCTTGCACTGTAGTAGGAGTTAGGCCTATCTAACATATCTCTTGACTGGTACCTACCAGTCCCAAACATGCTAGGTGATACAATTTCTTGCTGTGGGAAGCACATAAAGCTTCACTTAAAGCTACCAGTGCAGTACTTAGCCGGCAAGAATGTTAGGAGTTTGGCATACACGCTAAGAAACCCATCATCCAACTGTGCTTCACACTTTGTAATTGAAGGTACATAGGACTGAGATTTAGGTCAGCATACAGAGATTGGGAATTAGCAGAAAACATCCTGGTGGACTTGGTGATTCTAACTCAAGACCATAATGTAAGTTGGAACTTTCGATACAACAGTCACTTTTAGACCTAGTATAAGAAGCTCTGGCTTGGATGGATTTGAAAATCCACATTTCTTCAAACACATATATACTTCAAGGCCTAAAAACTCTTTTGTTCCAATTGAAAGTTAAGAAGAAAACACAAAGAGCCTTAGTTTGACTTCTCACTGAATTGTATAGACTGGAAAAGTGTGGGCAATTGAATTGTTTACTTTTGAAAAATTTACTAATATTTACAAAGGCTTTTCCTAGGACAGCCAAAAAAATCACCCAAGCATCCGGAAGTAATAAACCTCCAAACCATTAGACCATGGATTTATGTTGCATCACGGCAATGCCTTGTAGCAAAATGTGAAATGTACAGTGTAAAATACTCCGCATCCCCCCCAAGTTCATTAGACTCTGAATTTTCTGATGGTTTCAGCTCATTAGATATGTTTTTCAGACTTATTTGTTGTAGTAAAAAGGTTTCTTTATCAGAGTTACTATTATTATGAACCATAAATTATATTATGCCTGAAGCCTCGACAAAAACAAAGCATAGTATAGGTGTAGAAACACACACACACAGAGGCCATCTTGGAAAGCCAAAGACACTACTTTTTATAGCTAGAGTGGATGAGACCTTTTGTCTCAAAAGTAACACTCATGTAATGTATGTAACGTGATCAACAAATACTGCAAGACTATTTTGAAAAGCAGGCCAGAAAGAGAAAATTCTTCACATATGTTTGTATATCACCAGTAGCAAATGTACCATAAAAATCCGTGTCACACTGAGGATATTTGGGAGCACACAAAGTATCTATCAGCACTGGAGATAATTTGTCTGGTTATACTCCTCCTTTTGCAACTTGATTAAAAAAGACTTTTTTTTTTCTGCAAGCAGTGGATGGTATGAAGGCATATTAAAGAGTATCTGATGGTATGAAGGCATATTAAAAAGTAACTGAACCTAATTTTGCATTAGACACTCCTCTGTCTCGGGAGAGTTGCACTTCATCCAGAGCCACTTTGCAGTTCTGATTGTATCTTCTACTAGGTTAACCTAGTAGAACCTAAATCCCTTTGCAGATGTCAGCACAAGGAATTCTGTCTTGCAAGCTCATGTGAACTTGAAGTGGTATAGAATTCTACAAAATAAATGCTATCTACCTGATCTATTATTGATTATGGAGTGCCTAGAGACTCTCCTCAAGAAGGAAATCCATTACAGTGCATTAGATTGCACTGGCATCAAGTATAAGTGCTATTAACCCAAAAGGTATTCTGAGATGACGTATTTTCTGAAGCAAAGGAAGCCAGAGTGAAAAAAAAACTCTTCTGTAACAACGTATTCTAGTTCAAGGTGAAGCAATACAGAAGAAATACTGTAAGGGTTAGTACTGGATTGCAGGAAGGCTGGTCTAAACATTTCCCTATCATTATCAACGTTGCAAAGTTAGCTACCGTAATGGCTCTCTGTGTAAACATTAAATAAGCTAGGTGTTTCTCCTAGCACCCCCAACACTGACTTCAGCAATTTTCTGCAGATGTTCCCAGTCTATGTCCACTAACCTCAGAATGGGGTTTCTAATCCAAAGCAATTTTTGCAGCTCCATTTTTATGAGACACGCTTTATGGAGTAATTTACATGCCATCTTATTAGTGACAGACAAAAAGCTTTAAAGTGAGATTATGAATGACAGTTCCACAGCATGTGAACAGACAGCGGCGTAGAAATGCATATGTGTCCAGTCCTCAAATGGCAGCTCACAGATCTGAATCACTGTTTTTACAGAGAGCCAGTATTAAAATTAATGGGATCTTATGGGGACAGTAATTGCAAAATATTTTTCCGCTTCTTCTTACCATAGAATGGTGTGGGTAGGAATGGATCTTACAGACCATGTACTTCCAACCCCCCTGACACAGGCAGGGATATCTTCCACTAAATCAGGTTAGTCGAAACCCTATCCATTCCTAGGGAGTGGGAATTCACATCTTCTCTTTGCAGCATCTTCAGTGTCTCATCACCCTCACAGTAAAGAATTTGTTTCTTGTATCTAACCTAAATTTAACCTCTTTCAGTTTAAAACAGTTATCCCTTGTCCTGATAAAGACCTAACACACACCCTTTTCAGTATGCCTTCTTTAAGTTCTGGAAGGCTGCTATAAGGTCTCCTCAAAGCCTTCTCTTCTCCAGGCTGAACAACCCCATCTCCCTCAGCCTGTCCTCACAGATAAGGTGCTTCAGCCCCCTGATCATCTTTGTGGCCCTTATGCCTCCCTTAATTCTACCACATTGGAAAGAAAGCTGTGATATCATAGGGGAAATAAACTGAAAGTCATTGCAAAGATGCAAACAGCTAGAATTTTCACAAATGTGTGATGTTCAAACAAAGTTACTTCTGGAAAGCAGACTCAGCAGAGTAACAATTATGGTGCTGAAAAGTAGAAAGCAGATGATATCTTTTTGTTACACAATTGTTATTTCACAGGTAACCTGCCTGTACCACTGGATCAGATTCAAGTAAATGAATAAACATCACACATGGAGATATATGATTCTGTGCTTCTAAACTAATGACTTTTCTTTTCCTGTATCATATGGCTCATGGAGGATCAGTTCATTTGGCTAAAGATCAACTGGTCTCAACTGAAACTCTTCATAATGTCAGAGCTTTGTCAAAATTTATTCCCACTTAGATTTCTTCATTTGTACTCAGATGCAAAAGCTGAAGTCACCTCTTCTTTCCATTATGTACCTGCATGATTTTCTCCTTGATGCAGTTTTCATGAAAGTTTTATGAGATTAATATTTTGAGACTTGCATGGATATAGTTGAAATTCACCACCAGATTATAAAATAATTCAAACACTTCAATCCATATCCCAAACAGTCTTATTTTTCAGAAGTGTTTACAGTTTCCTCATTTGCTAGTCATGTTAGAGTTTTACTTATTTCCTACATGTTGCAGTATTTCAACTTGGACACAAAAATCATGTTATCAGTAGGTCATAAGCTAAGCACTTACAAGAGCTGCAACAGAAATTATTTCCCCAGCCTAGACATGAAAATTTTAGCCCCTTGCCCTAGCTAAGTATCTCCAATATCAAAAGTTTGCTTGTTGGGTTTTTGCTTTCTGAAAGCAATGGTTTCTCTCCATTTCAGAAATTATGCTGTTTTATTTTGCACCAAGTACTCATTTTGGACTTCAAAAACTGTTTTATGATGCTTGGCCTTTTGTGGCTGGTAAAGTCCTGATGTATTCTGCACACACATTATATTTTTCCTGGTTTTCATTAGTTCTGCATATGTCTCACCATTTTCCATGATGGTTAAACAGGCTTCAATGTTCAAATTTTATTTAATTATTAAACTCTGGCAAGTTTGGTTAGATTTCTTTTTGTAAAGTGCAATAGCCTGCCTTTTATAATTAATTCCCTAAAGAAACGTGGCTAAACAAACCAGAAGAAAAATTCTAGAATTTCAAAAGAAGAAAAATTCTAGAATTCTAGCATCTTCATGTGAACTGCAACACACACAGATTTTGGTAACACTTACCATTGGCTTTGGTTATTTTGTTTTCCATTTTCATCCAGACTTTCACAGTTTTGGCGTTTTCTTATTTTCCTGTTGTGACCTGAAGACAACCCACTTGCTTAACCTTCTCTCTTTATGGCTTTGGTAGAGAAATGGTATGGTGATAGAGTTACTGTTTTGCTCTCAGCTTTTCTTTTGTTTGTAACATGTTTTGCTTCCAGTTTACATACATGGTAACTCATTTCTGACAATTCTTTATTTGTGCGTAAACAGATAGAGCCAAGATAGTGCAATATTCAGACCTACTCTTCTACACATACTGTTTTCTGTCAACACTTCCTGAAAGCACTCTCCTCTAGGTCTGTATGCATAATCATAAAGTAGTGTCCTGCTGGGAAAACACTTATTGTAGCAGCATCTGGCACAATGATACTGAACTGCATACAGTGGTAAAAAGCAATTACACTGTGGGCTATGGAAGATGAAAAATATTAGAATCAATCACTGAATGACAGAATTACTGAGGTTGAAAAAGACCTCTGAGATCATCAAGTCCAGCCTATGACCCAACACCGCTATATTGGATAGACCATGGAAATGCCACATCCAGCCTTTGTTTAAGCACATCCAGGGACAGTGACTCCACCACCTCCCTGGGCAGTCCATTCCAATGCCTGGTCACCCTCTCTGTCAGGAAGTGCTTCCTGATATCCAACCTAAACCTCCCCTGGTGCAGCTTCAGGCCATGCCCTCTCATCCTGTCACTAGTTGCCTAGGAGAAGAGCCTGACCCACACCTGACTACAACCTCCCTTCAGGCACTTGTAGAGAGCAACAAGGTGCCCCCTGAGTCTCCTCTTCTCCAAGTTAAACACCCTCAGCCTCTCCTCATAAGACTGTCCTTGTAGTCTGTTCACCAGCCTCGTTGCTGTCCCCTAGACCCGTTCCAGCACCTCAATGTCCTTCTTGAAGTGAGGGGCCCAGAACTGTGCACAGTACTCAAGGTGAGACCTCATCAGTGCTGAGCACAGGGGGAGAATCACATCCCTAGTCCTGCTGGCCACACTATTCCTGATACAAGCCAGGATGCCATTGGCCTTCTGGGCCACCTGAGCACGCTGCTGGCTCATGTTCAACAGGTTGTCAATCAGCACTCCCAGGTCTCTCTCCACTGGGCTGCTCTCCAGCCGCTCCTCCCCCAGTCTGCAGCGCTGCCTGGGGTTATTGTGGCCAAAGGGCAGGACCCTGCACCCCGTCCTGTTGAACTTCATACCGTTGGCCTCAGCCCATCAACCCAGCCTGTGCAGGTCCCTCTGCAGCATCTTCCTACCCGCAGGCAGATCGACACTGCCTCCCAGTTTGGTGGCATCTGTGAATTTACTGAGGGTCGACTTAATCCCCACATTCAGGTCATCAACAAAGACATTGAATAGGACTGGTCCCAGTACTGATCCCATATCAGTAGAAGGCAGATACTACTCTAGATGTGGCCACAAGTTTTCACAGGGATTAGAATATCCACCTCTACATTATTTGCCAACTAAGCAATAACTGATCTGTAAAAAATGTGACTTTATGGAAGAGGAAAAAAAAAATGCTCATACTGGAGCGATTCTTTCTTGCTTATTTTATATCTTATCAGTAAGTCATAAACCTATTTGACTAATGCTCAAAACAAGATGGAGAAAACAAGAGGAAAATATGTGAGAAATCTTATTGTCAGTGTTATAACAGCTGACATTAAACTGAAAGAGCAGGAAGCTTAATCTAATTAAGATACAATAGGTAACAGGCAGTAATGTGTCACTTCTCATGCAGTTTTTTTTATCTTTCATCCAGTGCTATGATATGCACTTGAATATTAGGTAAAATACCAAAAAAAATTTTTTTTACAATTATTTTTCAGCTTTGATAGTAATATTTCCTGCTTTTTACAGTTGTCTTTTGCAAAATCAGTTTTTACCAAATACTGTTAGTTTCTTTTCAAAACACTGATTCTTTCCTTTCTCCAAAATAATTAAGATGTCCCACTTCAGTCCTCACTGAAACCAAAAGGCAGCTGTTGAGCACATGTCCATTGATAAGATATTTTTATCTGTTAATAGTGTAGTCAGAATAGACCCTTTTATTATATAATATCTAGGCAGATATCTGCTTCCCCTGAGTACACTTCTCTGGTTTCTGATGATGAGTCTGGGCTGCATCTTCTGCACAAGTGCTGTCCTGAGATGCAAAAGGTGCTCATCTTTCATGTAGGTTGGAATGTTTTTCACTTGTCCATATTTTTGTGAGGCCCAAAAAGCAAGAAGGGGAAGAGATTGGGATTAACAGTGGTTAATTCAAGGTTTGAAATGTAACCAGTGGGCAAGCAATGAGGAAGAACAATGACTTTCAGTTCGTTGTTCTACCCAAATCACCCATTGCCTAAAGATTTTCATAGCTTTAAAGGACAAGGGAAAAGGACAAAAGCTATCATGAAATGTGCTTTAAAACCCCTACAACCAAGGACATCAGATACCATTAGAGGATCAGTGTACCTCATGTAGGAATATACATGTGACAGAGATTTATGTATGTATCAGGAGTGCCCAGACATTCCAGGGAACTGATCAGATGATTAGCTCATGTTTAGCAGCAGGGCTGAACAAACTGGAAAAAGAAAAAGAATAAAAAATAAAGCCTATCTACAAATAGACTGAGCATAAGGCATCCTAAAAGAATCTATTCCTGCTAAGCTAACGACCCAATGACAAAGTGACTACTAGGAAATTACAAATTATTTTATTATTTTAACTGTGACTTGAAACACCAGTGACAAAGTATCATTTTAGACACCAATAGTAATAATCAGCAGTTCTGGTGTATTGTCCTGTCAGAAACTAGATCTCAGACAAATTCTCTATCTCTTCCCTAGTTACGAGTCAAACCTCTGTGAAACCTGTGTGTTCTTCACTTAATTAAAATCAAGTTAAATTGAAGACATTCTGCCCCTTGAAGGGACCCAGTGAATTCTTACATTCATAATCCCAGATTTTTTTTTCATTATCTCAGTGAGTGAGTTGTATACTTACTTAGATTAATCATCCCCCTCTCTCCTTCAAGGACAGTTGCAAATGTGATTTCTTTTTGGTTGCATTTTTAATTAGAAAACTTAAATGGCTTCCACATATAGCTGAATATAAAGTTAAACAGATGTCTCTTGCTCTGTTTCCTGAGATGAGTCACCAAAATTGGTAAAACATCAGAGTGACATACACAAGTAAGAATAATAATGTCCTTGTTGGTGACAATTCAATGGAACAATTAGATTAGTCACTAAGGGATGACTGAATTGTTGTATATTTATCTTTTTTTTTTAATGTATTTTTTTTTATTTGATGGGTGTCTTCCCTTTCATTTCATTAACCTGGTTATAACAAAAATCAAAACTACAAAGTAAAATTATTTGAATCCAAAACTCCTAATACTCTAAATTTCTGGAGTGTTAATGAATGAAGGCAGCTGTGTAGAACATACAGACCCTATTAATGCTTTGAACAAAGGAAATTATTCAGCATGGAAATACTTCACACTGGACATGAGTTAATCCACTTTGTTTCTCAGCATAGGTATTTATAAAAGTTTTTGTCTGTTCTGAGTTTCAGCATTCAAAATATTATTAGTCTGTTATGAGTCATTCTGTTGCAACTAGAAAGCTGTGCATACATGCTAGAGAACCTGAAATGTCTCAGAAAGAGGCTTTAGGTCTTCTGGAGGATTAAAAAAATTTTTTTTGTTTCTTTTCCACTTGGTGAAATGTCCTGCTGAAGGTCTGCTTAAATACAGAATCACCTGGAGAGTCAGATCCCCCCACTTCCTTAACACATTTCTGGCAGACCCAAAAGATTTCCATGTGCTGAATGCTTCCTTCCCCTGAAAGAGAGATCTCTTTCCAGGGGCTTGCAGCCATTCTCAGCCATGGAGGTGGAAAGCTAGAAATAACCAACACTGGAGCTGAGTTATTTGACTCTCACTGGTAGGAGCAGCCGTGCTTAATCTCCATGGTGTTAGAGAGGTCTTTCTTCATGGCTGTTAATGCATTCTTTAGCACCTAAGACACCGAGTGCATGTGCCTGACAAAAACATGGACATCTGAGTCTGACTGAAAATTTACATTGGCAAAATGGCTTTCTGAGCAGGCTTTTTGATATGGCCAAAAAGGTCACACACAAAGAAATCTTTCTTCAAAGGGAAGCTTTTAAGGGAAGAAAAATAAGGCAGTGCGGCTGTCATTGCCACTATAATCATGCAGCAATCAGGTTTGAAAGAGAACATTCAGACCTACAGAAATCACAGACAGCTGTTGGTTGAAACCTTCCAGTTCACCCAAAATTTCATTTTAAAGTTCCATAATGATAAGGAGTATATTTGCAAATCAGCATTGAGCTGATTAATAATATCTGTCACACTCTATACTTGCACAATTCTCCCATCTGATTTTGGTTTTTGTTTTTATTTTTTCTGTGATGAAGGAAGATTACCATGACATAGAGCACAAGAAATAAGTCATGAGATTGCAGTATATTTCTCACTCCCGAGTGGTAGAGGCTTGGCACATGCCCAAGCTGAAAATTCAATGAGTGGTGGGCTACACATGTCATCACTGTTGCTGCTGAGTGTGGTACCTAAGTTAAAAAAACCGGGAACTTCTAGTTTACAGTGTGCTAGTACTCAGGCTATCAGACTACATGTCTGACAGACACAGTCTTTTCCCTTTCCCAAAAGAAAGAACTATGGTGTACAGGCACTGAATAAATTACTGCTTAGCAGCTGTTCAACATATCTATATGCATAGTCCCATATGGTGGGAGATAGTTCCTAATAGGTTACCTCCCTGTAACAAATAGAAAAAACTGCCTTGCTTTTATCATTAAGTAAGGGTGGGTCTATATAACAGGGTTTGACAGGACATATGTTCACATTCTATTTATCCCACTATAATTTATAAAGCTGACAGTGAGTTTGGACATGTGAAGAGGAGCTAAGATTTTATTTTTCTCCCCTTAGTATGAGCTGGAAATATTTCCAGAGTCAAGAGGGATCTTGATTTCTGGTAACTATTTAGCATGCCTCTAATTGCATTCAGCTTTATTATCACCTCACAAAGGAACACTGCACTTTGATTTAGCAAAATGAATGCTGGTGGACAGCCAGAATTCGAATTTTGTAAAATATCATTAGTTATCCTCAGAAGTGCTGCCTCTACTATTCAGAGGTCTGAATATTCAGATGAATTAGAAGGAGATCTCAATTTGCTAAAAGACTATGCAGCTGGAGAGTGAGACTTGCTCATCATTGCCAAAAGACAGAGGAGAGCATTGCCCTTTATATAATAACATAAGATTTTAATGGGATTCAGAGTTTGGTGATAAAGTTTTCTAAAATGGATGCTATCAGCTCAGCTTGTGACAACAGAGCAACTGATGGCAGTTTCCAGATACTATGTTAGCTGTCTTCAGTCTGTTGTTATCAGACTTATCGACTCTAAGCATTTTGATTAGAAGCAGTGATGTGCACACAACTGACTCACAATAGACTGTGTATGTTAGGTTTGCATTATGGTTTCTCTCTGTGGCATCCAGTCAGGCTTTGGCCTTGCTCGGGAGACAAACAATAGGAATTTTCCAGCACTTTCTGTGCACTAGCTCTGTATAAATGGAAAAATACAGCTATAGCTGGGGAGATGAGTCAGTCAGTCTTCATGACTCTGACGTATTCCTGCAAGAGTAGACCCCAAAGCAGATTGTAACAGGAGATGCAGATCACCAGGCTTTCTGCATCTGAAGTCTGTGCATTTGTATCAGTGATACTGCAGGACAGGCTTGCTGGTGTCAGTAGAGTCAAGAGACAAAGAGTCAGTGTAGAATATCCAATACTTTCTATAGTTACAGAGTGAAAAAAATAGTTGCTAAAGTGGTTAGCTGAAAAGTTATAGGCAGATGTGTCATGCCCTGTTTCTGGAGGTTTTTTCCTCACAGGGAAACAGCAAGACCAAGTGTGTGCTAACAGGGAGATCATGTCAGACCGAGACCACTCAAGGCAATATCTGTTCTGCAGTCACAGTCTCTCAAAGATAATAAGCAAATCTGCCAACCGTGGAATCACACAAACGTTCAGCCAACTTAGGAGAAAGGTCAAGGTCTCAGAGGCATGAAGTTACAGGCCGGGCTTCTCTTGAGACTGGAAAAAGCACTCTTCCCCAACACTCAGCACCTGTGGGAGAGACACTGACACTCGTATCAGGGTAACTTAGCTGCAATTTCATTCTCAAAGGGAAATTATAATGAAGAAAATTTGTTTGAGCACACAGCTGCACTAGCAGGATGTTACTTCAAATATTACACTTCAACTAGCAGTTATTCTTTGTGTTTTAAATCTATGTGCCCTGACCTCCTGTGAGGTGAGGAGACTCTTCAGGTCTAACCTCTGCTCTTGACATAGGTGCTATGGGATCCTGAGGAGCTTTGGCAAAGGCAAAGCAGACACTGTAAATCCTGGCCTGGCAGATGACTGGAACTGGCACACCTTTTGTATCATTCTTTCTTGGTGTACGGAAAAGTATCCCAAATCATTCCTTGGCTGTTGTAATAAGTGATTATGTTGCAAACACTCCTGTTGAATATCAAAATAAGCAGTCTTCTATATGAAACTGAATCACATTAGTTTCTTAACAAAGCAACATTTTATTCCAAAGGGATTCAGCACAATTTGCAACTATGCATACAGAAATATAAGCATCTTTATTCCAACTCTCTCGTCACTACTACTACAGTTTCAAATTATGTTCTAAAAATAGCCACAGAGTTGTCATTTATCAGTCACTATTTACAACACATGCAGATTTGTATTCTTCAGTACTTTTAAGACTCTCTGGTTTTTACCTTTTCATATTTTCTTTCAAGAATAATCTTTGATTATAGTGTTGTTCATTAAAATATATGGCTTTCACACACACATTTACTCTACAGTTTTCTGTCATAAGCTTCTGGAACTGTGCCCAGACATTTCACTAATAATATCTATAGTACGCTTTTTAAAAAGAGTTTGGATTGTCCTTTTTGCATTCAAGGCAAATGAAATAGAGAAAACACACCCAAACCTATTACCAACCATCATCTTGAAATAACTGTTCAAAACCATTCCTTTCTACTTCTTAAAGTTTGCGTTCTCTTTCTTCTGCACACACACTCTTATTTGTTTCTCCTTCTCTGTTAAATAACTTACGGACTTCACATATCTGTATGAAGACATCTAACCACATTTCCATATAACAAATACACAATTTTTACCATACAAGGAGTTCTTAAATACAGAAAGAAAGATAAAATGAGTGTGATTATAATAGAAACCATTAACAAATGCCGCAATATCTTCTGGAGTATTCCAAAACATTGCTAATGAGCATGTGACATGCAGACTAAATCATGTAAGCTCACAATTTTTCTCCAAATGCCAGCACACCCTGATTGTAGTAAGTCAGAATTACCCCTCTTGGTTTGATTTTCTTTGGAAAGGGAGGCAAAATGAAACATCCTCTTCCCTGTACTGTACACAGATTTAGAGTCAAGAAGGAAACTAAATCAGTTTGGAAGACGCTTTTGTCTTTATGCATTTTAGGCTACATGTCCAACTTTAAAAGCAGATATTGAGTCAGTTTCTTGCAATGAAGTCTTACCTTTCAAATCAGTTCCCTTGTCCTGCTTTTATTATCTTGCACTTGTTGCCTAGTAGGCTTCTGCACAGTCAATAACTTGATAACAGTGGGCCTGATTTCACAAAACTGTATGCTAGTCAAGTTGCTTAAGTTAACATTTGGACATCATGTCAAAGAAATGCTGTGTGTGCTTTTGTGTAGAGTTTTTTAAAACTTCTCTAGGTGTGTTTACAACTGCCCTGGTATGAGTGAGAACGGAACTAATTCTGTTCAGTAATTTTACTTTTCAGCTCAACTCTTCTAACTCCCTGCACTGTCTGAAGTTAGCAGCCTGTTCTCACAGGCAGTGTCTGCTTCTGGCAGTGATCACACCCCATGTTCAGAGTTCCTACCAAGGATTGGTGTGCAGACCAAGGCCACTGCTGGATCCTGTGTACCACATTATGGGGTGCAGAAAGTGAAAGGCTGCACCTGCAGGGAGGAGTGGACAGGACAGGTGACCCTAAACTGGTCAGTGAGGAAATCCATCCCATATACATCATATTTTCAGTTTAGAGCTGAGGGATCCGAGGTGTCTCTGGGCTCTTCTCTCCCCTCTTGGACTGCTTTGCCAGCTTTTGCTTGGCTTGGCTCGCGTCCTCTTTTGGCTCCTTCCTTGGAGCACCCAGGGAGGACTCTGTCCATTCTGCCTTCGATTCAGTCTGTGTGTTTCTGAACCTGGTACCAGAATCCAGCTCCTGAACACAGCTCCCGTCTGCTGCGGGGCCCAGGCTGGGACTCCCCTGTTGCCTGCTCCACAGCATCAGTGGTGACGGTGATGGAATTACCATCAGGGGGGTTGGGTTCCATACTGGTTTTGTATATATTTGTATATATTCCATTTTTATAATTATTAATTGCCTTTTCATTCAAGCTGTTCTAGTTTCCCTTTCTAATGGCTCAGTCTCTCTCCCTTATTCCCCTTCTCTTCTTTGAGGAGGGAGGGAGCGGGTTTAACAGAGAGCATCTGTTATAGGTCTAAGGGGTCGGCGTGACCCTAAACTGTGACAACAGATTAATTCTTTATCCATTTTATTGAATCACAATGGTGCAAACCAGGAAGACTGGCTTTGTTAAACCTCCAAGAAAGTCTAGAATGTATCAGAAACTGTTTGGTAAGACATCTGGAACATTCTCATACTGAATAATTTTTTAATGCATGCATGAATCTGAAGCCAGATTGCTGCTTTTGTTTTGATTCTTTTTTTTTTTTCAGTCTTTCATTGTTACATCATCTTAAATCAGCTGCCATAACCAAATAAGCAAATCAGTGCATAATCAAAAATATGTGTTTGCATTAAAGTTCTTTGTATTTAAATCCCCTTGAGCTGGAAGAAAGACAGATGCAGGTATCCATCTACAAAACATTAACAGGCTATTCCTAGTACTCCCCACTGTGCATACCATAGCCAGACAACAGCTTTTCTCAAAACTTTACTGGCATAATTCCTTTAATTAGGTGCTTTTTGTCTGGTGAACTGTTCTGCTGATAACTATGCTATAGGCACTGAGTCTTTTTAAAATAATAGTTTTTCTACAGGCAGTATCCTCAAAAAAAATGCTACCAGGGACTTGGGACAGACAACAAAACTCCCTTGGTTTTAGAGACAAATCAAGGTTGAAAAGTGCCTCAGAATGCCACTGAATGAAAGATTAAATAATTAGTTACCATTGTTAATAAGACTACCACTATATCCTCAATTCTTGTTCCACGTTGCCAAGCAGTGTTCCAAAAAAGGGTTGTAGGTCTGCTTGTTATTGCTCCCCTCTCCTTACAGGGTGGGCTGTTGAAATAACCCTCACCAGTGTGGGTGAGCTGAACACCTCTTTGCAATTCCTGTGGAATTGACCTAGAACAACATGGACAGCCCTGGAAATGTCAGTGACATACCAGCACCACAAAAAGTAACTGATAGTCTCTATCAAGCAGATGGAGAAAACACCAAGATCAGGGACTCCACATTCATAAGACCCAACATATTTATCTACCTTACTTATGGAGGACGCTTATCTCTAAGTAAAAGCACTGTCATAACAATCAGCCCGGACAATTACTTGGGACCTAGCTAGTCCTAGAGGTTAATCACATCTAGAAAAATCCACAGTAGCCCTTCTGACTTAAAACCTGGATGTGCAGCAGTCTGAGAGTCATGATGCCACAGTATGACACCCTTCCACCCTACAGCTTTCATTTTCCACTGAGTGCTATATTTGAAGCAGATTTGCCCCAGCTGAGCTAGGCAGGAGGGCTTCTGCATGAAAATGATTCTTGCATATCTGCTCAGTTTCCATTTCAGTTGTTGGCCATCCTGGTTTTTCAAGCTGGATTGCTACATTTTCATTGCCTGTAGAAGTTGAACAGGATACTGATTATTCAAATGAGAATTTATTTTAATGCCCAGGTGCTGCCATCCATATTGCTCAGTGGTACATTGGTGAGAAATAGCCCTTTGGAATGAGATATCAATCAGCAGGTGGAAAGCTTTCTGTTTACTCACATGTGCCCAGTTATTATCCTGCCAAAGCCCTGTACATTTCTAGCCCTGTCAATCAGCAGATATGTGTCAATAAGCTTATTACTCAGAATTAGTTAGTACTCAATTAATGCAGAAGACAATAGCAGTCCTGACAAAATTGGACACAAAAGCTGTTCTTTTTAAAAAGTGTCAGGAAAATTAATCCACAAACACCAGAGGTTTATGTCCAAAAAGGAGACAGAGGAGTCCTTTTACTTTATTCGAATAAAGGGAGAGGCCATGGGGCATTTCCCTGGGGTCTCTCAAATTTTTGGAGGATGCAGCCTCCTTTTTATCCTAATTTCCCATCCGCTTTTCCCTCTCTCTTTCCCCATTGGCTGAGGTACTTGAGAGGTACAGACTTCCCGGAACGCTTAATTTCTAAGATTCCCTTTTAATGTATAACCCCCCCGCCCCTTTTTAATACCTTACAGAATTTATGGCTCGTTCCATTGTATCTAAATTTCATTCACCATCGGACCTACAGTTTATTTGCAAAGACAAATCTCATTCCATTCTTCAATCAGTGGAATCCATCCTATTGTTCTTCTTGTCTCTTGGTGCTAGTCTTAACTACAGCAGGCCCACAGCTTGTTTTGTAAAGATAAACCTTCATTCCTTACAAAAGTAACCATTAGCATAGCAATAAAACGCAGTGGTTCCCCACCTACTACTCTCCTCAGCAGTAATGAAGCCCCATCAAAGCTCTCTGGTCTCCCAGCCGAACTGGTAGGACAGTATTGCGCAGGTAGTCACCACAGCAGCCTGCTGATAGCAAAGAGGCATGTGTGTAGAGTTAATAACCAGAAAGGGACCATAGCTCTTTCAGGAAACATGATGGCACTTGCTTTGTATTACATCCCTTCTCAGCAGTGCTTTGAAGAAATGATTACTTAAGTATTCTAAAATGCTGTTCTAAATGCAACCCGCCTACCACCAGGGACACAGAAAAAAAGGAGAGACATCAGGGAGATTATGCAGGAGAAAATGCAAACAGAGAAGGAAAGTGTCTTACTGTTCTGCATTTCCAAGTGATGCTGTGAAGAGTTAGACATCAACTTCTCCTACATTGCCGGGAACCACAGGTCGTCATCACCCATATGCCTCTGGAAAGCTGATTCTCTCTACAAACATGACACAATTACATGTTTACTGTAAAATCTCATGTCCTAACCATACAGCTGTCTCACACTTGCAGCTTTCATAGCACTTCAAGTGCCAATGTGACTGCAAGACAGCACACTTCACTCTCCCTGCATAAGTTCCCCTAAGCCCCACAGGAATTCCTTCACAGAGAAGTATTTTTTTCTTTTTTTTTTTTTTTGAGAAGAAAGTTCTGCATTTGGAAGACTTCATTAATGACTCATTAACCAGCAAAAGGACTCTCTGTTTCCAAGGCAGCTGACCCTGACCATCTGCTGGCAATGGGTGAAGTAGCTGTCCTTCTCCACAGGGGAAGCTCTGCCCTTTCGTCTGCCTCCTCCCCTCTTGGGGGTCTGGGGGAGCGTGCTGCCCCAGCAGACCTGTGCCCCACAGTTTGCCCCACGCCAATACCCCAATGCCCCTGCTGCCCCTACCCATGAACCCATTAAAAACTTTTATAAATTGGCATTAAACTTCTCTCAGCCCTGCTGGCCCCCTCTGCCCTGACCCAGAGGAGAAGACCAGGCCCAGGGCCTCCTTCCACAGCCCAGGTGACCCAGACATCTTGGATGGCTTACCTGGGGTACAGAGAAAGATCTCAGTGTGTTTCTGATTCCTCCTCTGGGCTTTAAAAAAAGTATAGCTCAAATACACTGGTACTTAAATTCATTCATATGGCCTCACTAGCTTGAGGATAATTTATGAGCACTCTGTTAGTTGAAAGCTAATGGCAGTGCCAGCTTATCCTTCCACCCAAATTCAATTTTCTAGGGAATCCTAAATGGCTTTTCTCCAGAGGGAGCAATCCTCTCCTGGTGCCGTGTTGTCACCACAGGGTGCACAGAGCAGGGCCACTGCCACAGGACCAGGCAGAGACCAGCCACCCATGCCCTGGGTGCTGCAGGGAGACAGCTCACAAAGAACTGTGCCTGCCTTAATATCCACCTTTGCTCAAGGACAGCCTGGTGAAAGTGCCATGTAGTAGCAAAACACTGTGCTTTTAGAGGCTCATATGTTAACTAGTGAGGCAAAGGAAGAAAATGTTCACAAAATTCCTCAGCTTTTTATCTCTGTCACTTCTGACAAGACAGGTAACTCTCAGATGTGGTGTCACAATGCTGTTCGAATATCAGCACACATCAATGGGTTGCTTTTTAATCCTATTATTTTGTGGCAATTGGCCTGCACATAATTAAGTGTACTGTCCCTCACCACTGTGAGCTGCCGTTCCATCTCCTTGCCAGAAAGGGAAGCTGTTCACCACAGGTCACCACGTAGTGGAACTCCTCTGGAGCAGGGCTGCAATTAATAAACATCAGCCCTGCTATGAGCCTGTTGTTTCCCACCGCCAACTCCAGCGATCAATGGGAGCAGCTGTGCTCCCAAAGAGTTTCACGATAACGATCATACTGTCTGCACAAGGGCTCATGCTGTCTCATCTCTTGAGACAGCAGTTCTGCAGTCCTCTTCACTTTTTTTCTCAGAGGCTATGTGATAAAATCAGCCTCCTCAAGGTTACACAGCTCGCTGGTGACAAAGTCAGAGAAATAAATTAGATTTTCACAATTTCCAGGCCAGCTGCCTCCTGGCTTTTTTGCTGCTCTCCAGCTTTCCCTTGAATTTCAGTAAGTCTTCCTGCAGTGAACCTGAAGGCTTGTGAGTAATGAAAAGAGCAAGCAAAAGCAAGCCACGGATAAGCACAAGGCAAAACAGAGAGGTGTGGGTAGCATGTCCCCTGCCCATCTATATAACTGTGCTAGCACAGCAATGCAAAACATATAATCACCTCATGTTCTCCTTTACCTACACAGTAGCTGTGCATATCCTGGGGCAGGACAGGGAAATGCCAGAAAGAATTCAGCTGATAGTGCAGCAGAAGTGCAGCAAATCACAGATCTGCATGGATTGTAAACATAGGCATGAACAAGCATTGCCCTAATCATTTGAAAATCCCTCATCACTGTTAGATCTCAAAGCATGAATGGGTTGAATGACTGAGAGTGCCATCATCTTTAGAAGGATGGATAAAAGCAATCCTACCCACCTCTTAAAGGAATATGGAAAGCAAGCTTTACCTAAATACAAAAGTTTTATCAGTGATTTAAGTCACAGTTCTACTCAAAAACTTTTCATATATACACTTTTATATTAAATCAAGATTCGACATTTTTCCCCATTTAATGTTTTATACTTCGTGTTGAAACATAAACTTGTCAAATTATAATAATACATAATACTACACTAATACATACCAGCCATTCTTACACCATCATGAAAATGTGAACACATTCAGACACGTATCTGCTGTTAATAAAATACTTGCATACACATTGCTTTGACAGTATTTTCCTAGATTCACGTTTGATTCTCCTATAGCTGCGTAAAGAAGACCAAGGTGATCTGTAAGCCAAGTAAGTGTGTTCCACTACAAACACTGCTAACACCTGAAGGATGACTTTCCAAACTGGTTTTGGTTTTGTTTTTCTCTTGTGTGATACCAAAATAGTACATTGGCATTACAGTTAAAATATTATGTTATACATAGCATATATGTGCATTATTGTACTTTCTGTCTATAATATACATACAGCATATATTCCTGTATTATATATACAATAGATCAACAATACTTATTGTACACTAGATAGTTTTAATCCTAACTGAACACTAAGAAATATGTCATAGTATTGATATCAATGCTCCAGACAAGATTAAAAGTTTGGAAGATAGGGTTATTGGTATATTTTAAGTTAGTTAAAGTGAGCATAGGAAAATTCTAGTTTGGCTTTTCCAGTTATGTATGTTTCCTAGCTACATGCTTAGCAACATACCTTTGTTTTAATTAGAAGGAGTATCTAATAATTAATAACAGGATCTCTCCCATCTAGAACAAAGGCTAGAGAAAGAATAATGAGTGGACCAACCAACTAGACATGAAGAACTGTTGAAGATTGACAAATCAAAGTGAAACTAGGGGAAAAGTAATTCTGACAGGGGGAGATCATAACTACTGACTCATGGACCACCTACCCCAATTGTACCACCTCCTCAAAAGAACAAGGGAATAAGTGGTTAAGAAAATAGATAGAGCATGCACTGTAATTTACATAGCAAGTGAAGATACTTTGACCAACCATACAGTTGAATAACAATTCATATGTATTAGAAAGAGGAATATGATTAAGATTTTGTGTGTAAATAACTTACGCTTTCAAGTGTGGATTTGACACAGCACCCATGAGAATAAAGAAAATGCATCCACCTTCTATGTGTGATTACCAGTTGCATGCCAGGTGACAGACCCAATTTTGGGAAAACAGTAACATTCACCACCCTGCCTGTAATTTCAAAGACATGGGTCATGCTGCTGTCTCACTCTGGCAACTCAGTTCCAGTTAGCTTACTAGCACTAATAAAAGCTTCTCAGTCAAGTGCTTCAAAAAACACTGTACCATGGATATTCTAACCAATTTCAGTCACACAGGTTTAAAACTTATTTTCTTCCAGGTGTGAATTTATCATTTTACTGGTGTTTCTTTGCAAGCTTTGCCTTGACTGCTTCATAACCAATATAAATAAAAGTAGACTGAATGTCACAGACTAAAATAGAATTTCTCAGGTCAATATTGTGCCTAAGAAATGTAGGACTTTTGTAATTTGGGGTGGTTTTTTCTACATATAGTTTTCATTTGAGAGAGAGATGGTTTATTACATACAAGAGTTTAATATTAAAAAAAAAAAGTTAAAGCAACTAGTCTCTGAATTTGTAATCTATGAGAAATTTATTCCTTGGTGCCTTGCATGTATGCCTTATTCAGGTTTGCTGTGGATGTGATGAGGAATAAATAAGGTTTTCTAACTTTGGTTTATAGTTCCCTTTCACTTTACTATGCCCTTAAAATTCAAGGGATTCTTCAATCATATACACTACATGTTGTATTGTTGATGTAATATATGATGTATCTTCAAACCAGATGACACTAGGAATTGAACTGGTGACCTTTATCATTCAAATAGTCCCTTCATATGTGTCTACAGCTTGAGCTAAGGATACAAGATTGTGAGTGGATAAACTCATGTTCAAGATAGCTCACACACACTATCTAATAAATTGGAAAAGAGATTTTTTTAGGAAATCTAAACTAGTAAGAGCATGTGCTATATCATTTTCAAATTTGTTCACTCGCTGCCATTGCAAATACCAATACCAATGAGCAGTGATGAGAGGCAATCCCTGCATCCTATGTACTTCAGCCTCTGTTGCCTTTGAGCTCCTGTCAAATTGTCTTCCTTTCTGGTCTTCAAAAGAGGATATGTGGTAGGTCCAAGGAGCATCCAGAAAATGGTGAAATTCTTCTACGAACCCTCAGTGCTTCCTTGTCAATCAATCTAATCAAATTCAGAAGGAATAGATGACATAACTGTTCATTAGTATGGCCTAACAAGACACAGCACATTGTGGCAGGTAGCTATACAACGAAATACTTAAGATGAGTCTGTGCAGCCTGTTGAAAAGCATGTTTTTGTAGTGAGAAAGAGCAAGGATGGGGCTTTGAGAATATCACTATCAGCAAAGCATTCCTGCAATACAGAAGTATAATCATAGAATCATAAAATTGTCTAGGTTGGAAAAGAACCATGTCCCTAACCACCACAGCTACACATCTTTTACATACCTCCAGGGACAGTGACTCCACCACTGCCCTGGGCAGACTGTTCCAGTGCTTTCTTTCTGTGAAGAAATTTTTTCTAATATCCAATCTAAACCTTCCCTGGTGGAACTTGAGGCTATTTCTTTTTGTCTAATCACTTGTTACATGGGAGAACAGACCAACACCCATCTGGGTACAACCTCCTTTCAGGTAGTTCAAGAGTGTGAGAAGCTCTCCCATCACCCTCCTTTTCTTCAAGCTAAACAAACCCAGTTTCATAAGCCATTACTCATAAGACTTGTGCTCTGGGCCCTTCACCAGCTTCATTGCCCTTCTTTGGATGTGCTTCAGCACCTCAGTGTCCTTCTTGTGGTGAGGGGCCCAAACCTGAACACAGTATTTGAGAAGTGGCCTCACCAGTGCCAAGTACAGTGGGAAAAATCACTTTCTTAGTCCTGATGGACACACTATTTCTAATCCAGGCCAGGATGCCATTGGCCATCTTGGCCACCTGGGCACATTGCTGGCTCATATTCAGACAGCTATCAACCTATAACTGCACGTCCTTTCCCACCAGGCAGCTTTCCAGCCCCAAGCCTGTAGTGTTGCCTGGGGTTGTTGTGATTCAAATGCAGAACAACAGAATGTCAGAGAGCCTAGAACATCCCCTTTCACTCCAAAAAAATAAAGGCTGAAAATGGGGACGAGAAAGAAAGCAAATGAAAAGACGTGTAAAATATAAATATATCATAAAGCTTATTGGAGGGTTAAAAGAATTTTCTGATTGTGCAGTGATGCTGACAGTGTTTAATTACAGGCAGCAAAATGAAAATCTTGGCAACTGAGTCAATTGCTTACTGCCATTATCCTTGCACTGTCTCCCAGGCACCCAAGGCATTTTTTTTTTTTACATTTTTATGCACCAACTGAAAAATATAACAGCTGTTCTGCAGCTGAATATAGCCACACTCACCAAAATAACCCTATTTTCATAATCACTGTCCAACTTAAAAAGTAAGGAGAATTCCACTGCAGAACGACTGCTACTGGACCTCCAGCTTCAACTTTGTGCCTAAGGAAAGATTCATTAAAAAAGGTGTAAAAAAAGCATTGGTTTTATTCTTCATGTGCTTACACTTCCAGAAGTTTATGACTCCCACCCTGATTTTAACCTAAAGGGAAGCAAGTCACCTAATCAGCAACATCATTTTCTAAAACCTTTCCTAAGGTGTTTTCTACAAGTTGCCTATAACTGATTCTCTCTCTTGTAATTCCCTTTCCCAATTCACCACCTCTAGTGGTTTTACGAATGCTCTATCGTTTAGTTCTGTTAGACAAGAAAGAAAAGTGCTAAAAATGCCCTTTCACTGGCTTAACTTTTTAAGGGGTTGGAGTAGTGGAGAGGATTCTCCTTGATACCAGCTTGAATAAATAAGTGGACTAAAGTGCCCTCTTGTGTTTCTCCACCTAAAGTTAAGAAAGGTTTAAGAGAATACTCTGAAGACTATTCTTATGTAGGATATTACTATAGAATATAGAATGTTAAGAAAATATTCTTAAGAAAATACTTAATAGCATACCAGTTGTTTAAACATGAAAGAGCACAGATACATTCATAAAATATTTTCAGAATCCAGGCTTCCGTGCTATCACTATCACATTTCACAGTGCAAGCAATATGCTAAAATATTTCTAAGCTCTGTTGATCTTGTGACCTGTATTGTACTTCTCAGCACTACTACATTTAGATAGAAGTTACAGAATAAATCAAGAAAGTATCAACAGAACAGACTTCCAAAAACAGTTATAAAGTTCAAAAATGTGACATTTTTCTTTGGTTGATTTCCTGAAATAATATTTTTGAAAGCAGCAATAAAGCAAGATTTTTGTGTAAAAAAATAATAATTAAAAAAAAACCACAAACAAACAAACAAAAACAAACCCTAAAAGACAGGGAAAAAAAAACCCAAAACAAACAAAAATAAACCTCAAAAACACACCCACAGAAACCAAAACCAACTTTAAGAAGTAGCTTACATTTTGTATTAAACTGGCATCCTTTTTTGTCATCTGAATGGGATTATTCATGTGAGAAGGGATAACTCCTGTGAATGAAGACTGTGGTTGGCTATGCTTTCACAGTAGGATATTGTAGCATGTCATATGCTATTGTTAATGTTTAGAACCTGCTTTAGGATCCCATTTTTAAGGGAACCAATGTGAATGATTAAAAAAAAAAAAAAATTTTTTTTTTGAGGGAGAAAAATACTTAAAATCCAGATTTATTTTCAAAAAATTAGTCATAGTTTGGAAAGTAAACACTCAAACCTTCATGTATCTTTCACCAGCGACACTCCTGACACATCCAGCTTGTTGAGAAGACAAAAATCAAAAGCTATGTTTAAAGCTCATGCAGTATGTTCAGGTGACTGTGACAGGAACAGGCCCTCTCACAGCACCCGCCAACTCTCCTTGACTGGCAGAGACACCAGGCACTGCTCATCACCCAGGCTGCTCAACTTGCAGCACAGTGTCCCTGTTCAATTACTCCTGCTTTGCTCTGTCCCCACAGTTTTGACAGGCAGCTCCCTGCAGATCTCTGTTTTAATATTTAACAGCTGAACTGGAGCAGTTGTTTGGGGAAAGAAGTGGAGGTTTTAGTAACTGGGAAATTTTTACCTGAAGACAAATAAGATTTCCTGTTGAAGTTGTTGGCTTATAGTTACAGAGATTTAAATACTTGTTATTTGAGTATCAAAGAAATACAGAAAATTGTCATGGTTGGAAAACACCTCTAAGATCATTGCATCCAACTGCCAACAAAAACAAAAACAAAGAAAACAAAACAAAAACAAAACATAACAAAACCAAAACCAAAAATGTGAAAAAAAACCCAACCCTCACCATCCCACTAGAGTGTGTCCTGAAGTGCCTCATCTACATGTTTTTTAAACATCTCCTCGGATGGTGACTCCACCATCTCCATGGGTAATCTGTTCTAAACCTCCCCTGGTGCAACTTCGGGCCATTTCCTCTAGTCCTGTTATTATTTACTGGAGAGAAGAGGCCACACCCACCTCACTACAACCTCCTTTCAGGGAGTTGTAGCGAGCAATAAGGTCTCCCCTCAGCCTGGGGAGCAGGTTGTGGTCTGTTGAGATGCATGTAGCACTTAATGCCTTTAACTACAATTGTTTCGGTTCTCTGGAGGGTCAGAACGATTGCTTTCAGCTCATGTTTTTTCTTCACATCTATACAGGGTCACTCTGAAATGAAAGAGAGGGTTCTTTTCCAAAGGACCTGTTTGATACCCATCAAGTACAAGTTAAAAGGGCCTCTAACCATAAATGTGAATCTTGTCTACCTAAAGCAGACAATATGATGGGATGAGCTCTTTTTGGATCTGTCAAAATTCAGAGCTTGATGTGTGTGAAGAACTGGGCTGTCTGTGGAGTATTGCTGTTTTATTGCCACCATTTTTGGTATTGTTTATCACAAATAGGTTTTAGGCATAGCCTAAGGTAGACTCCTACTTACCTGAACAGCTCCCCACAGATGTACACTGACTCAGGAGCTATTTGGCCACTCCTGAAGTGCAGCAATTTGTTTGAACGTAATATCTCCCATGGCAATCTACATGTGCCATTCTCAAAATCCACAGTCCCATCCCTTCCTTCCCTCCCTCTGCTGTGGTGGAATGTATTTTGAAAGTTAAGATTTTCACAGCCTGCTCTTTTTCTCTTTCCTCCACCAATAACATATTTACAAGCCAAGTTCTGGCAAACTGATACATGTTTTACAACCACTAGGTAGAAATTCGGGAACCCTGGATCACTGGTTATTATCACTGTGATTCCACCCCACAATCTCACACAGGAGCTGTCAGTCACATCTGATGAAGCTGGCAAAACAGAGGAAATACTGAAATGTGGACTGAGACAGTTCCCAAGACCAACCAAGAAGTTATAGCTAAAAACTGATTTTGTCTTTGACAACAGAAATGCCTTTCTAAAGGGAATCTGAATTAACAGATGCCGCTGTTTGGGTTTACTACTATTCAAAACTACAGTAATAATTAATAACAGGATGGCTGCCTCTGCTATTATATTGTTATTGTATTGTTTTTCAGTTATTACTGTATTATAGTATTTTATCTTTTGATGTCTTCTCTATTTTGTATGCTAAATTTTGTCTTCATTTGTTTCAGCTGCTCATGAATTTTTCATACCCCCTAGATAAAAAGTTATATGGAACTCCAGAAAGCATGAAAGAGCACTTCACATCAGATACCTGACTGGCATGACCTAATAACCTGCTTTCTTCACTCAGAATTAGAACTAACATGTTATTTCTTTTTTCTTGCTATGCCCTCACTGAAGACTCCATCCAAAGCCTTCAGAGTTCAACAGAGCTCTTCCCAGTAGCTTGTTTTCTCTGGGCTGTCCATCAAAAACCTGACTAATATACAGATGTGGATCACTGACTACTACAAGTTCTTTTAATAACTTTGGAGAAAGAAAACATACCTCTGAACTAAGAGTTGAACTGACTAGACAAAAGACAAGAACTGCCAGCTGTGACAAACAGGCAAGTATTCACAAGGGAAGAGAGCACAGGAGAAGTCATGCACAATCACTCTTTCAGGTGCAGAATGATATATTCCTGGTATCTTCTTCTCTCTATAAACACAGCAACTGAATTGAATAAGTATATATTATAACTATTCACAAAAAGTGATCAAAAACAAAACATGGTTTAAGTTATAAAACAAATCTGGGCACTCTCCTGAATGCAAACACATCTTGCAAGATAATACAAGAAAATACATAGGATGACTCTTAAAAGTATATAATTTTGTCTTCTTTATACTAGACCATCAACAAATTTTTGATAGTATAATTATGCAGAATTTTCTAAATCTGAGTGTCATTTTATTTAAAGAAATTACTAGACATGTTGTGTATCTCTTCAACGTATACAAGAAAGTCAGGTTTTGATTTATTAAAAAGACTTGTCTATCTGTTGTTTTGTTGCTGCAATATTAGATGACAGGGGGTAAAAAGAAGTGAGTATTTATAGATGCTGAACAAAGAGAGGGATAATAGGCAGCTGGGTTTTTTTCATAGAATGCATTTTGCTATGGATGCAATACCAGCAGATATCTTGTAAGCTTCAGATTCAGATGGCTAGTTCTATTCAGTTAAGTTTCCAAGTATGCTTGTGGTTAGCAAAACTTTTAAGCATGTGCTTACTTCTCACTGCCTTACGAAGTATAGTGAGTCTTTATTTCAGCTCAGTATCATTGAGGGTATTTCATTGGAATATAGCACTTTTCATTCCCTAGACAGATGTTGCATGTTGCACTTCCAAAAGGATTATCCTTTCAACTTTTTGAACGTCATGTATGTTTGTACTCCTCCGCCTGTGTTAAATACTGGCCTTGTAGAGCTGACAGAATAGCTGAATATGTTCATGTATCTTTGGTTTTATTCTGTACTAAAGCAGTAAGTATAGTCAAAGTAGTCAAAGGTTAAAAAAAGGCCTTGGAGGTTTAGGGCATAAGAAAGTGTACAGTATTTATTTCCCTTTTGTCGTGTTTGGATTTGAACACTGAATTACAGGGGCACTATGACAAATTAAACTAGTCAGCCACGTTATGAAACAGTAAGTGAAAAGTTTACTGACATTAGATGGAATTCAGGAACTCAGTTTGTTCCCAAGAGATGACATGTCTACTTTGATAAAAATTTTCCATTTGATGCTCAATATAGATACCAGAGATAAGTGAATTTCAAGTGTTCACCTTTCTTTCATTGGCATTCTTATAAAAAAAAAACCCCAAACTGCTGTTAATGACTGTAGCCTCAGATAAGTTGGTGTTGCTAAATAAATCCTTAACAGCTGAGGATCTCGCATAGTGTATATCTTAGTATGAGCTTCAGCATTCCAATCAAAAATCAGACCTGAGAAGACAAGTACTTCTGTAATTAATGGTAGCTGCTTCCTTCTGTAGGTTTAGTTGGTTTGGTTCCTAAGTATATTAAAGCCAAAATAACAGAAGCTATGAAATGATACTAAGTACCTCCTTTGAGAAATGCAAAAAAATTGGGGCCAATCTACAGATATCCTGGAGAAAGACATCAGTCAGCTGGTAGAAGCCTCCCAAGTTACTATTTATGTTAGCACTTGACGGGATTTCTCTAAGGAATGTATTTTCTGATTTTTACTTCTGTGCTTTCTCATTATGATTTTGTTTAATAGATTATAAGAGTACAAAGAGTTGGATACAATACCCCAGATAAGCATCTTTGTACCGCAGAAGTAAACTAGAGAAGAAGATGCTCGATCTCCCTTAGTAGGGCCACTGATCAGACTTCAAAACATTCTTGTGATGCTTTCCTAACCCCACACATTTTCACCATCCATTTCAACATGAGAGCATCTAAGCTCAGTTTAACCTAAGTCATCAGAACAACCTACACACATGAGAAATTGCATCTACACTAGGTAACAGAAGAATGTGGCAATCTCATGAATAGTTTTTAAAGAAAAAAACCATGTCTATGCTCCAGACACACTGGGAACTGCTGTGCTCCAAAAGACTGCTCAGCAAAGTGGGGTTCTCAGAGGTATCATACAATGCAAGGCTGGTCAGATGCATGCCAAGGGTCAGGCGGCTGCAAATAAAGGCCACCAAACTAGGGACAACACCTGAAATCACCTTAAAATCCTAAAGCAGACAATAGCCAAGGCTGTGAAAACAATACAGAAGATTGGCATGTGTCCAGAAAGTGAAGCCCAAGAAAACCATTATACTTTTATCAACAAAACCTGTGATCTCAAGCAATTAAATTAAGTACATTTGACAAGACCCATTTTCTTTTAAGACCTATTGACTGACAATAATTCAACTTCAATCTTTTAACCATTCCATCTTTTGTCCACAAATCAATGTAAGCTTGACCTAAAATTACTCAGGTCATTTCACTTACCTTTCTAAAAATACTGTCATGACTTTCATACTGTCCCTAGTCTCTTGGAACATAGGCAGCTATAAATATACAAGAAATCATAGACATGGCTCAGAGAGATCTACTACAGATACAATCATTTTTCATTCCTCTTGGCACCCTTATTGGAATTGAAAGAACAGAAGAGTCAGGAGGAACTTGGACCTCCAACCTGTGCATTTCCTTACCTGAGGGTGTTTGCTCCAGTTTGATGGCTGGAGATAGTACCTCATTAATTCCTGCTGCTCTAATATGCCCCTCTTTGCCATTCTTTCCTCAAAATCTCAATACATGTTTTCATGCAGTAGGTCCTGTGCTGAGAAATTTGCAATAGGTGCTTCTGCAAAATTCCTCAGGCTTGTTACTTGTCCCTGTGAAGAGGAGCTTGGATGTCAGGTAAGCAGCATGTGTTAATGTACACTGGGAACGGGAGAGGATTTGCCCTTTAGGATTTGCTGCAGATTAGGAGGAATGCAAGACCATTGAGTAAAATAATCGAGTCCATCTCAAATGTAATTTGTCCCAACTCTGGATTATACACTGCTTACTCCATATTTTCCTTCTGAACCAATACCTGAATCATAACATCTTATAGCATTACCAGGCTGTTTACCCACTGACATACATCTTCCTTCTGACTGAAGAAGTCCTAAATTTCTTACTTTCCTTTCAGTTCATTTTCCTTCCAGGACCCTGGGTTTTGTCTCCTCTTCATTCCAAACACCATCTCATTGCTTCAAAAGGGACCTCTTCATTATGAATACCTCAGGAACTACAGCTGTCAAAACCCTTCTTTCTCGAGCTGATGGTGATGATGATAGTAATAATAATTTTAAAATCTGGTATGTCAGAAAAGAATATTGGAGAGGGGACAACATACTGGAATAGTAATTAGTCTCTATAAAATAATTAGTACTTTTTTACTTATTGTCAAAAGTATTACTTTTAACAAAATGCATGTCAGACTGGCTTAAATGCTTGAAAATCCCAACCATGAAATGCAAGTGGCTGAAAGTAAGATACATAAACACATGAGCATAGCAGCTATGTTCCCTTACACTGTGATTTCTCATCTAACAGGCTTTCAACATAATCCAGCAAACCAAGCATGTTACTGACATCTTCAGAGGGAGTTTTTGCCAGTCAGGATCACTTTGTTATGCAACATGAAAGCAAAAATGTGCAGAGTCATGTAGCATTTCCAGTGAAGATGTGCTAAGAAATAAATGAATCCTGGCATGAAGGTCACAAGGCCCCAGGGTAATATGGCCCATTGCACCCTGGAAGGCCAGAGGGGGAAAAGTGAGGAGCATTTCAATCACATTAAAGTCAGAGACAAAGCTCTGGGCTGAGGCTTGTAAGGCCCAGACTTTTGTTTATTTTGACAGTATTTGGTAACTGCAAATAAATCATGTTTTTCATGGTGAATCACTGCTTGCTGCCTGCTCAGCACTTTCTCCTCCATGCTCCAGCAACTTAGTCAAGGGCATCCCTTGCAAAAACCATCTGGTTTAATGGGTTTATTATTATTTAGTTACCACCTCTATTTAAAGACATGAACAGTATTGACTATTCTTCACTAAACATCTATTTAAATATCACTACACAGCCTTTCAGACTGGGGACAATCTTTCTTGAACTGACCTGCACTGTGCTTTTTAACTTGTTATTTTTAGCTTATCTACTAGGCCACTATGTCCTTCATCCATCTTGGAGATGCAAAAACATTGGAAGACAGTGGCCAGCTGTACAGCAGGGCTGGGTACTAGAAGGGCACAGATCTTTTTTCCAGCTTGAAAATGGTCTATTTTCACCTTCCATCCAGCTATAAAAGTAATCCTAACAATACAGGAAGTGCTGAAAGGTAGGACAGTAGTGACTGGTTCTGGCTGTTTTTTCCATGGCTGTGATCCCAGCTGCAGGAGGCCTTCTCCTTCTTTTATTAATATTTATTCCTGTGTTTTCAATCAGCAAGGGAATGTATGGACTCCCAGGAGAATGAATTTCACATATCCAGGCTATGCCAGGAAGTAAGGAGCAAAGCTATTAAGGTTGATTAGAGTGGGTATTCAGACACACATCCCTGTCTTGGCCAGTAGAACTGTGGCAAGATTATTTGAGGGAAATTACATTTGCTGATAATTGCTTGAGATAGTCCCTGAATTAGGAAATAGGAGACATCAGCACAGGATTTCACTTTCAGCAGAACTGGGAGTAAGAGCAGAACCTCATTTTTTTTCTGTACTTAAAAAGGAGCCCCAGAATACTGCCAAATATAGAGAGAACATCAGCATCCAAACTGAAGATCTGCCATGCGGAGGCATACAGTCATTAACACAACAGGACCATGTTCAGTGTTGGTTTAAGTGAACACAGCTTATTGTATCTCAGGGAATTACTTCTTATGCAATCAGCAAAGTAAAGTGTTCTTTATATATATATAAATAGCTCACAAAAGCACCAGTCCTTCCAACGCTCTGTGTGTGTGTGTGTGTGTGTGTGTGTGAATTTTCAGAGAGTAATCAAAGTTAAGCCATGAGGTATCTTTCCTCCAATGGGGAAAGTATCACACCTCAGTGCACTGACTGTTGACCCAAATCATTTGGTATCACCCTTTGGCTAAACCCCTCCGGTTGACAGCCCTGAGCTTGCCAGGACTCATGGACCAGGTCAAGAACAACTGAGTGCGCTCTCCAAGGTCACCACAGTACTCTCCATTTCTGGGCAAGGATTTACCCCACTCTTGCAGTAAAAAACCCAGGTGAGTTGAGAACTCCATTACCATCTGAATTTGTGTTGGCCATTATGACTGCAGGCATTGAATTTTAGGCATATTCTGAACTTCATAGAAAGCTTCATAGATCAGCCTTAAATCCGAGGGAGTCCTTGGTGTAGCTGCACAAAGACCCATTTCTCATGCAGAAGGTGTTAGTTAGGACCAGGATGACTAACAGGAAAGCTTACATGATTATTATCCATGTTGAATGTATAATATGATGAGGAAGCACTCAGGCTCTAGAACAGTACTTTGCAAGAATAAAAAATCATTGCAGTACACTAAATACTTAAAACACGTCAGCAAAGCAAGTATCACCATCCCATGCATCTTGCTCTATCCAAAAATTATTCACCTTGCTAAAAAGGCCACAATAGATACCTTGCTACATTCATCAGCAAAGCACTAAGTGACTGAGAAGCAGTGACTGAGAAGCACTGCAGCAAACCATTTCTGAGCACAAGAAGACAGGTGCTTGGTACACACAGCTGTACCAGAGATCCCAAGATCATGGAACTACAGTCAAGTATTTGTACAGTCTCAAATTAAGTCTCTTGCATTCAGCCTATGAATATACTCATTAAGAAACTGTTTTGAAACAGTATTTGTCCTTCAAAAAGCATTATCTTCATGAAATCTTCCTTTGTGGAAGCAATACAACATTGTCAGAGGTTAGGACACTTTGTTGTAATTCAAAAGAAAGATCAAAGTGTCATGACAAAACAATTACTTCTAGAAATCAATTTTTACTCCTCTTACCTTTTTACCAGCTACCTTCACAAAGCAGTAACTGTGATAACACCGAGTCCTGAAGCAGAAAAATAATGTTTATAAGGTCTCCTTTGCCTTTCAGTCTGGAATTAAAGAGAATTTTCCAATGTTAACTGAATGACAGCAAATACCCCAGTTATTAAAGGCTGCAATGTATAAACTAAGGACTATTACAAGGGTATCTTCACAAACATTCAGGAACAAATAGATCTCACAGAACAGTTTTCTTAACTGAGAGCCACTTATTCTCACATAAGCATACACCACATTAAACATCTGCATTTATGTACAATCTCTGCAGCTATGTAGGCAACGTTGGAACCTGGAAAATATTTTGTTGTTTCCTACTGTTATATGTCAGTAAGGTTGCATTGTTGGTTCATGCTTCTGGGAGCTTGGCTCTCAGAACTGTCCTGAAGAAACAACTCCGTATTTCTATGCAAAGTCCCAGACTGAGATGTTACAGGTCAAGCTTACTAAAGTTTTCTGTTGTTTACCACTCCATCACATACACACACACTAGATAAACCTTCCCCTCTATGGAGAGTGAAAAGTCTCTAGTGTATGACATTGTACTACTGTAACTGCCAGGTTCCCCAGAGCCCTTTTCCATGGCTGCCACTCCCTTGTGTCCCAGACAGTGATCCCAGACAGGGTGACCTCCTGCAGCTACCCTTGGCCAGCACTCACAGACCCACCCCACCACCACTGCTCCTGGGAGCCAGAGGCCTCAGCTTATTCTGACACCCATGGGCAGGCAGGGCTCCTTGAGCAGGAGCCTGCACAAGGCCATGTGCTCTCTTGCCACCCTGTCAGCATTATTTTAGTTATACACCCCAACATCAAATAACTACTCAGCCATCTGTGGGGGAAATCCTCTGCTGCACCCTGATGCAGAAGAAGGCATGAACTGTAGCAAAGCTTTCCACTGTTTGATGCGTTAGCAACAGGGTATCAAAAAAGCAAGCAACACAGTGCTAAAAATCACTGCCAGAAGAGCCTTGTAAAACACCTATAGAAAGTGCTTGGGGAGTAACATCAATTCCCAATCTATTATGCAATATATAAATACCTACTTTTAATAAGATGCTAGGCTTTCAGATTGCTGGAAGGGACTCCACTCTGGAGGTCAGTGCTGATCACTAGTGCTCAGGCTCACAGTAGGCTGCGTAGTGTGGCTAACAGAAAAATGCTTATCTCATTAAATTACAGAATAATCATGGAACAAATCCCACAAACCTGGCAGCACTGCTTAGAGTCAATGCCAGCCAGAAGAGATCAAGGACTGAAACAAATCATACAAGAAAATAAGGAATGAGAAAGAAGAGTGTTCTTCTAGCAGTAGCTGGTTATGCAGTCATATTTTCATAACATGATTTCATTGCCAAAGAGGTTACCCCTTTCCCATTGCATGTCCCTCATTCTCACCCATGTAGTATCAGTCACCATCCCCTTAAAAGCAATAGGCTGCAGGTGCGTGGAAGGGGCAGCTGGTGGCAGTGTGACCAGGAACATCTGAAACAGCAGCTCTGCTTCTGAAAACTATAATATAGAATTACATTATTATTCTTTACAGAAAACATTACTTGACCTGAATCAGATCCCTGCTTCACTAAATCATGTCACAGTGTTGATGGCATAGTCCTTAAATGAGATGCCTCAGAGAAAGCAGCATGCATGTGTCAGAGAGGAAGAGATGACTACAACTATTTCTGTACTACTTGTAGGGTAGACTTATGATGATTCTAAGAGAAGCTAAAGAAATAAGCCACAAAAAAAGCACAAAGGCAGGAAGTGTAGGTAAAACACATAGAGAAATACAGAGTCAACATGCTGGATCCCATGGAAATGTGAGCCACGAAAGACTTGTGGACATTGCAATAGTTGAACTTGTCAAAAACAGTCCATTCTTCTCCCGCAGCCCTCTTCAAGCAGAATTTATATGAACAGGGGTTATCAGGTCCTAGATGTTGAGAGACTGGCTTGGTAATGCCAGGTGAAATAACAGATTTCTTGTCAACTCCTTCAAAACCACTAGTTTTATAACTTCCATATGTCTAAGTAGTTAGAAAGTTTCTGCTCTGACCCCAGAGAAACAGTTTCCTTCTTAAATTAATTTTCTTTCCTATTTAAGAAAAAATACATACATCTGCTGAAATTTGCAGACAGGAAGTCACCAAGCGTATGGGAAGATAGACATTGGTAATTCTGACGATTCCACAGGCCTGAATGCACGAGACATGTGATGTGGTTACCAGCTCTCACCAGCTCTGAATTCAGTTTTGGGGCCATCTTTCCACAAGAATAGGAGCTGCTTGAGAGAATCTAGAAACAGGGTTAGGGTGAGCTTTTAAGCTTTCTAGCTTAAAATCATGATTTTTGTAGACAGATTAAGAAGTTGGGGGGGGGAGGGGGGCGTGTCTTACTTTAAAAGAAAAAACAAAAAAGGAAGGGATGTGTTAAAGGTCTTTAAAAACTCAGGATACTTCTGAATAGAAAGAGAGGTGATATGTTCAAGTCCATCATACATAAAACTTAAACAGGCAAGCCATGATGCTGCAGGAGAGGGAGAGGGAGACACTACCAGGACTGTCCAGGTAGTGTGTGGAAGCTCCCATGCTGGGGACTGTGTCAAACGTGGTAGGTAACCCTTTGTCAGGACATAGTTATCAATGGTTCCATCTCACATCTGGGTCAATTATTCTGGTACTTGACTATTATGAAGCAATCATTTAGTGATATGATCATTGTTACGGTTTAGCATCAGGGCAGCCCCTTAGATCTATAACAGGTGCTCTCTGTTAACCCCCCTCCCTCCCCAAAGGGGAAGAGAAAGGGAATAAGGGAGAGAGACTGAGCCATTAGAAAAGGAAACTAGAACAGCTTTAATGAAAAGGAAATTAATAATTATAAAAATGGAATATATAGAAAACCAGTACGGAACCCAACCCCCCTGGTGGTAGTTACATCACTGTCACCACTGATGCTGTGCAGGCACCGAGGGAGTCCCAGACTGGGCCCCACAGCAGACGGGAGCTGGATTCTGGTACCAGGTTCAGGAACACGCAGACTGGATCGAAGGCAGAACGGACAGAGTCCTCCTTGGGTGCTCTGAGGAAGGAACCGAAAGAGGACCCAAGCCGAGCCAAGCAAAAGCTGGCAAGGGAGTCCAAGAGGGGAAAAGAGCCCAGAGACCCCTCGGATCCCACAGCTCTAAACTGAATATGGCGTATATGGGCTGGAATCCCTCGTTGGTCAGTTTAGAGTCACCCGTCCTGTCCGCTCCTCCCTGCAGGTGCAGCCTTTCACTCTCTGCACCCCCCAGTGTGGTACACAAGATCCATCAGTGGCCTTGGTCTGCACACCAATCCTTGGCAGTAACTCTGAACATGGGGTGTGATCACTGCCAGAAGCAGACACTGCCTGTGAGAACAGGCTGCTCACTTCAGACAGTGCAGTGAGTTAGAAGAACTGAGCTGAAAAGTAAATTTACTGAACAGAATTTGTTTTCACTCAAACCAGAACAATCATGGAAAAAATTTTATTTTTCTATGTGTTGCAAAAAAGTAAAAAATTAATAGATATTCTTTATGGTATACTCTATGGCTAGCAGCAGGTCTCCTTTCCCAAACCTGAACAGAAGGTTCAATGAAATCCAGATATCCAGATTCAAAGAAATTCAGATATCCAAGGAATTGCCTTAGATGGCTACAAGGCCCATCTTAGACGATAACTTCAGAAATTGTCCTCTTAACTGAGGACCCTGCAGTGCAAATGGGTGTTTTGTCCCCTTTCCACCTGTATTTTCATTAGCAGTTTAAGAAATGGTAGTGTGGTCTTCTCCAAGTTCTTTAGTTGTACAGTTATTTATTGTCTCACTGCAGATTGCGTAGTGTCAGAACAACCTGCATGTCCTTCTGGAAGTGTAATGAACATATGCCAAGAACAGCTTTGAGCTGAGAGAAGCAGAGTCCCTGCTTGCTCAGCCACAGGAAGACCTGGTGTGGCTTCTGCCCAGAGGCCGTATTGTTCCCTCTGCATTTGGCTGGGGGAGCAAAGGCATTGGCATAGGCACTGTGGGAACAGTTGGCACTATGAACAGGACACTGTCTCCGTACTGCGAATGTGGGAGGGAGGCAGGAAGGAAGGAAGTTGGTATCTGTTCAACTTTACACTTAAAGGAATCAAAAAAGGGATTTCACAGGCATACTCAGCACTCAGCCAGTGACAAGGTGCGTATCCTTTTCAGGTGGCTTATGTACTCATGGAAGCAACTCCTGATCACCTGCTGAACCTATTAAACAGTGCAGCACCCCATTTTGGTCACTCCTGTGTATGGTGGCCCAAAGCTGAGTACTTTGGGCATTTCTACACAGAGATGAACTGTAGGCCTTAAGCACGTTTGGTGGGTGCATTAACAAAACTCAGGTAGAAATACTTTTTTTTTCTGCCAACAGGTGTGCTCCTCAGCACCACCAAATGAACACATCTTCCTTTCTTTGATTATACCTCTCTTATGTGCACCTATCTTAGGTGTTTGCCTGCTGGCTAGTCTTTGAAATTTCTCTCAGTTAAATGAACTATGGTACAGGAGCATTTTTACCCCTGTTAAAATGTATACCTAATGTGTACATCCTTCCCAATACCTGATCTATACCTAGCATATATATCCTGCAACTCATTTGTGCACTTTGAACCAGTTTTCTCAGTACTGATGCAAAACAAAGCAGACAGGGTGCAAGATGTGTAATCCTGCATCTCCTCACATCTAGATGTCGTGCAGGCAGCCACACTGCTATGGTGCCCAGTTCTGCCAGAAACTGGAAGGTTCACTACAGGAGACATGGGTAAGCAAAGATTCACCAGCTCTTTGGCAATTTGGGAATGACTTTGCCTTTTCTGTCTTCTGCTTTGGTGGTGCGTACCTGCCGGCAAAGCAGCTTGTCTGCTACTTCTCAGCTCTTGGAGGGGCTGCAGGACACCCAGGTGCTTCCCGCGGGGCTGGGGACCTCCCCGGGGACCCGGCAGATGTAACCAGTGGCTCATAGGGGAGACTTTGCGAACCGCTGCCTCTGCTGCCGTTCGTTAGCCCTGTAGCTGCTCTTGGGGCAAAGCCGCTGGGGTGCCCCAGTTTCACTCCTGAGGGATGGAGCATCTCGGCGGGAAGCGGCGCATCTCTCTCGTCTCGGCGGCGCAGCGGGGCCCGGCGGCAGCGCTGCCCGGTCGGTGCGGGGCTGCCCTCTCCCGGCGGCAGCGCCCCGGAGCACACCAGCAACCAGGCGGGAAGGTCAGCCAGCCCGGCGGATGCTTTTGGGAAAGCCAGGCGGGAAAACGAGGCAAGGTGCTGTGCGAAATTTTTCCGCTGAGTTTATGGGAGGCTTCTTTGTGTTGAGAGTTGGCAGATCGGGCTGCCTCACCTTGGTGCTAGACAGCAACTCCTGCTATGCTTACACACCTGCCACTGGGCTTTCCTAGTCTTCGGCTGGACCTCTTGAATCAGAATTTTGAAAAGCTGGCTCTGCATATGTCAGCATTTAATTTTGGATTAAAAGCCATTTTGGTGCCACTTTCGTACATGCTTTGTTCACAAGGCTCCTTTCAAAATCATTGGGAGGGTGATGTTCCTAAAACAAACCCTACCAACCTCAAACGGATGGCCTTACATGCTGGAGTGGAGCAAATATCTTACGCTTTGAAGCCACAGAGTTTTTAAATGACTGGCACTGTGGATCCTTGAGAACAGATACCCTTGGGAACAGACTATTCATGTATTGCTAGCCTTCAGTCTTCTACATTTGCACTTTTTTTCCCTTCACTGACATTTAGAAATGCCTGGCTATAGTAGCTAATTTATATTTGCTTGCATTGAAATATACCATAAGAGAGAACTTCCTCTATCCATACATCACCAATTAATACATCTCTACCTTTACCACTTGCATCAATTCAGTAACTGACTTTGAACAGTGCAGTATATGACTGTAGCTACAGGTTTTAAATTTAAGTAAACATCCTACTTTCAACTTTGCCTTTTCTTATCCCAGCTCCCTTGTCTATCAGGGCATCCCAAGTAGAAATGCATATTCCTTAGCCTTTTACATGATCTAATTAGATTTTTCTTTATGGTCTTAAGGTCCGTAATCAGATCAAACAAAAAAGGAGACAAATCTAAACGTCAGTTGCTTCTCAGCATAAATCCACAGCCTTCTTCTGGATTTCCAGGTGGCCTCAGGGTAGGGGTGGAGCACTGGATAAGCTGAAGTAGGGCAGCAACCTCAGCCCGATGGTATCCCTCAGCTGCCAGCCCACCGTGCCAGGGCTAGGATGTAGGCAGGGCCCTGACAGTACTCTTGTAGAAGGGATCCCCATATGATCTCACCTAATCTTTCCCTAATAATTCACCCCAAGCATCTTCCTCATAGACACTTTGGGAGGGCACCCCATTGCCCAGCATGTTTGGACAGCATGGCCCTCTTCTAGTGTTCAGACTGGTAGTAAAAATGGTAAAAAATAATAAAGAAACAAAACCCCCACATAAACAGTTGCAACTTCTGTGTGCAAAATGCAATGAGTAAGAACACTGCCCCTGGACAAGAAAATGGGCTCTGGTGTTATAGTTTACATGCTTCGTGCTTTCAGTGAGTCTTCTGTAGCAGATTTTGATGCTTCCTTCTGTAAAACATAGACAAATAGCAAGGCATTAATTTACAGCTTCTACTTACTGCTTTCCAGTATTTAATGAAAATATGGGTTTGAAGAATAGGGTACTGAATGCTTTGCTTCACTAGAAATTTCATTAAAGAAGGTTTCTGACTGCCTTGTAAACACACTAGTTCACAAGAGGTACTGTGATTGCCAGTTGCATGGTTTAATGACAGCATCTTAATGGAACTAAGGTCATGACTTCATTATATTAATTGTCAGGCCCGGAAGTCTGCAGACTGCACAGTGCCACAGAAACCTGGCTTTTCAGCTGAAGAAATACTTATTCCAAACAGAATCTGAGTGTCTAAGTAGAAGAAGAGATGAACATAATTGCCCAAAGCTGTCATCTCAGAGGCTTAAAGTCCAGCCACCTGACCCCACTGTGTGTAAAAAACATGCAAGTGAGTAAGGAGGGAAACAGTAGAGATTTTTGGAACATAAGGGAGTGTAAGACTATTTCTTTTCAGGAATCTAGGTTTTCTTTTTAATGTGCTATAGATCATGGCTGTTGTAAAGTGCAGATCTTCATCATCCCATGACATCCATGTGGGCAGACACTCGCATCCCTCCAGCAGAAATCTGATTTGGAGTTTGTCAAGTTTTAGAGTCAGGGCAGTACACTAGGAAATGTGTTGTTCCTTTCCCCTTTCAGGTTCTGTTCTGGAATTTAAGAACTTACTGAAATGATGTGATGAGGTCTTGAAGCTAATGCGATCAGGATGGATTTAAATTACCTTCTCAAAGCTTCTTTTGTTCCATTTGCTTGGGTTTGTCTTTGATAACCTTGTTGTATAGATGTTTTGCAAAAGCAAATGATCAGACATTGTTTTTTCAGTAGAGTACACCATTAAATATGGAGAGCTGATCTTTCCTGAAGGGGATTAGCTATGTTTCAGAATGGGAAAGATTAGTTGATATTTTCTGATTGAGGCTCAACACGTTGTCTCTCACTTCTTTTGAATCCAGCAATAATTTTTAATAATTAAATGTGCAAACCTTAAAGAATCTGAAGCTTCTTAACATTAACGGTGTCAAATGATAACCACACAAGGATCAAATCAGAGCTTGTTAGTCAAGGTATAGAAGGGTTTTCCTTCCTCTTCAAGGAATAGTTTGATAATTTGTAATATTGTGGTCTTACAATTTTGGTAAGATAGAGAGCCTCAACTGTTAAACAAAGCAACCTAACATTAATTATCTGTTAAATATTTCTGCCACTATGTCATACACAGTATTTTGTGAGCATTTAGATTAAACCTACTATAAGAGGGTGAAGGGCAGAGAGATACAAATGTTCTGGTAAATAACTCAATTATGGAAGAGAGAACTTAAAATTGGGAGGCTCCTGTATGACAAGAAGGTTATAAAGCTTCCTAAGTTTTCTACAGAATGTATTATTGTATCATTTCTTTCTTTCCCAGTATCTTGTCTTACACCTGGTTTCCTCTGATTTCTTGTTTGTGTCAGTAAGACTTGGGACAAAGCCCGCTCGATGACTTCAACCAATTTGGGGCTGAACATTATTTTGGCTTATTCATACATAATGTAAACAGGTATGAATGAAACCTAAGCTTGCTTTGTAAGGTGGATAAATCCAGACCATAGAAATAGTTATGTTGGGTTAAAGAACCTAGCTAAAATCCTGCCTGCACTGAAAAGGAGAAACAATTATTCCTGCATCAGACATCTACTTTCTTAGTATTGTCTCAGTTTGGAAAGATGCAACCCACAGGATATTGTGGTCACTTGTTAGACTTGACTTCTTTTTATTAAAATAAAATTTAATATTGTTTTGAAAGCAGAAAAAGTGGTTATTGTTGGTTTTTTCCTCAATAGACTTTGGTTTTCCTTTTGGTATCATCAGAAAATGATGGAACCTGAGCGAAAACAAATTTTACATCACTTTAAAATGAAATAACAAAGTGTAAGAGATTAACATTTTGCTAAATCCACAACAGAAACAACTGTCAACTAGTGACTAAGAAATCTTTTTCATGTCGATAAAGAACATTCTTCTTAGAGTTCACCCTCATGACAGCTTAAGAATTTTCAGCAGATTTCTCAACAATCTGTGTTGAAGTTGGCAAAGCCAAACCTGAATTTCTTGTTACAAACACATTGCAAATGTGAGCAATATTGATCTCAACAGTGAAACACAGTAAAATGGCCCACTGAGTCACACTTGGGAGATGCAAGCTTTTAATTTAATTTCCAACAAGTTGTTCTCTGCAGATCCACTTGTTGAACTGTATTTCCACAGGCTGAGTATTGATTACCATCACAGCTGTGGAAAACAAGAATATGTTTGCCCTGTCCTTTGCTTCTCAAAGCCTTTGTTTGTCACTCTCTAGCATTCATTTGCATTGTATGTGCCATATCAAAGGGAACGGCAGGGACCGGGCCAGTGACTTCACCCAGAGGTTTGCATTTCAAAGGAGAAGAACCATTTCCCAGATTCACTTCAAAGCAGTAAGTCCTGGTGACTTTGCATTTCTTGTATGTTCTGTGGAAGCCAGCCCAATGCTACCAGTAGCATAAGAAAATATACTAAAGCCTGGTTTGGTCTTATGTCAAAGAGCATTTCACACAATCCTAAATCTTGTGCCTCTCCCTTGAGAAGTAAATGTGCATTAAATGAGCATTTGTGTGACTGCAGATTGTATAAAGCAAAGCACACATTGACTATACATGAGCAGAACAAAGCAGGCTCAGCCTGTCTCCCAGGAAATACTGCCAGTGGCTGCTCTGAAAGCACATAGCCCACCTCTGCTGGCTATTTTAGTTTCTACTTATCAGTCAATATGCTTTTATTATGCATTTCAAAATATTTCAACATTTATTCCTTGCTGCCCTGCTATATGCTCCAGTCTCACCAACACATCCAGCTGGCCTTACGGGGATGAACCTGGAGCTACAGATCCTGTGAGGAAAGGTCTCCCAAAAGGTGATGAGGAGTAAGAGTTGAGGGGAGGCACAGTACTGCAGCAGGAGCTTGAGCTGAGAGTTAGTGTCAATGCTAGTTGCTGTGGCCCCTTCTTTGGAAAGAAAACAGGCATGTTTAATTGTTGGACCAGAACCAGAACATTTGTAAGAAATCAGTATTTCTCAAACAATATGGGCTACACTTTTAGAAACTTTTTAAAGTTAAAGATCAAGCTCATAAACAACGTTTAAGTATTTTTTAAAAAAATGTTATAAATAATAAAAAACTTGTCACAGTTTAGGGTCAGGGTAGCCTGCTAGACCTGTAATACATGCTCTTTGTTAACCCCCCTGCCTCCCCAAGGGGGAAGAGAAAGGGAATAAGGGAGAGAGACTAAGC
>JANVCC010010369.1:14027375-14057130 GCA_025345505.1 Todiramphus chloris collaris
GGGGAAGAGAAAGGGAATAAGGGAGAGAGACTAAGCGATTAGAAAAGGAAACTAGAACAGCTTTAATGACAATGAAAATAATAATAATAAAAATGGAATTTATACAAATATATACAAAACCTGTATCAAAACCAACCCCCCCGATGGTAATTCCATCACCGTCACCACTGATGCTGTGGAGGCACCAGGGGAGTCCCAGACTGGGCCCCGCAGCAGATGGGAGCTGTGTTCAGGAGCTGGATTCTGGTACTGGGTTCAGGGACACACAGACCGGATCGAAGGCAGAACAGACAGAGGCCTCCTTGGGTGCTGTAAAAAGAAACTGGAAGAGGACCTGAGCTGAGCCGAGCAGAGCTGAGCAAAGCAGGGTGAGACCCTCCTGATCCCTCAGCTTTATACCGAGTATGACATATATGGGCTGGAATCCCTCGTTGGTCAGTTTGGGGTCACCTGTCCTGTCCTCTCCTCCCTGCAGGTGCAGCCTTTCACTTTCTGCACCCCCCAGTGTGGTACACAAGATCCAGCAGTGGCCTTGGTCTGCACACCAATCCTTGGCAGTAACTCTGAACATGGGGTGTGATCACTGCCAGAAGCAGACACTGTCTGTGAGAACAGGCTGCTACCTTCAGACAGTGCAGTGAGTTAGAAGAACTGAGCTGAAAAGTAAAATCACTGAACAGAATCAGTTCTGTTCTCACTCAAACCAGGACAATACTAAAATGGGCAGTATGTCAATACTGGGAATAAGTGAATTTCAGTATTTTCTCCTTATGGTATGTAATAACTGTACAAGTGATTATGTGGTCTCCGAGGATGTTCTTTGCATTGCTTCTCTAAAAAAACCCCTTCTGTTTATATTAACACTAGAAATCCAACAGCTAGCTAGATAGGAGAACCTGCGAAGGAAAAACTAAACAAAGGGGGAGAGACTAGAAAGTTGATTAAAGTGAATCCTATCACATACCCAAGTCTGCTTACTCATCTCCAAAACCAGCACCTGGGACCCTACAGAAAACAATGGCAGGGCCCTGAGGAATGCCCCCCCCCCAAGCCCATGTGTCCTGCTACACTGTCTGCTCTCAGGGGTGATGGAAGATAAACTCAAGTTTAAATACTTTTGAATGTATTTACACCACAAATCTGCATGTCCTATGGTATTGCCCTTTGACTACAGCAGTAATGCACCAGTCTGGGTGGTGTGACTGTCAGGTGCTGGCTCATGCATGAGGAACTGGATGGGGCTCAGGTGATGCCAACCAGTCTCCATGGAGCTTTACAGAATTCAAGCTGTGTAAAGTTAAAAAACCCCTGTGAATTGACAAGTGAATTAAGGTATTTAGAGAAGAAATAGGACTTGCAGAGAAAAATCTTACCAGTACAGTTTCCTTGCTAGTCTTGAAAATGTTAGGGGTTTTTTTTTGTTTCTTTTTTTTTATGTCTAAAAGAAACTAAGTGCTCTGACATAAAATTAAAATTGTACACACCTGATACTGTACATGGGTTTTTTTCCTCATAACAAGTCCCAATCTTATCCTTCTTCATCCTTATTTTTCTGTCTCAATAGTGCTTTAAAATGGGCTCCGTTAAAATTTGAGCTAGATTTCCTTTGTGTAAGGATTTGCCTTTTCCCTTGTGAGGTAGGAAAAAGTTGTAATAAAAGCAGCATGAATGAACTCACACATCCATAAATACCCTAAAGGGGTTGCATGATACATAGCACCTTCTACAGAGGGAAGAAGTGACAAATTCAGTGGAAGTCTGGAATGACCGTGCAAAACCAGATTCCTTTTCCAGTTAGCTACTAGATGGTCAGTGGTAAAAGCTTCTTACCTAGGAGATGCTGGGGTGGGGTGCAGGTCTTTTGTGGGTGTTCTGTGGATGTAGCTACAGAGTATTTCTGCCAGGGCAGAGATGTAGGAACTGGACTTGAAAGATGTCCCCCAACATCATTCCCAACTCCAGAGTCTTCTTATAAGTCCCAAGAAACAGTGGGGAGAGAAATGACAACTGTCTGTGGTGTCTCCAGGTTCAGTGAGGAAAAGTCATTCTGACAGCTCCACTGGGGTGCAATGTCACACGTTCACGTCTTCTGTTGGCTTAGTTTTCATGTGTACAAGCAGATGCACCACCATCACTGGCCCAGATCCTTCTGCCTCACAGTAGACAGTGCCTTCAACCCATATACCTCCAGGGGCATAGGAAAGCACCATCCTTTGTCACCTTGCATAGTCTAAATACCTGGATGCAGTAAGCACACTTGGCCCAGAAATATGAAAAATCCTGAACAAGATGGTCCTAAGAACAACTGCCAGTATTACTTGAATGTGTCTTGGTGCTTTCTGATCTTCTTAACAATTTCTTGAGTAGTCAAGAAACTTCCCAGCAAAAAGAGACATGCACACACACACAAATAGAAATGCATATACCCATATAGGTTGGTTCAGTGGTGAATAAAATGGATGTGCTGCTTGTCTTCCATAGCAGTTAGTTCAGATCCCTGCAATTCTCTTACGAAATGATTTCCCAAGTGAATTCTTAATTTTTAATCTTCTTTCATTGCTTAATTTGGTTTTGGAGAACTATTTATGGTAATATTTCTTAAATTGTTTCATTCCACTGATTTAGTTATGGTGGTTTTGTGGCAATGCTATATAACTGAGTATGGCGACTCACTTAAACTGCATTAATATAAATTCTACTCTTAAAAGTCATACTGTAGTTCTCTTTTTAAGAAAGGACAAGTTTTTTTGTTGGAGATGGACAACTTTTAAATCAACTGACATAGACAGGAGCCAAATATAATCTCTATACTTAAGCTTAGGCAGAAACAAAGTCATTTGCACATTATGCCACATAGGAAGAAACTGGGAGGAATGCACTGAACTTCCCTGTTTTAGCTTACCAGGTCACAGTGGGTTACTAACCCCAGAAACACCCATTTCTGGACACAACCGTGCCAAGTTGTGCTCTGGCTTGTACCTGTGTAGCAACACCAGTGGGAACCTCCTCTGCCTGCCAGGCTCCCTGCCCTGCTCGACCACCCATGCAGAAAGGTAACTCATGGACCCCAAGGAAGAAAATAGTGATTTTTCCTCTCCTCTGAAATGATTCTTCCCTTTTTATCCAAGGTGAAAGTTTTCTATTTGTCTAGGGCACTTTCTCTCCATCTCCTTCTGAGATGTTGGATAGCTCCTTTCTTTTTTTTCCCTCCTTCTTACATCAGTTACACTGTATGGAGGAGCAGAGGATACTGCTGCTATAGTTATTTCCAGGTCCAAGAGAAGAGCAGAAAAATCGAGTAACTTCAAAGCTGAGCCGATATGGGTGCAAGGGAGCAAGAAAGGCAGAATTTAATAAAGAGAGAGGAAAAGATAAATTTTTAAGAGCAGCATTTTCTGTAGTGTTTGCACCTTCCATCTCTCTCTTACAAATGTCTTACAGGAGATAGGAATCAGGAGGAAAAAAAGGGTTAAGAAAAGGGCTAAGCCTGTCAAGCCACGCTGGCTTGCTAAAACAAATGGATCCTTTCATGCTATGTTGCATTTACCCAGTGCAATGTTTATAGTTGGGCAATAAATACACAAAAAGCCTCATTATTTTGCCAAGGAGCTAGAAACATCCCTCAGGCCAAGTCAAAACTGCTTCTTTCTAATCTGAGACTCCAGTGCAAACTGAGGTTCTCTCTCACACAGATAAGCAGTTTGTTTTTCTGAAGCTCAAAATAAGCTTTCAGAAAGTTTTTCCTGGATAGGAGCTGAGTCAAAGCCCAGGCACCACCTCACTCTTGCCCTGATGGCAAGCATCTCAGGAAATGCCAGTCAGCTCTGCATTCATTCACTGATGTGGCACCAAGAATATTCTTCAGGCCAAGCCCTTTTCAAGTGCTTCCTCTGCCACCCTTCTGTCTCGTGTCAGTTTTACTCAGCTTCAAGCAATAGACAAACCTGCCGTTTGTAACTTTGAATGACATACTTGAGGGTGGCAGTCAAACCAGAAAGTTGAGAAAATTCAGCAGAATACAGGACTTGGTTTCAATACTGCTGCTTTCCTGGGAGCGTCAGCCTGTCTCTGCTCAAGCACACGCACACATCTCCTGACAGCGTGCCCACTTTAACCGCACCAGCACAGCGCGCAGGACCCGCTCTGCGAATACAGCCTCCGGCCGTCACACGTGCGCACACCGCAGGCCCAAAGGCAGCGTCCCTCAGAAGCTGGAGCTTAAAACATCCTGAAAGCAGCCACACTGACAAATGTGAACACTGATTTCTCAAAGAGATGTGGATTTAAGCAGTGGCACCAGCTTTCAGAACTGCAGAGCAAGGCAGGTCCATCGGACCTAGGTTAGGTCTCTTGGCGAGGCTGGTAGGTTTGGAGAGCTAAGCACCATCTGCTTCCTCCATTAAGGAAGGGGTAGATTCCCTTGAAAATGCACAAGAGCCAAGTTCCTTCCAGACACACATTTTCCTCCCTTGCCTAGAGAAGAAGCCTCAGGCAGCCAAGTTCCTAATATCAGCACCATGAGTAAAAGCCTGCAGTGGCAGTTAGTTCAAACTAGACTCTTCAATCCTCCTAAAATTAGAGATACTGATATATGGGCAGACGAGAACCAAAGGCAATGCTTTCCCCCCACAAGTCACCTGTTGTCATCTACTGTGAGAAAGACTATTTTAACCAGGACATTTCACTGTAATTATGTGAATGACGAGGCTACTATATTTTCAGCTTTTATTAAAAAAAACAGACAAAAAAACACAAAGGGAAAAAAAAAAAAAGACATCACATTTACATTTCAGAATATTTTTAAACAAGGCCTTTCTGTTAAAGCTTTAGATATCTAAAAAGTGTCTACATGATTCACACCTGCATGGAGCTTTGCAAATCACACAGTAGTCACCAAACAGCTATATTGCACAAAGATCCAAACAAATACCACACCATTCTTAGCTTAGTCTACATTGTAAAGTGCTGTTTTGTAGGAAGAATCTTGCTCTGGAAAAATAAGTATCTGGATAGGCAAGTACTGCTGAACTGTATTTCTGAAAGGTGACACGTCCATTGTAGTGGAAAAAATCTGACAGTGTGTTGTCAGTGCCTCTGACAGTGCATTTTTTTTTATTTAGTAAGCTGAAGTAAGCACCATAGAATAGTGTAATGAATGCATCCTAAGTATTCAAGTAACACCAAAAGCCAAACCAATTCTTAAACCTCAGAATGAGATAAATATAAACAGACATAACAAAAGGTAGATAAATGTTCAAAGTAGTGCCAGTCTCTGTCCAGTAGAATAAGTAATTGCATAGTAGAGCACATCTTAAATGAATGTAAGATAAAGCTATAGTAGAAAAAAAACACCACTAAATTTTTATTTTCTTACTTTTATATTGTCAAACCAGTAATGTTTAAATTTTTTTTAACTTTTTTTTTTTTAAATTAGGTGAGTCTGAGAGACTGTCTTCCTATATGATGTTCAGCTTATAAATATCTCCATAAAGCAACAAAAGGCCAAACCCCAGTTATAGTGGTCCAGATGCTTAAGAAGAATCCAAACATGGAACTGTGGAGTGCTAACTGTGACGTAACACCTCAAATTTAGACCAGTTTCTGAAACAGAGAAATGAAAAATAGTACATCTGTCTGTGGAAGGAGATTTGGTCTGGGAACAATAAACCAGAAAGTTCAACCCTATAACCTAGCTTCAAGCTGATACTAGGTTTGATAGATGAACAGATAGGTGGTGATAATATAATGGCAGAAGTCAGAGCTATTGAAGACAGAATCCTGTCTTCTGGGTTTATGTGACTACTGGGCTGACACACACAAGAATATGGGTCATCTACTCCACAGAGGGTAGTAACATGTAAAAGTTTTCAGTGTTTGACTAGCTAATTATGGTTTAATAAATGACTGAGGAGGAAAAAAAAAAAAGTGGAAGGATCAATAAATTTTGACAGCAGAAAGAGATTTGCCGTGTCTCACTACAACTCAAGTTGCTCCATGATCTAGAAGAGCAAGCAAATAAAAAAATGATCATGTTTGTGTTACCTATGGAGCTACTCAGGGACATTCAAGTCTAGAAGGACTAAGTAAGCAATCAGATGAAACTCAACATTAACTAATGTAAAATAACACATTAGGTGGGGAAACCCAGTATGTGCACAGCCCATTTTTAACTAACCATCAATTTTGTGCAGAAAAAAACTTTGTAGATGTCAGCTTAATATTCAGTATCAACCAAAAAGGCAAGTACAGTTTTAGGACTATGGAAAAGAAAACCCAGAATTTTGTCATCCTTCACATCAACAGAATGTCTGTATCGAGGGGTCCTTCAGTGAGCCTTCAGAAGGCTAGAAGAGAAGGAGGGGCAGCAGGATGCTCATATACAGAATGGCTTCCATCCAGCAAGAGGAAACATGAAGGGGAGGGCATAATGGGAAAGAAAGGCTATTACAATCATCTATTAAAAGAAGAAGTGCTCTAAAGGATAACTAGTGAGGGACAACTTGCCATTTCTCCTTCAGAAGAAAGTTCCACAAGATACCCGTGATTTCACACCTGTTGCTTCAAACATCCAAGTGTTTCTCACACCAGCACAGAATGAAGCTGTGCAACATACTCCCACACAGTCTTACTAAGGCAGAAACATTTGCACATGAGACCTTTGCTGGGCCTTTCTATCCCCAAAAGGGCAGTCATGCTCACCTTGACACGGATGACATTTCTGCCAGTCACCATTTCTGCCAATTTCTTCTGACTGTGGCTACCTGACAGGCTTAGGAGAGAGGACACTGGGACACGTGGACTTCAAGTCAGATCAGTATGACGGTTCAGACAGCACAGCACACAAAGATTTTGCATTATGACCTACATTCATTTAAGTGTATTGTGATTTTCAGCTCCCATTTCATAGCTCTACAGCTTTATACATGTACCTAGTAAGCATACTTCACACACATTCATCAAGATGCAACACTATCCCCAAATTAGAAAGCATATCCCCAAATTAGAAAGCACCAAGTATGTATTAGAAACATCCTTCACTTTAGATCCTTATTTTCCCGTAACAGAAGTTAACAGTGCAAGTACCCACTTTTTTTTTTTTTGCAGATTTCTATAAACAGATGCAGTCCACCTCTGTGCCCACTAAGATCATGTAACAGATCCTCTTGGAAGATATGTTGAAACATACAGAAGACATGGAGGTGATTTGAGTTACCCATCATGGGTTCACCAAGGGCAAATTGTGCCTGACTCATTTAGTGGCCTTCTGTGATGGAATGACTGCATCAGTAGACAGGGGAAGAGCTACAGTTTTCATATACCTGGACTTCTGGAAGGCCTTCGATACCCCCACAAACATTCTGACCTCTAAATTTGAGTGAGATGGGTTTGATGGATGGACTGTTCAATGAAGAAGGAATTGGCTGGATGGACATGTTGTTGGGGTTTTGGGGAGTTATTCTGTTTTCCTTCTTGTCTTAAAGATTTTTTCCATACTTGTTTGTCAGGAAGGTTAATGGCCGTACTTAAGAGGGACAAAAGGACCTGGCCACAGGGGGAGGGGTCCAGCCTGCCGGAAAAAGGGGGTTGGGTGGAGCCCCTGGGGCTCTCTCTTGGTTTTGCTCCCTGCATTCCAGGAGGAGAAGCTGCCCTCGTGGTGCGGAGAACTCACCCCTGCTGCGTCTCCTGCTCTCCTGGCTGCCTACCAAGGATCCTCTGGACTCCGGGATCAGCTTGGAGAGAATTCATCCCTGCTTCATCCCCTGCTTTTCCTCCTACCCCTGCTGTCTCCCTGGGATCCTGCTGGACACCGGGATCGGCTGCCCAGCGGGTTCGTGACCCAGGCTTTCCGTTGGCCATTGCCACGTGGGGACTGAGCTGGCTCCGGAGCGGCGGGGAGACCATCGCGCCCTCCCTGCTCCCCGGGAGCCCCGAGAGGTTGGGACAGGGTTCCCTGTGCTGTTTTCCTGTTACTACCGTAGTTATTGTTGTTTGTTTGCCTTGATATATATATATTTAGTAAAGAACTGTTATTCCTACTCCTGATATCTTTGCCTGAAAGCCCCTTAATTTCAAAATTCTAAGCATTCGGAGGGGAGGGGGTTGCATTTCCATTCCAAGGGGGGCTCCTGCCTTCCTTGGCAGACACCTGTCTTTCAAACCAAGACACATGTCCAAAGAGTTATAGTCAATAGCTCAATGTTCAGGTGGAAACCAGTAACAAGTCGTGTTTCTCGGAGGTCTGTACTGACACCAAGATTATTTAATATCTTCATTAACAACATAGACAGTGGAATGAACACTCAGCAAGGTTGCAGATGACACCGAGCTGAGCAGTTCATTTGCTAGAGGGAAGGGATGCCATCCAGAGGGACCTTGACAGGCTTGAGGAGTGGGCCTACATAAACCTCATGAGGTTTGCTAAGGCCAAGCACAAGGTCCTGCACTTGGGTCCAGACAATCTTCAGTACCAATTGCAGACTGAGGGATGGGCAACACAGTCCTGCAGAGAAAGACTTGGGGATCCTAATGGATAAAAAACTGGATGTGAACTAGTGATGTGCACTTGAAGGCTGCTGGGTGGTCAGCAGGGCAAGGGATGTGACTCTCGCACTCTGCTCTCCTGACACTCCCCCACCCCCCAGGCATTGCATCCAGCTCTAGAGCCCCCAGCACAGAGCGGGTCCAGAGGAAGGCCACAAAGATGATCAGAGGGCTGGAACACCTCTTCTGTGAGGAAAGGCTGAGAGAGTTGTGGTTGTTCAGCCTGGAGAAGAGAAGGCTCTGGGAAATCTTCATTGCGCCTTTTAATATATAAAGAGAGCTTGAAAGAAAGATGGAGAGAGACTTTTTAACAAGGCCAGCAGAGATAGGACAAGGGCCAAAGATTTTTAAACTGAAAAAGGGTAGATTTGGATTACATATGAGGACAAGATTTCTCATGATGAGGGTGGTGAGACCCTAGAACAGATTGCCCAGAGAAGCTGTGGAGGTCCCATCCCTGGAATTGTTCAAGTTCAGGGCAGACTGAGCTTTGAGCAACCTGGTCTAATGGAAGATGGACTAGATGATCTTTAAAGGTCCCTTCCAACCCAACTCATCCTGTGGTTCTATGCTCCTATGAAAAGCTATGTGATATATAGTTTTAACACAAGGGAAACAGAAATTTGAAGGGAGACATCCTTTAAGGCAGAAATTGGGTCTCAAAACATAATCAGTGCATTTTTAACATTCTTACTAAAACAAAACCTACTACTAGATAAAAAAATTAACATATAGAAACAAGTATTAAAAGAAAATACCTGATTTTTTTCTTTTTTTTAAGTTCACATATTATTTATGTCAATAACTTATTGCTTTTGCCTAAATACCAGGTACTATTACTCATGCAAACACTTCCGATTTTGGACTCTAAAGTCTGATGTTTAAGGTAGAATTGCACTTTGTATATTTTATATAGCCTATAGTAAAAGCATGGAAAAGTAAAGAAACTTACCATTATGCCACCAACTACATGACACCAGGTGTCAGAATTAGAGTTTTAGCTTACAGTCACATTAAAGTTATATGACATGCAATCAGATTCTAATTTGCTCTCCTCTTTCCAGATACAACCTAAACGTTCAGCTGCAGTTTGGATTTCTCTCTGCTTTGTATTGTATTTTTGCAGATGTTAATTCATGTTGAAAGACCCATCCTCTGGTGTTCAGAGATCAGTTGAAAAGTATTTGATCCCTCAGAGGTGTTTAGGCAGATTTCTTAAAAGAAGAATGTCAATCCGATACTGTCAGCTTTGACTTCATTAAATGCCAAACTGACTACGTACGGATTAAAGTTGCAATAAAAGGCAGATTTCTACCCCTGAAGAGTAATTTTGGTTGCTAATCAAACTTCTTCCCTCTTTCCCCTGGGAAGAAAGTCTGTGGAGAACAGCATCACACATGTTTTGTAAGAAAGGCAGGAGAGTTCCTGGAAGAACATTTCCCACTGGTGTGGGGAGTGTCTGGGCCATTTCTTTTACAAAAAGGATGGACCAGAGGCTTGTGAGTAACACTTAGGTAGAATATAACTGATGAGGATTGAAAACTAAGGTAGAATTCTTCTGCTTTCATTTTTGATCTCAGCATAGCAATGGGAAGAGATTGCTGCACTAGATGTCATCGTGGTTCTCCCCATACTTTGCTGTGACAGCTTCCTCAAGATGAACTGCTGCACCACCCATTAAGGCAAATGCTGGGTACATTATGCCAGAGCAGTCCACCTCACACTCAAAAAGGCATTTCATAGAGCCTGCGTCGTAAAACCCCACCTTGCCTTCATCACAGTCAAAGCAGATGCCCAAGCGTGATGGTAGAGGAAGGATTCTGCTTGCTGGATCCTTGGGGGCAGCAGGTGTCATTGGTATAAAGAACTTCTTCATGCCTAAAGTGACCAATGTGAAAGGCTGTGATGAGTCAAAGAAGGCATCCTCACTCCCACTGTCGTGGCCACTGTCTTGCTCGTATCTAGAACAGAAAAACAACCATGTGCTTTTGTCAGATTCTGAAGTGGGATCAGTATTGTGAACTGGAGTAAGCATTTTTTTGTAAGATCACCTGCAAAACCTTGTGGGCTAAAAATATAGCTAAGCCAGGAGGGAAGATGCATTCAGTAGGTGCAGAACACTCCCTTGGGCCACTTCAAACAATTAATAACAGCTAAATACTAATGAGGATGAGACCATTGAAGGCTTTACTAAGGAGTGAATGTATTTCAATGTATTCATGCTAGGCAGCCATTTATGAACCTACAGGTATAGTATATTAGTTAATCCAAGAAGTAATTAGTGAATATGACTAATCATTACAGGCAAGATGTTTAACTTTATATAATGGTAAATAACACCAGCAAATACATTTAACATGACTGTTCTGTGAGTTTTCCATGCTGCTACTGTATTACATTGCCTTTAAAACTTACAACATGGTAAGTAGTGGTTTAAATGTTTGTTTGGTTTGGGGCTTTTTGTGTCTTTTTTTTTTTTTTTTTAAACACTCTGCCTGGAGGATTATCTGAACCCTTGTTTCGCAGCTGGTTACCAGGGAAAGTTTGTAGCCAGTTTTTTTTAGTCTACATGCTTTTCCTCCTACTTCTGTCCCTGGAAGAAGACAGACCACAGAAGCACACATTCTTCTGTGCAGACAATCTCTAGCTAGGTTTGCAGGTTTGGGGGCTTGAGGGGAGGTTGGATGTGTGTCTTAAGTTTTCCAGATATTTGTGTGGGTAAGTAAGAAGAGATCAGGAAATCAGGATCTAATTTCTCACATTGTGAAAAGGCTCCATCTGAATTTAAGCAGCTCTGGCATTTTTACACTTTCAGTATGTTATACAGGGAGGAAGCCAATACATTTGTTAGATTCCTGAAAAAGTTGAGTCCCCAGAAGATAGCCTCCCAGCAGTTCCTAGACACACCCACACTTAATACAATCGTAACTGAGAGATGGAAAACTTTTTACAAGTTCACCCACTGTACTTTGACTTGTGCTCAGCAGGACTTCAGCACTGTATGCAAGTGTATAGCCTGGGATAAGCCAGTGACTCGTAATCCTCTGTAATGCAAACTACAACAAAGATACACAGATACACACAGTGAACACTGTGCCTCTGAATGTCTGACAAACCTAGTACAGTAAGGGAATTAAAGCAAACTATTAAGCATTGCTTCAATTTTATAACTGATGCTCTTTTTTTTTTTTTTTTTTTTTTTACCTTCTTGCTTTAACTGACATATCTTGACATCTATATGAATCTGATCTCTTCTCCCAAAAGAAAGAAAATAGGACTCTCGATTAATTCATCTTTCTACTAATAGTAGGGGATGAACAGGACAACCTGCCTGCACCACATCCTTCAAGCCTCTTTCCACTGGTTATGTTCATCTTGTGTACTAACTGAGACCAGACTTACTATTTCTTAAAAGGCCATCTCTGTATATAAAACATGTATGAAGCAAGAGACTGCAATTTACCTTGGGCTGCTCACATCATGGGTATTCTGGAACAATTTCTGTATCTTGTTGCCAGAAACAACTCCCACTTTTACCAGGTATGAATAGGCTTCTACATGAAAAGCCCAGAAGTGTTTCCCTTTGGCAATCCCAGTGTCACCAATGATGTAATTCAGGGTTGTGTAGCATCCAACTTGCATGCGCTCAGCTCCCAGCAGCAGAGGAAACCCAGCCCTACTTTCCACAGAGGTCCTTCTTGGGTTCAGCAGGAGATGTTCACTGTTGTATCCACATTTGTCATCAAAAAGAAAACTGAGAACTGAAAAACAGTATCCAAAAAAAAAAAATCTTCTTAGTTAAGTATTTGGCCTTCTGTGCTTATAAAATATATTTTAAGTCACACTGGCATTAGAATTTCTCACTTCTAAAGGCTACCTGGAATGTCATGAAAGCTAACACAGTCTCAGTTTGCTGCCTACTTAACCTGATTGTTAACAGTGCTTCTAAGCATTTGTGCAACCAGTAACAGCATAGTAGAAGTCTGGGAGCTACTGGAAGCCACCTACAGCTCTTAACACCAACAGACAGATTCAGCACCTTGTTGACACAAGAAAACCCAATACCTGGAGCTGGGGGCGTATGTAAAATAATTTCTCGGCTCCAAGGGCTACAGATGGACCCTTTATATCCTCGAACTCTAAAAGTGTAGCTGCTGTCATCATCCAGATCAGATATTACTTGGCTCTTGCTGCAAACTTCAATCTCTTGCCACGCTGCACTCTCCTCTCCTCTGTTAAGTTTATGATACTCAAGAACATAGGTATCAGCTGAGTCTGTCTTCCCAGGGCATTCCCAGCTGATCAGAGCTTTGTTGTACACTCTGCTCTGCCCTTCATTGATTTCTGGTATTTCTATACCTGGAATGACAGAGATTCAGGAGAAAAAACCCTCAATGTTAGATACATGTTGTTTAAGATGTAATCATACAATCCCTTTGTTGAGTAGCTATAGTGTGTGAAATCTGACTCAGTTACAGAGTCTAACTGGAGCCCTGTATCTGGTGGAGTCCCTTGGGGGTCGGTACTGGGACCAGTACTATTCAATGTATTCATCAATGACCTGGATGAGGGAACAGAGTGCAGTGTCAGCAAGTTTGCTGATGATACAAAACTGGGAGGAGGGGCTGACACACCAGCAGGTTGTGCTGCCATCCAGCGAGACCTGGACAGGCTGGAGAACTGGTCAGGGAGAAATCAAATGCAATACCAGTACAGTTTGGGGACTGACCTGTTGGAAAGCAGTGTAGGGGAAAGGGACCTGGGCGTCCTGGTGGACAGCAGGATGACCATGAGCCAGCAATGTGCCCTTGTGGCCAGGAAGGCCAACGGCATCCTGGGGTGTGTTAGAATGTCGATGTGGTTAGTAGGTCGAGAGAGGTTCTCCTCCCCCTCTATGTTGCCCTGGTGAGGCCACATCTGGAATACTGTGTCCAGTTCTGGGCCCCTCAGGTCAAGAAGGACAGGGAACTGCTTGAAAGAGTCCAGCACAGAGCCACAAAGATGATGAAGGGAGTGGAGCATCTCCTTTAGGAGGAAAGGCTGAGGGAGCTGGGTCTCTTTAGCTTGGAGGAGACTGAGGGTTGACCCATCAATGTTTATAAATACATAACAGGTGAGTGTCAGGAGGATGGAGCCAGGCTTTTCTCTGTTATGTCCAATGTTAGGACAAGGGGCAATGGGTGCAAGCTGGAGCATAAGACGTTCTGCAGAAACATAAGGAAAAACTTATTCACGGTGAGGGTCACAGAGCTCTGGAACAGGCTGCCCAGAGGGGTTGTGGAGTCTCCTACCCTGAAGACATTTAAAACCTGCCTGGACACGTTCCTATGTGACCTGCTCTAGGTGGTCCTGCTCTGGCAGGGGGTTTGGACTAGATGATCTTTCAAGGTCCCTTCCAACCCTTAACATTCTGTGATACAGTCCAGATGAGTATGGGTCTGTTCATGCACTTAATCTCTTACTTTCTTCTTTTACTTTGAAAGTTTTATTATTTTTGCTGGCAGCTAAAAAACCATACAAAAACACTTCTGTCATGCAACAAAAAGCTTCTAGACAGTCCTAGTATTACTTATCTACAATATTCTGGAAGCCAGTGTAAACTGGTACTGAATGAAATGTCATCTTATCTTCTTTATCAAAGCTGAAGTTAGCATTGATGCCATAGGTAATGCCTTGGGATCATGGAGACAATGCAAGTCAGAAGACCGAGTTCAGCAGCTGTAGTCCTGAATAAATTTCACCAAAGCTGTAACTTGAAAGACCTGACGTATTGCAATTTACCATTGGAATGGAAGGTCAAGTCACCAAGGATCTCTTCTTGCTTGGCTATGTCTACCACAAAGTCTTCAAAAGTAGTTTCAGCTGCTGGCCTGAAGGTCTTCAGAGATTCAGTAGCTTTTTGGATTCTGAAAGCACAGAAGCAGAGGGGCGACAGAAGAGAGAAAAGGAAATTCATGTGTGCATTCCCTAAAGTAAAAATGCTAGGTTTTGCTTTAAAAGAAGTCCTATTTTTGTGTACTTACTGATGTCTCCCAGAAATTTCCATCTCTCTAGACAGAATTCAAATGCAAAACTTAAAGGCCTTTTACACATCAGTGTGAAGATAAGGAACAGATAATCATTCAGTTGGCAGAGCACTTTTAACAATCTGGGGGATTATGTTCAAAGAACAAAATAGGTGTGAAGTACTAATGGAGAACAACTATTAAGTTCAAACAGCTTAAAGCCAGAAGAGACCTGTTAGATTAATTTTCAAATACCCGATACAATCTCTGAGCAAAGGAATGTGTCAGTGAGCTGAATGGGCTGCTCTTCCACTGCAGTCCTACTGAACAAGGCTAGGCGTTGTCGCAGGACAGAGCCCCTCCTGTGTGCTGTTACTTAACACACTCTGTAATGTAGAAATGTACTGAACGGTACTGGGACCACCTCCTGAGCCTCTGCAATACAAAGTACTGCGTTCAGTGCTTTGCTAGCAGATGTCAAAAGAATATGACTGACCAGACATCCTGGAACAGTACCTGTACCTCAAACAGAAGATAATTAAGATACCTGACATGAAGCTGTTTTGCTGTTTGAACAAAACAAGATGGGTCAGTTTCTTTAAGCACTTCTTGAGCATATCCTACAAGGCCATTATTTTCCAGGAGACCTTGATATTCTTCCACTTGTGTATGCAACTTTTCAAGCCTTAAATTCTTAGAAGCTTCAATTGCTCTCAGGGCTGCGGATTTCTTCTCTTCCAGGACATGAAATAACTTCTCAAAACTCTGATATGCTTCTTCTTTAGCTCTTTCACTGTTATACTAGGAGGAAACAAAAGACATTTTAGACACCTTCCAAAGCACTGTGGCTGTGTACAGAAACGTACTTATGGTTGCTCAAGATACCACAGCAATCCAGTCATCCATTTGATAGACAAAACTAGTAAGTTTTGTCATGCTCTTTAGCACTGAAAATGTGATCAGCACTGCACCTAGGCTAGTAAGCACTTACTATGTTAACATAATGTCTAAACATGTCATGGAAAACCATTGTGTAAGCAGGTCAGTCTCTGAAGTTTTCAAGCCCAAGAGCTAGGTGCTCTTCCACCTTCCCCAATCACCCCAAACTGGGGGTCCAGCCCAGTTTCTCACATATACCCTCAGAACTGTAGTGCCACTGACTAGTGCCCTGGAAAAAAGGAACTGCTAAGCACAGATACAATCTGTATCAAAATACAGAGTGGGTCAAGAGCTCCTGCAATTTCTGCCATATTGTCTTTCAGCTTGTATGTGAACTCCCACCTCCGAGTCTTCTGCAGGGGGATTTTTTTTCTTAATTCAGATTTCACTGCAACATCCTCAGGATAAACAGACAGCATAAATTCTACATCGCTATTAATACACAGAAACTGTAAGTCTAACTCACCTCTTTTTGCTTAAGGTATCAAGAAAGCTTTATTTCAATTAAATTTACAGCAGTACCCACAACTTAACTTTCCTCTGTCTGTTGCCCAAGTTTCACACACTGTCAGGATTAGGTCTTACCATGAGTGATTCAGAAATAACACAAACTATTCAGATATTATTATACTGGCTGACTGAAAAAAAAAAAAAAAACCAAAAAACAACCAAAAAAACCCAACCAAAAAACCAACAAAGTATAGTATTTGAAACACTTCATTGAAAACAGTTCAGGTCCCTGCTGTTTCTCCAAGGGCTATGCCCAGACAACCCATAAGCCACTCTTACCTCTGTTTCTTTCAGCAGCAGATCCAGCTGTATGATGTGAGCTTTCACCTGTCCCTCCTTACTGATGAGGTACTCGATATCTTTTGAAAGCTTCTCCTGTTAAAATAAAACAGGAAGCTGCAGAATAATGGTATCCCACCCAAAGAGATAACCAGTGCACACAGGTCATTCAGCTAGTGATTGGCTTATCTAGTTATAAGAACAACAGCCTGCCACCAGTTATGAGTAGCAACCTCGTGAAGCACTTCTTGGTGACCTGTGATGACCACAAAGCGACATCTGGCCACAGCTGTGAGCAGGACTGGGGCCACAGACCCTGAGGACAAGAAGTAACAGCCTCAACTGTCTCGTTCTTCCCCAGCCACAGGAGTCACCCTCTCTTAGGGTAGGAACATGAAGCTTCAGGACATTTCTGAAACTTACAGAAAAGCCTTGTTAGTTATTAATCCATTTTCAGTAAGATTTGATAGAAAAATGAGTGATTTAAAACACAAACTTATGACTGTCTCTGCACTTCCTTAGTTGCAAGAGTTAACAGCTGTACGGGAAAAGCCTGGCAAACAGGTGAGGAGGCCAAAGAGCACAAGGCAGGCTGGGCTGGTCTATCTTCCCCCTCCTCCCCCCCCTTTCTTTTTTCCTGTGTGCAAGAGAGGGAGAAAAGGAAGAGAAGGAGATAGTAGTAATCATTCTTTAGTAAGAAAGCAATGTTTGCAGGTCTCCCTGTTGTACTGTGCTTAGGGAATTAAAAGCTATGCAACTTCAGAAACATACAGGGTGCCAGCTGGTATTTCCAATGCAAATTTGATTGCTTCTTAAATATCAGCTAACCCAAGCTGTTGGGATACTTGTCTTAAAAAAAGCTAGAATGAAAGTAGTAACTGATTAAACCTTCTGCTGTACAGTTGTCTAAAATAAGGTGGAAGCATTTTTAAGGAGTTGTGTCTCAAGCCTCATATGAAATATAGTTTAGTTTCTCAGAAATGCACTATGTCACACTAATATACATTAACAGATGTTGCACAACAGCGTGCCTCATGACTAGTTCAGTGTCCACTAAACACATGTCCTTGCTTCCTGCCAGAGGGAGTTTGCCCTTACACCAGCAGCTCAGTACTCTTCCCCTTCTTAATGCCAAGTCCGATAATATTTACTTTTACCTTAAGGGTTTTGTAGGCAGTGCTCATTGTCGTTACTCTATGGTTTGCATGACATCCACCCAGTTTACAAAGATGACAAACAGGCCTTCTGCAGATTTCACAGTACATGTTTACCCTCTCCATTTCATGTTCTGGACACATCAAAATCTGGGAGGAAATAAAAAGAAAAAAAGAAAAAAAAAAGAGAAGAGAATGCAGGTGTACTTCCAAAACCTGAGGTGCTGAACTAATCACCAAACACTTAATCATCCCACAGCAGTGTCTGATTTCATCAGTGGAATTTTTACATTCAGTTTATATTCCACCTTTTATATATTCCACTTTTTATATTTGTCCATGGCAGTGAAAGTCAGCACATAGACACACACCACTCCATGAGGCTTACAGTGAGTAAACCTGAACCAGTGTCTGTGTACACAATACAGAGACTCCATACTGCAATCCCTGAAGTTGTAGGCATATTGTAAGCTTCTTTTCAGAGCTGTAAATGCAATATGTAACAGACCCACCCTTTCAAATTTAACCACGTGCACACCAGTGTCTCTTGAAACAGCCATGAACGATTTCTTAAAGCAAGAGTTGTCTGTAATGATTTAAGTCTAAGATAGGCTCTGATCAGCCACATAATCATTGCTCTTGGAGCAAACAAAATCCAGCCACCACCACCAGTCAGTCATTTTAAAGACAAAAAGGCCCCAATTTTTCTGACTCCGATTAAAAGTTGTTCATGCAGAGTGCTAATTTTAGTATCAGCTTAAACAGCATTGCAAAAAAGCAAGTGTTTGCTAAAAATCATCTTTCAAAAACTGAACATGTTGAAATAACTGCTCCAGGAGGAAAACAAAGTGCTGCTCAACTCCAAGCTCAAGCAACAGAAAAAAGCATCTAGAAGAGGGAGTGTGGGAGAGTGTTAAAAAAAAAAAAAAAAATTCTTTGCCTCATTCCAGAGCTGAAAGACAACATTTGGGACTGTCTACTCCATGTTCTCAAAGGTTTCTTGAAAAAGCTTTTCAGTTTCATGTCAAGGAGAAGACAGCAGCAGTGCCAATAGTCAAGCTTTAAAAGTATCATCTTTTAACAGACACACACAAAAAAAACAACCAAACAAACAAAGAACAGAAGAGGACATTTTTTTTTTTATTTCTATTTGAAAATGCTGACCAGCATAAATACAGAAGCACTAAGATAAAATTGCAGACTACCTCTGAAACCAAGTCTGAAACCCCAAATGTTATCCTAGACTATGGTACCAAAGACACTAGTCTCTCTAGTGCCTTGGTACATAAGACTGTAATTAAGCAGAATATGTGATAAACTATCCCATTGGCCTTGGCTGCTGGATATTTATTTATTTATTTATATTAAAAAGGAAACTTTCAGGAAAGCCATCTCTGCAGGCAAACATCTCCAAAAACTGCGGTCATGCTGTTAGATTGTGGAAGTAATTTTTCCACAGCAGTGCATAGTCACACCTAATAGAAACAACATATTTTTATTCATCTCCTTGTTCAAGCAAAAATTACAGCCTGCAAGCTAGAGACAGAAGAGGTCAGCAGATGACGTTGTCTGCTTCTCTGAAAATTCAAGAACTGTCAGCCCACTATGTGCTTCGCCCATCCCCTCCACACACATTACAAAGTGCTCTCCACCCTGTTTGCAAATTAAAGCATGACTGGAAACATTGTTTAAGAGACCAGCAAATAGTCCATGCATTCAGTTCAGGTCTTAACAATGCAGTGTAATGAAAGATGCACTTTTCTTTCTTTATATTAAGCTCAAATAGTTTTCAAAAAGTCTTTATAATGGCACAAAAAAAGAGCAGTTTACTGTTTCTGGGAAGTTTTTTCTACAAAACAGATGTATCTGTATTTGATTTAACTACACTATGTTTTTCTCCTTTTTTTTTTTTCTCCACCTTGATTTAAACAGTACAGAAGTCTTCACACCTAATTTAAAAGCTAAATTCTACACGTATGCACACATTTGATACATCAAGGTTGGGATAATCTAAGCCATGTGCTCTGCTTCAACAGAATCCAACTACTGACCCAATTTCAGTCTGCATGAAGTGTAACAACAAATAGTACTTTGAAGAGTAGGCAAGGATCACAAGATGCCTTTGGTGTTTCTAAGTAGCAACATTGCAGCAGTGGAAGTTTAGGTACCACAGAAGCAAAGCTTTTGCAGGGCTGTACTGCATTTTACATCAAGAGCCTGGAATACAGCATGCAAACTTTCACATTACTTGTTTATCCCATAAAGGGACATTTCATAGATTGATGTGTGCTAGCACATTTTAAAGCACATCAAGCACATGCTTGTTCTTAATTGGAATGAATGTGTTAGACTTAAGACATCTAGACGTTCACTATCTGTCAGCTTGCTAACTTTTGATGCTTCAAGTTTTTCCTCAGAAAGAAGGTACACCATCAGTCGAGCTTCTTACCCATTGCACATTAATCAAATCTACTTAATTTAATCAAAATTAATCAGGACTCCTTGAACATTAGCATGTCCAGTACCTGTGGGACCTCCAGTGAAGTCATCAGCTACAGGCACACTGCAAGTGCTCAGACATCAAGACCTACTGCGGTCCCTTGTTACAGAGAGGGCAGCTGTGACAATTCCTCCCATCATGGAACTTAAATTCCGTAAGGTGCTGCCATGTTCTGCACCATGCTTAACAGAAGAAACTAAAACAACAGCACTTTGCAATCGCTTTTGGAATGCAGCTTCAGCGTGTAAAGTAGAAAACTTGCCATTACATTTTTCTCTGCTGCTATAGCTAAAAAGGTAACAGGGTGTACTAACAATAGGGACCTGAATTCCACATCTTGCTATGGCTGGATGCAGAGAAGGAGAGAAAGAAGATGCTTTGTGATGGATAAAGTTCAAGCACAAAACATGTAAAGAGAACCTGCCTTGAGGGGGTGAGGGGAGGCCAGCTATGTTGTGTTAAGTTTATCTCAGAGGCATTCTCCCTAACCCAACTTTGAAAGAAATGCATTGCCATTCTAGATATTCTAGATCATTAAGTCTTACACTAAAAATTAAATTAAAAAAAACAAAGACCCAAATCACAAATGACACAATCCCTTCCCTGAAGTTAAAAAATCCTTATTTTTAGGGTCCTCTTCAAATGTTTTCCCACTGTCCTCTTCAACACCAACCACTTCAGCACCAGCGTGAGCAAAGGCTTAATAGTACACTCAATAAATAACAGCAATAGTCAATAAAGCAACAATGGTCCTAAAAAGCAACTCCAATTACACAGATATGTCTGAAGCTATATGCGAATGCTGGAACCCAAATTCTGTAAGATGTAGTATACTTACCTTGGGTCTGAAGTTGGTGGTTGGTCCTACATATTCATGCTGGGCTTTCGCAGTTCCCCAAGGATGGTGTACTTTGAAGCATTCGTTGCAATAGCTTGCACTGCAGTCCATGCAGCTCTTTGTAGACTCCTGAGGTGGAGGTTTGCAGAAATCACACATAATAGCAATGGCTGCCCTGGCTGCCTGTCTGTACCTTTCCACAATGGTTTCCAAAGTAAAGTTGCGGAATAAGCCATTGATGCCACGTTCTCCGAGATCAATATCGCGTTGGCAACCCGGACAAGGAAATAGACTTGATCTGGGAGTAAGTGAATTGCGTTTTCTGCCTGTGTAGATACCAAAGCCTGATTTAAGAGGAGCATAAACAGAAGAGGTTTAGATTTGCAAGGTAGAAGCACAGGAATTGATGAACCAATTCCAAACTACCATAGCACATCATCTAAATCAGTACAACACCATTTCATACGCAGTCTGCCAAGCCAAAGAGGACACATTTGCCATGACAAGGTAATGTCTTGGGCCAAGGGACATTGAAAACTACTACTCTAAAACCTAATTCTATGTTAAGATGATTTTAGCTGTTCTGATCCTATCATCTTCATCAGCTTTGGATGCACTCAAGCAGCAGCCTTTTGAAGCACTGAACAGAAAACCTTCTGGAAACCAGTTTGTTTTAGGCTAACTTGCTGCCTATACGGACAGCAACAGCTTCTTAACATATTGAAGTGAAAGGTGATTGGCTAAATATAGTCAATTTTGAGCTCCCTGATGTTTGCTTTGTCTGAGTAAAATTTAATTGGCCCATCCCAAGAGGCACCATAAAAAAATAAAGAGGAAAACAAGAGAACTATATATTGCCAGTATGAAATCTCAGCCAAATAATTTAGTCAATATATGCAATGGCTGACTTGGCCCTTGCTGAATGGCCTTGGTAAAAGAGGGCTGCCAAGTAAGCCCTATACACCAAAGGGGATGCTGAGGCGGTTACGTCCGAGAGATTCCCCTACCCTGAACTGGGGAACCACAGACTGGCATGGTTACACAGGGTACACCTATCTCTCTTCATTGCAAAAGCGGACAGAAGATGCACTCCTACCAAATGGCTATGCACAAATTTCCCCTCCTCTCCAAAATAAAGTGATCAAACGCTCAGGTACAAATGCAAGCCTAAGGAGGCTTTGGAGTTTGTTCAAGGGGATGGCTCACATAGACCCAAAAGCTATTTACAGGGTAATGTTCTTGAGGCTATAAAACAGGGAGTGCACGCCCATGTCTCACTCATGAACCCACATGGCACAACTATCCAGAAGACTCCTTTATGTATTTCTGGAGCAGGCTAAGCCAGTGTTTAGGGTTAACATGTATACTCTCAGCTTCCCCATACAAAGAAACAAAAAAACATCCTCTGTAGGTGGAGTGTGGTTTTAAGATCCCTTTGAGATGGATGTATATTGGTGTAACTAACAAATTTGTGAATGGAGGTGTGACTTAAAGTAGACTCCTTAGGGCTGGAATCTGCTCTTCAGAAAGGGAAATTTATTCTTATCTGGTTTTAGTCAGCAACTTTCCATCATAAATGCTTATGCTTCATTTCTTCCTGTAGCATCCTTTGATGCTATCTGAAAGACAGTTGCCTTGTGCTGCCACTCTCCTGCTTCACCCAACAATCCAAAACCTCACTTCCTAGCATGCCCTTTCCTCTCTCTGAAAAAAAAAACAAACCAACACTCCTGTAAGGAATAAGTTTCTTTCAAAATCTTTGAAATGTGCCCCATGGTTGATTATGCACAACCTCAGCTAAGAAGTGACAACCAGAGCATGACTGAGTGTGTACAAGCCGTCAATCTCAAATTCTGATGGTATCATACCTTTCTGTAGGTTCTGAGCAGAACTAGACTGGATTTACAGAACAGTATGGGTGACAGAAGGCACTGATACACAACTCTCTCACTAAGGGGAGCAGAGATGTTTTGCCTTTTTTTTTATTTTTTTACTTCTTACTTGAAGCAAATTAATTACCCAAACCTCACATCCTGCGGTAACTTGGCATACCCAGCAACACACACATGCAACGCACAGCAACAGCAGTGAATCACAAACCGTATTTCCAACGTAAGCTTCAAGCCAGCACTGCACACAGAACACAAAGATCTTCTACAATGTCCCAAAAAATAAAGGATGATTTTGCATGCAGTGCCATGCAGTAGTCAGCTATAGAAAGATATCTGGAGTACATAGATTTGCTAAAACTGCAAAAATTATAGCACTGTAGGTACAGGGACTGCCTACAAGCAGTATGTTACAGTAGAGAGCAAACAATGACAAAGCAAGATAACAAGAAAAAAAAAAAGTCATGGTGCAGTGGTCAAGTTTAAAAATATGATCTGAAATTTGTATCCAGTAACATGCTTTTTGAAGTCTGGCCCAGCCATCTCGTACGTGGAAGAAGTGTTTGTTTAACTCAAAGGTGAGTTCAGCTGCACCCCAGTGGAGGCCTTTCATTCTGCCTGTGGCAGACCGAAACAAGACCACCATCACGAGCCGGGCTCTGCGAAGACTGGTGACACTCCATTCCAGAAAGCAATCTGGTACCAAGGAAGTCTTGCACACTTTCAGATGTCTCATCCCTTTTCAAGGACAGCACTTAAAAGAGCCAAGGGTTTTTTCTTTCCCCTGTTTTAATCCCTGGAAGTCCATTTGCTAAACTGATTGGCATACTCTGCCACTGTGATACATAATGTATGGAAACATTCTCTGTTTGCCTCGCAAGTGCTAAAATACTGACATGCAGTAAGAATTAGTCTGCTTTCTGCTTATAGAATTTCTATACTTGCATTTTAAAAAGAAAGTTCTGATGAAGTGACAAATTATTTTGAGGACTATCTTTCCCATCTCTCTTGTGTCCAATTTGCTAAAAGTAGATTCTGGTTTTATATAAAATGAATCAAACAAACAAAACACATGACTAAAACCAAACAAACACAACAAAAGCACTACAAAAAACAAACAAACAAAAAAAAACCCCGCAAAAAACATGGATTTTGTAGTCCTATTAGATGTCTGCCTCAGAGAAACTGAGGTATTCCCCACATTGTCTTCTACACTTTGCTAATCCAGTTTACAACAAACAAGTATGCATTTAGTGAAATATTAAGAATCATCCAAAGAAATTTCCCACTGTGATTTGTAAACAGACTGCTCCACTTACAATAAACAGCTCAATCAGTAACTAAAATATTAGTGCAACATATGTTCATGTGGACCCCAAAGTCACAGATATTAGAATACAGATTGCAAGGACTCAGGTCAAAGAGCAAGCTTCAGTATGTCTTTTAAAGACAGTTTTTAAATATCTTCTTCCCAGGAGAGGTACTAACACTTAAAATGTTGTAAAGCCCAACCTGCAGTTGATTATTTGCAAAGGGATAAGACATCTAAAAGATAAAATTGTATTTTCCAAGTAAACAGTATCACCAGAATTCTATGGTTATGGAAGACATGGAAGTTAAATGAGTGAGAGTTTAAAAATTAAATATTTTAAAAGTCAACTGGATTCTTATAAAGATTTTTTTTTTAAATAAATAAATATATAACTGCATGTTGCCACCCCTTGTAAACTTGGTTAATGCTTTTGGATGAATTTTTTAGGAGGGAAAAAAAAAAGAAAATAAAAACATGAGAGAGGTCAGTAGCTGCAAAATGTCATTTACTGAATACTTTATCTCCTCTAAAGACAGGGTGCTTTCTGCAAAAAGAGCAGACAAAGGCAGCTTTCCAAGAGCTCTGACGGTGTCCTACAGTATCTTTGTTTTATGACACTTTCAGTCTTCAAGTGAGGCAATTTAAACTTCCCCTTATGATTAGCTGCTTTGTCCTCCACCAAGTGTGAAACTCAAATTTGTGTCTAGCTCAGTTCACGTCTTTCTTGAAGGACACAATCTATCCATGGATTGCTCATGTGCAAGCCAATATCATAGCAACATGGAGTTTTGCTTCTGCTTTTGCCAGAGCATCACACAGGAAGAAGAAATATTTATGTTACCAATCCCACACAGTGGCTGAGATGGTCAGACTAGCTCCGTTTTGGAAGTGAGATGTATAGAAAAACATTGGCTGTGCTTCAACCTGACTGTCACTAAGCACGCCAAACATTACAAGTGTATCAATTTAAAAAACTTCTCATTTTATACACATGTGTCCTGATAAACTGCCAGATCCAGATCTACTTACTCAGATTAACATGGAATAAATTTTAATCTGCTTCTATATCAAATTAAGTGGACTCAGATACAGTGAGGACCTAGTATTACCTTCCATTTAAAAGTAATGGCCAACCATGACCTCTTAAATATTACAAAGATCAATCCAATAATTACACTTCACTACCAGTAAAACAGCACTTTTATTCAAACTTGAGCATGTAAGCTCTTGAAAATTAAAAAGCATGGGGCAGGAGGGTGACTGTTGGGTTTTTGTGTCAAATGGAGAAAAGAGAACATGCGGGTTTGCACCCATTGATTATGTTTGGTCATACATACACACATGAAAAAAAAATATACCATCCCACCCTTAACTGAATTCCAGTCCAGTTGACCTTTAAGGAAGTGTTAAACAGAACGAAAAGCTTTCCTTACAGAAGTGCGTTGCTATACCTTTGCTAACTGCAAACGCCATTTTGTGGACTTGACCACTCACAAGAAACTATATGCTAAAAATATTTAACTCGAGATCTAAATGCTAGACCATCTCTAGCCAATACAAGAAGTGAAGTATTTCTACCTCTCCACCCAAATGACCTCCTCTGCGAGGCTGTGAACAATGAACAGAAAGGTGTTTAGAAACCAAAAAATGAGATATACCATTGGTTTACAATGGTTCAAATGAGAAGCATCAACTGTTTTCTCTCCTATGTCTGTCAAACTACTGCAGGGCTGGAAGGCAAGAACGTTTAATTTCCCTCTGCATGAAACAACAGTTGTGTTTAAGCAGAACAGAAAAGGGAGAAGGAAGAGATTTGGTGGTGGGCATAGGGAGAGATATTTCAAACACTGAATTTCTGCCATCATCTGTCAGTGCTGCACAAGTGTTAACAAAACCACATTACATGCTTTACTCTACACCAACGGAAGGGATTAGCAACAATAAATATCCTTTATTTTAGTTCTATATGCAACATAATCTTTTAAATAGAAAATTATTTTATGTACAACATAAACAGTGTGGGTTTTTAAACCAATACATGAGGTGTTAAGAAATACACACACTTCATTTCACCTGAAAAATACAGAGTTCTACCAGTTCCGGTCTTTTTACATTAAGATAAATTGTATCTGTAAATGCAAGCTCTGCATGGACAAATACAGCACGTGGACCATTTCCTTCTGGCATCTCAAGAATTTAAATGTTAAAATCATTTTAAATAGATGATACTCCTCCTCGGGGAGGTAACAGGAATTCCTTAAGTGAGGAAAATTCAGTACTAGTGCAAAGGAAAAGGAAAAAACACAGAGCAGGAGGAAGGTGTCATATACATTTCCAAACACAGTAATAATGTCTTGACAGTGACAAGCCCTGCATAAGCCTACCAGAAATTCTTGTGGCTTTTTTGTAAGGCCCCACTGTGGACATTTTCTTGTACATTTTCTCTCTTATGGAGCTGTTTTATTACGAATTCCCCTAAGGATCACAAAACAAATTAAACAGGGCAATGCACAGTATGGCTGCTTCAGATGAAAGATGAGAATTGTACAAATGTGAATTGCAAGCTGGTTGAACATTACCGGTACCAATCATCTGAGAGCAAATCTCACACCCTACATTGCAATGGAGCTGTAACACCCGTAACATTAGAAGCAGAGACTGTATAACCTGAATGTCCAAATGTGTCCTTTAAAGCTCTCATTTCCATATGCTTTTCATTTTGCAAATTTGAACTGTCTGAGATTATAATTTTCCTGTGATGTGCATCTGCTCAATGCTCTTCAGACGTAAGGAGGGGAAGCCCATTATTCCCAAGTCTCAGCCCTCTCTTGGTACTCATCAGACAGGTAGGAAATCTTCATGATAGCATTCATCTCCTCCTACTAGCAGGTCAGATGAGGAGATAACACATGTAACTTCCCATCAGTTTGCCGTGATGGTGGCAGACTACTGTGGATTTAAAGGTTACAACCCCAATTTACAGGTACATATCTCAACGGGGGTAGGAATACCAAGAATGGGTCTTTCTTGCCCTGTTGTTAAGGGCATAACAAAGCAGTAATGCTAAACCTTGTGATAAGAGCCGCCAACGACAACGGCAGCACTGCTAACTGAACTCTACAAATCTAGTACTAATTAAACGTCGGGCTCCCAAGGAAGCTCTGCCTCCTCCAAGCAGAGGGTAGACTGTGCCATGGCACTGCCTGTGGACCACCTCATTCTGGATCACTGTTTGTACTGTCTGATGGAGAACATGCAGGATGGCTGCTTTTGAGGAGAGATAAAGGATTATCTCATCGCACTGCTGAGGGGGGAGCTGCTCCTCACACACCACCTGTCCCATATTCCCATGCTTCACAGGAAGGTGAGGTCTCTCATGGTGAGTCCACCACTCCCCACACATCCAACCTGGCACTCTGATGTCCACGTTGTAAAAACATAAAGCAGATAGCTGCAGCAGGAAACGGTGAGCACTTCAGTCCCTGTGTACCGTGCCATGCCAGAATGTTAGGCTTGCTGCGGGAAAAAAGGGGGCAGGCTTGGGATTTGGGAGAAGGCTGTCATCAGTGGACTCTGATCATGCAAACTTCACATAACGCTGCAGTTACACCAGGCTTTGAAAGCAGATGAAGTGTATGTATGTAAAGCTAAATAGCGACTGTGGGGCTGTGTGCCCCATGCCCAGAAAACAGGACCATAATGAAGGCAGCTAGCCATTTGGTTTGGGTATTCCCTCAAACCATGTAAGACTCACAAGCTACAGCAAACACAGCACTCCCTTATCAAACTGATCTGAAAGAGTACCAGTACTAGCAACTAAAGAACTTTTAAAAGAAGCGGGTGAAAGAAAAGAGTTGAACTTTGAAAACTGGGAAGGGGAGGATGAATGCTAGTAATATATGAAATGTAAGATACAGCTTTTAGGGTTTGTCTTGTGAGTGACTCTTCCAGAGCACTGCGGTGTGTGGTTTTAAAGTGGATCATTATGTCAGAAGGAAGCCCAAATGCCAAGATGAGGTTTCTTTCAAGAAATAATCAATGCACAAAGTACTTTCGATGTATCTGTGTAAAAGCGGATCGGCTTATCAGTGGATTACACAGACAGCTCTAAGAATCTTTCCAGGGTGATATTACAAAGAGCATAAGGAATCCTACAGCTAAGCAATCCTAAAGCTTTGAGCAGACCACAATGAAAGAGACTGTTATCACAGTTTTCTTACAGTCATCTATCCTTCAATTCTGCAACTGTGCAGTGATCATCATCTATAGAAAATGATTTATTGTAAACATATGGAAATTAGTAGGCAAAGAATATCATTTGCAAAGTCCGCAGAGGCTCAGAAGGAAGTCAGAACTACTGAATTTAGGGTGACCGAAACCCAAGAGAACCACCTCAAGAGCACTGCTGAAACCTACAACAAACAAAACAGTTACAAAAATTACAGGATGCCACGAAGACAAATCTATTATATGTGAAATAAAGTGCATCATCCTTAAAAATATTCCCATTGTTCTTGCCACACAATGAACAAAGCTTTCACTATCCCTAAGTCATCTCTTTAACCGCATCAGGAATACTGGGAAGATGTTTTACCAATGCAGATACCATCCAGCTCAAGTAGATCTAATACATAAGATTAGGAGAATGCGCAAAAATTCTGATACGTACCTGATCTACTAATCCTGTCAATTCTGTCCATGCTAGAAGAAGAGATTCTAATTCGAGGGCTACTCTGATTAGAGGATTCAGAGCCTCCATCAGCAAAAGAGTCTTCAAATGCAAAGAGTATTTCTTTCACACATTTGTGACAGACATTGTGCTGGCAAGGAAGGATCAGTGGATGGGTAAATAATTCCTTGCATGCTGGGCAGATGAGCTCTCTTTCGATACCCTTAATGGTAACCTTCATGACAGAAAGAAGGAGAAACAAGTGTAAGCACAGAAAATGTGAGCCAGCAAGACTTATGGCACAGCTGTATGTCTGCACGTCACCAAAACCCAGCTCTGGAGAATAATGGTTGCACACAGTTTTAGCTGGTTTGAAGTGCTCCTCTGGTTACCACTGCAAACAAGTCTCAATTAACGTTTATGAAAGCACTGACAATGCTCATTTCAACTGAAATGAACACTGCCACGAGGCAAACTCAGTTCATCTTTGGGTCATGCCTGCATTGCAGGGGAGGAGAGGAGGGGAGTTGTCTTAATTCCACTCAAGGACCGAGTGAAACGAAAGCAACCCTACTTCTTAACAAAAGGAATCCATACGTTTAACTCAGCTCGCTCGCTCGAGAAGGTGAGGGCGGGGGGGGAGGCAGGGATTAAAAAAAAATAATAATTGTCAGACTGGTTAAACAACAGTCTTTCCTGCCGCGTAATCCACATTTACGGACTGAAGCTGCCTTGACTTCACTGGGCTAACAGTTCCGAGTCAGGAACATTATTTATTTATGTATCTACAGCACAAAGAGCAGCCGGTGCATCAGCGCAGCTCCTCAGTCATCTAATGACCCCCACAGCCATCTGGCACTGCGCTCCCAGCCCGGAGGAGCTGCTGGGAGAGCCCACGGCCAGCGAAACCCCAGCCAAGCATCAAGTTGCGGGCGCAGACAGCGGCTGTCTGTCCAGCGCCCGCCCGCCCGCCCTCTCCGGGGTTTTCACCGCTCCGCACGCCACGGAACGGGAAGGATTTCATTTCCACGCTCCCCCGGGAGCGTCCTCCGAGCGCGCACCGACGCCCGTCCGAAGGTCTCCGCGGCAGCCCTTCCCTTCCCTTCCCTTCCCTTCCCT